>VWZI01005625.1:590290-601456 GCA_013396835.1 Psilopogon haemacephalus
TTTCTAGTTGGTTTTGGTGGGTTTTTCTTTTTCTGTTTGGTTTTGGGTTTTTTTGGGGTTTTTTTTGGTTGGTGTTCGTGGGTTTTTTTTGTTGGTTTTAGTGGGGGATGGGTTTAAAGTGGCACAGAGGAGATTGAAACTGGATGTTAGGAAGAAGTTCTTTGCAGTGAGGATGGTGAGACACTGGCACAGGTTGCCCAGGGAGGTTGTGGAGCACAGACTGGGATCAGTGCTTCTGTGCTCCACAACCTCCCTGGAGGTGTTTGAGGCCATGTTGGATGAGGTCTTGAGCGGGAGGTGTCCCTGCCTATGGAACAGAGGGGTTGGAACTGGCTGAGCTTTGAGGTCCCTTCCATCCTAAACCATTCCATGAATCAGGATCCGATGGCTCTGAGCTAAAGGCACTGAAGGCTGCACTTCAATGCCACCTCCCCACTCCCTACCCAGTTCCTGCAAGGCATCATTCTTTTCTGCTCAGGTTACACTCAGCTTTTTAAAGCTTTCCCCCTGGTTAGGATGCAGCTTTCAGGATCATTCAATCTTATATCTCATTCTCGCATAATCCTGCTTTAATTAAGGGGACATCTGAACCTACTATCCTGTGCCCTGCACAGGTAACTCTAAGGACATCTCTTCCTTGCATTTCAAATGCCTCTTTCAACTTCCCTGTCCCTTGATCTCTCCTGTCCTTTCATCTCTCTGCAGCAGTTTCAAGGATCTGGCAGCTGGGAGCGTTCTTATTAGATCTGCATCAATTGCATCCCATAATTAATTACGGAGGGGAAAATGATAGGTTGACTTCTGTGCATCTGCAGAGCTCCAGGAGCCTGCTGATAGCAGCCCAACGTGCTCCTTTGAAACACGAGGCCTGGCCTTTCTCAGCTCCAGAGCTCCCAGTTGGGAAGCTGTTGCTGCTGTGATCTCAGAGTGAGTCAACAAGAGGAGGCTTCTTGATCACTAAAGCATCTCAGGAGCATGGCAGAGCCCATTTGGCTCCCTCAGTCACCAGCAGAGAGTGGGGCAAGCTTGGGGACTGGGGTGGGTCTGCCAGTGGCAACCAGTACAGCCAGGCAGTTGCCTTCCACATGAAAAACAAAAGCTGCTTTTCATTCTCTCCCTCTCTGCCCAGGGAGGATCACAGAATCACCGAATGTGATCTTTGATCACATTCACAGGCTCGCAAGATGTCAGGGGTTGGAAGGGACACAAAGAGAACATTGAGTCCAACCCACCCCTGCCACAGCAGGACCAGACAATCTAGCTCAGGGCACACAGGAACACATCCAGACAGAGTCTGCAAAGGCTCCAGACAAGGAGACTCCACAACCTCTCTGGGCAGCCTGTGCCAGTGCTCTGGGACCCTTCCAGTCAAGAAGTTGCCTCCTTGTGTTGAGCTGCAACCTCCTGTGCTGCAGCTTCCATCCATTGCTCCTTGTGCTGTGGCAGAGAGCAAGTGAGCAGAGCCTGTCCCCCCCTTTCTGACCCCCAGCCCTCAGATATTTATAATCATTGATCCAATCCCCTCTCAGTCTTCTCTTCTCCAGACTAAGCAGCCCCAGGTCCCTCAGCCTCTCCTCCCCAGGCAGTGCTGCAATCCCCTCAGCATCCTTGGAGCCCTCCCTTGGACCCTCTCCAGCAGATCCCTGTCCCTCTTCAACTGGGGAGCCCCAAAACTGAACGCATTCAGCAATTCTGTGCTCCACAACCACCCTGGAGGTGTTCAGGACCAGGCTGGACGAGACCTTGAGCGACCTGTTCTATCTAGCGGGAGGTGTCCCCTGCCTACGGCACAGGGTGGGGCGGTTGGACCTGGCTGAGCTTTGAGGTCCCTTCCAACCTAAGCCCATCCTTGGCCTCTACAGTACCTCGTGGTGAGCGAGGGCTGCTCGCTGCACTGGATGTGGATGGTGCTGAGCTCCTGCATGCTGCGCAGGCGGGTGGCTGGCACGCTGGAGTTGGGCAGGTGAGTGGTCTTCTTGTGGCGGCGAGAGCAGCAGGAGGTGGTCAGGCCATGGTGGCTGGACAAGGAAGGGCTCCTCGAGGAAGGGTAGTTCTGCATCGAGCTCTCCATGCAGTTCTGCTCGAACAGTTGCTCGTCTATGAACTCGTGGTTCTGGCAGCAGAGAGGGGAAGGGGGAAAAAAAACAGAGTTATCACCTTCTGGTGACACCAAGGGATGTGGCCCAACAGCAGCATATGGTCGGTGGCACCTTTTGCTAGGTCAGCCCCTGTCTGTGTGAGGTGTTCCCTGCCTCTCTGCTTGGAAATGCTTGCACTGGGCAGGTGGTGAAATGGAACCACTCTGCCCTTCCCCTGGCTGCAACCTAAGAGGAGATTTGCCTCTCCTCCACATGTATGGAGATAAGGGAAGGTGTTGCAGCCACACAGGCAGGGTCGTGCTGCCTTGCTTAGCTCGTCTGAGATGGTTAACAGATTGTGTTGGAACCTCCTTTGTTTTTATGGGCCTGGGTCCCAAAAGTGGCATGAAAAAAGTCTGCATTTGAAACCTGGAGTCTCTGCTTGGAAATGTTTGCACTGGGCAGGTGGTGAAATGGAACCACTCTGCCCTTCCACTGGCTGCAACCAAGAGGAAATTTGCCTCTGCTCCATGAGTATGGAGATAAGGGAAGGTGTTGCAGCCACAAAGGCAGGGTCGTGCTGCCTTGTTTAGCTCATCTGAGATGGTTAACAGATCATGTTGGAACCTCCTTTGGTTTTTTTGGGTCTGGGTCCCAAAAGTGGCATGAACAAAGTCTGCATTTGAAACCTTGAGTCTCTGCTTGGAAATGTTTGCACTGGGCAGGTGGTGAAATGGAACCACCCTGCCCTTCCCCTGGCTGCAACCAAGAGCAGATTTGGCTCTCCTCCATGGGTAGGGGGGTAAGGGAAGGTGTTGCAGCCACACAGGCAGGGTCGTGCTGCCTTGCTTAGGTCATCTGAGATGGTTAACAGATAATGTTGGAACCTCCTTTGGTTTTTTGGGTCTAGGTCCCAAAAGTGGCTTGAAAAAGTCTGCAGTGCCACGTGGTCATGAAACCCAGGAGGAGATTCGTGCTCCTTTTGCTTCATGCCCGGGGACAGGGCTGTGTTTGGATGATCCCAGGCATGAAGCTTAATTGCAGGACATTGCTGCTGTTGGGTTCCAATTACCCCTGCAATTCCCAGGACTATTGGCTGAGTGGGAATAAACACGGCAGGGGAGAGCGGGAAGGAAACAGGGAAAGGAAATTGAGAAAGGCAAAGAGCTTTCGTGCTAAGGAGCAAGAAATCCTGGAAGAAAAAGAGCTCGTCTGTCTGTGCATTAACGCTCAGGTGGTTCTAGTGAGCATCCTTTAACCAGTCCCTGCCAGCATCAGAGAGGATGGGAAACAAAAGAGCAGCCATGGTGAAGGCAGCCACTGGATCTCAGAGGAACAACCAACAACTCCCCCAGGGAAACGAGCAGCGGAGAGCCAGAAGGAGCCACGTGCACAGACTCCCCAGGACAAGACCAGGAAGGAGAAAGGAAGCAAACACTCTCCAGACACGGCACGAGAGACCACAGAGAGGGGAAAAAAAACCAAACCCCACAGATTGAATTAAAAAGGAAATACCTTGATGGTGGAAGTTCGTACAGATAACAGGGGATCATCCACAAGATAGGACAATCCCTACGGGACAACATGCCAACAAAAGATAAAAAAACAAAACAAAAAAAAAAAAAAAAAAAAAAAAAAAAAAAAAAAACCACAATTTGATTGTCCATCCCAGCATCCAGAACTTCAGTTCCCAGCATTGCATCTCTTGCCTCAGCATTCCAGCTCCGGTTTAAATGGGCAATGAGACCTCCCCTTCACCAAACCGTGCCTGAATCAGGCCCTCTTTGTTCCTTCCTTCTCCCATTTTTGGCTTTTAACCAAATCTTTGATCTTTTGAGAGTAGAAGGCAAAGGAAAGCAAAGCTCCAGCTGCTGATTCACGCACACACACACACACACACACACACAAAACCCCCTCCAATTGGAATTGCATTGCCAATGGATCTGGGCTTGGCCAGAAGAAAGGTTTGGGTTGGAGGGCTGGATTCAGAGTTGGCAGCACCCAGCCTAGGGATGTCCACGCTCACTCTGGGAGCTGGAACAAGTGGAAGAAGGCTGCTGCTGCTTGAGCCAACTCCATCTGCCGTGTTAAGATGACAAAGTCATCTTCGTGGTGGCACTCAGAGGCACTCAGGGGTCACTTTGTCATCTGACACAGCAGACTGCTGAGCCACTCTCAGCCGTGCCCTCGTGTGCTGGTGCTGACCACCACCGACACCAGCAGCAAACAGCTCCTTGCAGAATCCTTCAGCCTGCTTTAAGGAGAGGTGAATTGCCCATTGAAACCGGTTTGCAACCATGGTCCATTCCTCATTCCATTCCTGCAATGTGCTCACAAAGTGACTCTTCACTCTTGAGGAATTCTTTCTCTCTGATGGAGGTTTCTGGGAGGAGAGCTGCAGCTGAGCTCTGTGGTAAGTTGTGTGTAGGTGCAGAAGTTCCACACAGGTTGGCTGAACAGTGCAGAATTTCCACACAGGCTGGCTGAGCAGTGTGGAATTTCCACACAGGCAGGCTGAGCAGTGTAGAACTTCCACACAGGCTGACTGAACAGTGTAGAACTTCCACACAGGCAGGCTGAACAGTGCAGAATTTCCCCATGGGCAGGCTGAACTCTTTGGATTGATAATTGCAGACCATGAACCCAAATTTCTGCCTGCATTGATGCAGCATCCTGGTGGAAACAGGCTGCAAGACTTGGGTGGGTAGGGAGCCCATTAAATATTGTGCAGGTTCATCCCTCTAGGTTTCAATCACAAAGTCCCACTGCTCTTTGCTGGAAAATGCAATGTTTTGACTGTGTTCAGCCACAGAGTCCCTGTGAGCAGGCTGGATTCAGCCTGGGTTTGTTAGTGTGGGGTAGATTCACCTCAGCCACAAGCTGGGATGTGCTCTGGCCACGCCACTGCCAGCACCCCCCAACCAACTCCTTAGGGAGGGAGAGACTCAGGCAGCTCCCAGAAATGTCTCCCTGCTTCGTGCAGAGGTCAGAATTTCTGAAAGCCTCTACAAAGTCCAAGGCCCTACAAGGGCAGGCCCTGGGGACAGGGCTGTCAGCTTGGGTTTGCTTCAGCCAATTTGCTGAAGTTGGTCCAACGAGAGGGTTCCTGTCAAAGAACAGGGGGGAGGGGGGCAGGGGAGTGCAGGTTTGAAGTTGTGAAGTGAAGAGTCAGATTGTGCAATTTCTGCTTGTTATGTAACATCCCCCCCCCAAAAAAAAAAGGCGAGATGAGAATCATAAAACCAAACCCCTGCAGTCATTGATACAGGAAGAATCAGTTCCCTGTCCTTGGCAGGGTGACCTTTAGAGCTCCTTGTGGCAAAGCAGCTGCACTCAGCAGGTCACTCTAATTGACCATCTTCTTCCAGCCCTAAGTGGTGTCAGCCCAGCACAAGCCACACTATGGAGGTGAAGGTGGATTTGTCTAAAAGAAAGCTCTGGCAAGTCAGAGATCAGAAGGACATTCCATGGTGGGGGCATGAGTATCTCAAGGGGTGACCTCTCTACCTTCTCTCTAGAATGAATCATGGTACAGACAATGTGTTCCTGCCCTGCAGGACCTTTGCTAGAAACCTGGAAGTTAAACACAGGTATCAAATAAGCATCTGAGATGTTCTGGGGTGGGGGAGGGACACACTTCTGCAGGCAGAATCGGTTCAGAGTGGAAAACAAACCCCCAAAACCCATTCCTCTTTGTCCTGTCATAACAAGACCTTGTCAATAGTCCCTTCCCAGCCCTCCTGTAGGCCCCTTTCAGATACTGGAAGGCTACTCCAAGGTCTCCTGGAAGCCTTTTCCAGGCTGCAGAGCCCCAACTCTCTCAGCCTGTCCTCAGAGCAGAGCTGCTGCAGCCCTCTCAGCATCTTGGTGTCCTCCTCTGCACTGGCTCCAACAGTTCCACATCCTTCTTGTGCTGGGGGGTCCCTGTAGGGTGTCCCTGCCCATGGCAGGGGGGGTTGAAACTGGGTGATCCTTATGGTCCCTTCCAACCCTGACTGATTCTATGGTTCTAAGTAGCAGAGTCACATCCTTACGCCTTTGCACAGTCATCAATAGGTTTAAAGCAGACAGCAAACTGGAAGTGCATTTAAAGTGGTTGCAGGAGATCCCTGGGAGCTGTGTCAGCTCCTTTGGCACGGTCTGGGGAGTGTCTGTACCTAGGCACAGGCTTTGTGCCAGCCACAGAGCCCTGGCAGGTGCAGGGGGATGGTGTCTGTTACTTACGGTTGTTTTCTCCAGGCAGTGCAGCAGGTGGTGATGTTGGCTTTCGATTAAGGAGGTGCCTTTAGTCATCTGCTGCTCATCTTCAGTGGATCCCTGAATAAGGCAGGGGAAAAAAAAAAAAAAAAAAAGGAAAAAAAACAGGGAGGGGAAGAAACCAAAACCCAGAGCAGGTGAGATGGAAAACAGTGGAAATAAAACACAGCTCGCAGCAGGGAGGCAGGGGTGGGGATAACAATTTCAGTGTTGCCCTCTCTCAGGTTTTTTTTTCTCTCATGACACTTAGGAGGTTACTTCATTTTTTTTTTTTTTTAATTTTTTTTTCTTAACGACCTGGCTTGTAAACCCAGGTGAGGAGCTCGACCTTGATCCCACCCTGATGTGTTCCCAGCCAGGTGGCGGCAGGGGAGGACACCTGAGCAATGCCATTGACTGACCTATGATCATAGAATCAGTCAGGGTTGGAAGGGACCACAAGGATCAGCCACCTCCAACCCCCCTGCCATGCCCAGGGACACCCTACCCTAGAGCAGGCTGCCCACAGCCTCTGCCAGCCTGGCCAAAAACACCTCCAGGGATCTGGCCCTAAACACCTCCCTGGGCAACCCATTCCAGCCTCTCACCACTCTCATGCTGCACAACTTCCTCCTCACCTCCAGGCTGAATCTCCCCACCTCCAGCTTTGCTCCATTCCTCCTAGTCCTGTCACTCCCTGATGGCCTAAAAACTCAGTAGTGCTCAGGATTCCTACAGTGATAACATCCTGGAAGTTGGAAAAGCTCTCCCCAGCTTTATTGTAGCCCCCTTCAGATCCTGGAAGGCCACAAGAAGGTCACCTGGGAGCCTCCTCTTCTCCAAACTGAACAGCCTCAACTCTTTCAGCCTGTCCTCATAGCAGAGGTCCTGCAGCTCTCTGAGCATCCTCATGGTCCTGATGATGGCAAAGCGAAAACCTCGACCTGTGCTGGTTTACTTTTCCAGCAAACCTTAAGCCTCTTAAGCTTGACATGACCTTTGAATGCCAGCAGATGTGCCCTGATCTTTAGTCTCTGTTAGGAGGGGAAAAAAAAAAAAAGGCACAAGCTTTCTCCTGCCTGACCTTCAGGGCTGCAGGGTGCAGGGCTGCTGGAGCTTGCAGGTCTGCCTGCCGCAGCCTCCTGAGTCACGGCTGCAGAGCAGAGCAGGAAGGGGAGCTCAGGCTCCATGGCTTGGGCATGCTCTTTCCTGAGACAGGACTCCTGGCTCTCTCACCCCTCTTCTTGGACATCACTCCCTGGTTTTCACACTTTGCATCTGCAAAAGAGGGCTTCTATCTCCTGCCTCAGTGCATCTGCTTGTTGGGTGTGTGTGTAATAGCAGGTCCTGAGGAGTGGGTTTGAATCACAGAGACATCCAGGTTGGGCAAAGCCCCTCAAGAGCACCAAGTCCAACCTAGAACCCTTCTATACAAGATTCACCTTAAACCATAGCCCCAAGCACCACATCCAAACCACATCCAGGGTTGGTGACTCCACCACCTCCCTGGGGCAGCTCATTCCAGTCCCTGACCACTCTCTCCATGAAAAAAAAACCAACAAAAAACTGTCTCTTAATGTCCAGTCTAAACCTTGAAGTTTTCTAACCCTGCTGTGGCCAAGCCTTCTTTGGAAGGCAGGGAGGAGGCAGCAGCAGGCAGGCTCTGGTTTATGTACTGCCTGTGAGAGTTCATATATAAAAAGGATCCTGTTCAAGCACCCTTCAAATGAAGAAGCATTTGGGCAGCAGTGGCAAAGGGTTCACATTCACATGAAATGTGGCAGCAGCTCCCTAGGGGAAGGAAGGTTCCCACCTCCATCAGTTTCTCATGGATTGTGACTTTCCCTCAGCAGGGAGGCTTGCAGTGATTTATGTCCTAGTGACACAGTGCCCAGGAGTCCTGCCAGCTGCCCAGGAGCCTCCTGTGCAGCGCTGAGCAGAAGAACAGAGTCAAGCAAGCCTGTTCCACAGAGCAGAGCTCATTGTCCAGCAGCACCTGTGCAGCTGGGGACCAACCTTCCACTCTTCCCCTCCTCTGTGCTCTGGGTAGCAGCTTTGCAAGCTAATTGAGAGAGCAGGGCGTGCTCAGGGCCAGCCTTGTGCCACCTGGGGGAGATTGGGTACAGCTAAGGGTATTTAGGGCAAAAACTATTAAAAGGAGTGGTCCCACCCAGGAGGATATGAGAAGAGTTGAGGGAGGGGAGAGCTGCTCTGGGCAATCTCCTTTAGAAACCCTGGCTGGAAAGAATTTTTGGGATGCTTTTGCTGGGTGGTTCTCAGCTTCTCCATCAGGTATGTGTGTGCAGAGGCTGCTCAAACTGTGGTGGTTAGGATAAGCTACAGCTCTAAGAGCAGGCTCTGTGCTTCTGTTAAAGTGAGGGCCTTGATCTGCTTGGAGCAGCTGAAATGGAAATGGGTAAGAAGGCAGGAGCTTGAGTTCAGTGCATGTGCAGTGCTCAGCTCCTGCAGGAATGTTTCTAAATATCTGAGGGATGGAAGTCAGGAGTGGGGGACACAGGCTCTGCTCACTTGCTTCCTGGGATAGGACAAGGAGCAATGGATGGAAGCTGCAGCACAGGAGGAACCTTTTTTGCCTGGAAGGGTCCCAGAGCCATGGCACAGGCTGCCCAGAGAGGTTGTGGAGTCTCCTTGTCTGGAGCCTTTGCAGACTCTGTCTGGATATGTTGCTGTGTGCCCTGAGCTAGATTGTCTGGTCCTGCTCTGGCAGGGGGGTTGGACTCTATGAGCTCTTTGAGTCCGTTCCAACCTCTGACATCCTGTGAGCCTGTGATCCATGACACCTTCATCTGTGTGTGGCTCTGGTGGCCAGTGGTTTGCATGCAGTAAAATACCAATTAAGTGTGGTAAAATGTTTCCCTCTGCTCCTTGGGAGTTGTCTTCTGTCGTGTGCCTGCTTCTGAACGTCAAAAACGGATGCGCACGGCTTGAGCCTCTGCTTAGGCACAAACCAGCAGCATCTAAGGGCTCCAGAGAGAAAATGGGTGGGATGGGAGACAGAGCAGAACATCCTGGCAGAAGTGCCAAGCCATTGCCTGTGGCTCTCAAGGGGGCCAAATTCATCTATGCTTAAAGCATTGCTCTGAAGCAGCTCCACGTGTCCCAGCCAGTTGCTGCAAATGTGCATTCTGGAGGCTGTTTCTAGGATGCTTCTGTGATCCTTAAGTGAAGGAACAACTCCTGTCCCTGGCAGCTGCCAAGCCACAGCTCAACTGGTGCATTAGGAAAGCTGCCTTGCTGCACACAGAGCTAATAGGTGCCCGTGGGAGTGCATCTTGGGCAGGTTATGGATTTTTTTGTTTTGTTTTGTTTTGTTTTGGGGGAGTTGCTGTCGTTTGGGAAGATGAGCATGCCCAGGAGTATTTTTAGAAGTGGCCTGGGGAAAAAAAACCCCAAATATATAAAAATCAGTTCCATTTTCCCTATTAACAATCCTCCTGGTGAGCTACCACATGGAGCAAGTCCTGTTCCAACCCTGCTGGGACTGTGGGCTCCACTGAAGTCTGGGCTGGAATATTTCCCATGGAGGTCTTTGCAAGCTCTAAAGTGCTGGGAAGGGAGAGAACAAGAGCACATGTTGCAAGCAGCAGCTTTTTATGAGGGTTTGCTTCAGTAGAGATCCAAATGGGATCTGAAAGAAAAGATAAAGCTCCCAAACCCCTAGCAGAAGGCAGTTTTGGTGCTGTTTTGGCAGCATAGTTTAGTCTCTGTTTTCCATCACAAGGCCAGGTTGGGCTTGCCGCTGGTGGAGACGATCAAGAGGTGTAAAGTAGCATCAGAATCATAGAATCAGTCAGGGTTGGAAGGGACCACAAGGATCAGCCAGTTCCAACCCCCCTGCCATGCCCAAGGACACCCTACCCTAGATCAGGCTGCCCACAGCCTCTGCCAGCCTGGCCCCAAACACCTCCAGGGATGTGGCCCCAAACACCTCCCTGGGCAACCCATTCCAGGCTCTCACCACTCTCATGGTGAACAACTTCCTCCTCACCTCCAGTCTGAATCTCCCCACCTCCAGCTTTGCTCCATCCCCCCTAGTCCTGTCACTACCTGATAGCCTAATGTCCCCTCCCAGCTTTTTTTGTAGGTCCTCTTCAGATACTGGAAGGCCACAACGAGGTCACCTCAAGGGACTGTGTTGTGCCAGGGGAGGCTTAGGTTGGGCATTAGGAGAAGTTTCTTTGCTGCAGGAGTGGCATTGGAAGAGGCTGCCCAGGGAGGTGGTGGAGTCCCCATCCCTGGAGGTGTGGTTGTGGGGACATGGTTTAGTGACCACAGTGGTGTTAGGCTGATGGTTGGACTCGGTCTCAGAGGTCTCTTCCAACCAAACCAATTCAGTGATTCCTTTCACTCTTTCTTCAACCACCCCAGCGTGTTGAGAAGCAAAAATGTGTGCAGGATGAGAACATCCTGGTGTGCAAATTAAGAATGAGACTTGCAGGAGCTGCTTGGTGCCCTGGGAGAGCAGGAGTGGCAGCGTCACCAGAGTGCTTGGCATGGTGATGGCACCGTTGAGGAACATGTACCTATGGAGCCTGCAGCAGTGGTACCTGCCTCACTGCAGGCAAACAATCTGTGCCTTCATTAGAGCAGTCTGGCTTGGAGGGGAGGAGAGGAGAGGCTTTGCTTGTCGAGCTGGGGGGTGCCAGTTTTGCAAGGTCTTGGTGCCAGCTGCCATTCAGTTTGTTCTTGGAAGACATTCAGTGAACTGCTGGTAGCTCGGGGTGGGGGGGGGAGGAGGCTAAGCCACTGTGGTGGCAGCTCTGAAATCCAAAATGCTTCCACTTTGCCTCTTCTGCTTAGTGCTTAGTGGAGGAAAAAAAAAAAAATTAAA
>VWZI01005625.1:603981-614770 GCA_013396835.1 Psilopogon haemacephalus
TTAGAGGTGCTAATGGGTAGACACTGCAGGAAGAGTGAAGCCAAGAAGCAAAATATCTCAGTGGGTCCAGAGAGTGTAATAATTCCAGGAGCTCTGTAACTGTGCATGCCTGAGTGACTCTGGCCCTCAGTATCTGAAAGCTTTGCTTAACCTGAAGAGCTTCTGCTTAAGCAGGGTTGTCAGGGACAGGCGTGTGCAGGATGCTGCTCTTGGGGGTTTTAAGTGGGTGACACAGCCTGTGAGCAGCCTGAAAAAATAGCTCTTCTTTTGACACCCTAAAATGGGGACATTCTGAGTTGGTTATTCCCCACCCTCCCCGCCATGCTTTGCCTAGGTTTTGATGCCCCATTTTAGTGTCAGGAGAGTGAAAGCTGTGATGAAAACTGCTCTGTGCTGGGGCCAAAGTATCTCCCAGGGCTATTTGGCCACCTAGAGGAAGGGGCATGGGTTCATGGATTCATGGAATGGATTGGGTTGGAAGGGACCTCAAAGATCATCCAGTTCCAATCCCCCTTGCCATGGGCAGGGACACCTCCCACCAGCCCAAAGTGCTCAAGACCTCATCCAATCTGGCCCTGAACACTTCCAAGGAGGTTGTGGAGCACAGAATGTGACCGCAGGGACACCTCACACTAGATCAGGCTGCCCACAGCCTCACCCAGTCTGCCCTTAAACACC
This sequence comes from Psilopogon haemacephalus, assembly GCA_013396835.1. Taxonomy (NCBI): domain Eukaryota; kingdom Metazoa; phylum Chordata; class Aves; order Piciformes; family Megalaimidae; genus Psilopogon; species Psilopogon haemacephalus. Next base: position 604,660 of record VWZI01005625.1, read on the forward strand.
TCTGGGGGTGAGGCTTCCACCACCTCCCTGGACAACCCCTTCCAGGCTCTCACCATCCTTATGCTGAAGAACTTTTCCCTAACATCCACTCTGAATCTACCCACTTCTACTTTTGCTCTATTCCCTCCAGTCCTATCACTCCCTGACATCCTAAAAAGTCCCTCCCCAGCTTTCTTGTAGCCCCCCCTTTCAGACACTGGAATGCCACAAGAAGGTCACCTGGGAGCCTTCTCTTCTCCCAGATGGCACAGCCCCAACTCTCCATTTGTCTCCATGGGAGAGGAGCTCCCAGCCCTCTCATCACAGGCTCACAGGATGTCAGGGGTTGGAAGGGACCCAAAATGATCTTTGAGTCCAACCCCTATGCCAGAGCAGGACCCTAACCTAGCTCAGGATCATCCTCTGGACACCAGAGTGCCTCAACTTCCCTCACCTGTAGCAGGAGAGATCTCCTCCTCACCTGCAGTTCAGCCAGTTGGCAAAGTGGACAGGCTGAGAGAGTTGGGGCTCTTCAGTCTGGAGAAGAGAAGGCTTCAGAAGACCTTATAGTAGCTTTCTAATAGCTGAAGAGGGCTACAGGAGGGCTGGGGAGGGACTATTGACCATTACTATTGTCCTTGTAATGACAGGATGAGGAGGAACAGGTTTCAACTGGCTGGGGGGAGCTTTAAACAGGATGTTAGGAGGAAGTTCTTTACAGTGAGGTTGGTGAGACACTGGCACAGGTTGCCCAGGGAGGTCGTGGCTGCTCCTGGGAGGTGTTCAAGGCCAGGCTGGACAAAGCCCTGAGCGACCTGTTCTAGTGGGAGGTGTCCCTGCCTATGGCAGGGGGGTTGGAACTGGCTGAGCTTTGAGGTCTCTTCCAATCTAAACCATTCTATGATTCATTCTTAGGCTCTTGTAATGAACATTATTCCCTTTGCCTCCAGGCTGGCAGGGGATCAAATATTAATAGCTGTGCCCCACGTGGGCTCGGGACGGTTGGTTTCTGAGGTCTGTTCTCCATTCTGCTTTGAAACAGGGCCACTAGGTAGCTAAATAATTAAGCCCCATAGCTTTTGTGGATTAGAACAGACTTTGTTAGCTCAAAGAAGGGAGAAAAAGGGGGAAAAAAAAAAAAAAAAAAAAAAAAAAAAAAAAAAAAGTCAGTGGGGCAGGGCAGGAGCTAATCCTGCTCTCCTCACACAAAAGATTCTCTGGGCTTGTGGCATCGCTTCGCTCCGCGCCCCCCATGGTGATTAAATTTGGTGGAGATCTTGATTAACTCAGCTCGAGAAGTTAATTAAAACGGGTGCCTGAAATTGGGTTTGGCCCTCCAGACAGGTTTTTTGTTTTGGTTTTGTTTTTTTTTTTCTCCCCACATTTGGGCTTGGAAACAGCTCCCAAGCCAGCGCTGGTGTTGGTGTTGGTGCTGGGAAAGGCTGGGGGGAAACTTGCGGTGCTTGGGAAGCAGCTCTGGAGTGCATCCCCTGCAAGGAGGTGGGAGTGAGGTGAGGGTTGGGGTCTGCTCCCTAGGATCAGGTGGTAGAGAGGAGGACTAGGGGGAATGGAGCAAAGCTGGAGGTGGGGAGATTTAGATTGGGTGTGAGGAGGAAGTTGTTCAGCACGAGAGTGGTGAGAGCCTGAAATGGGTTGCCCCTGCAGGGAGGTGTTTGGGGCCAGATCCCTGGAGGTGTTTTTGGCCAGGCTGGAGGAGGCTGTGGCCAACCTGCTCTAGGGTAGGGTGTCCCTGGGCATGGCAGGGGAGTTGGAACTGGCTGATCCTTGTGGTCCCTTCCAACCCTGACTGATTCTATGATTTTAAGTTTCTTTGCTGCGAGTGGTCAGGGATTGGCACAGCCTGCCCAAGGAGGTGGTGGAGTCACCAGCCCTGGAGGTGTCCAAGCAATGTGTGGCCGTGGCATTTGGGGCCAGGGTTTAGTGGCTGTGGTGGTGGTGGGTTGAAGGTTGGACTGGATGAACCTAGAGGGTTTTTTCTTACCAAAACAGTTCTGTGGTTCTAAGTGCCACAGACTTCCCTTGCTGGTTAGGTGTCCTCTGCTTAGGTGGGATTAGAAGAACAACAAAGCTGGTGAGGGGCCTGGAGCACAGCCCTGTGAGGAGAAGCTGAGGGAGCTGGGGGTGTGCAGCCTGCAGAAGAGGAGGCTCAGGGCAGAGCTCATTGCTTTCTACAACTACCTGAAAGGAGGTCTTAGCTGGGTGGGGTTGGGCTCTTCTCCCGGGCACCCAGAGACAGAACAAGAGGACACAGCCTCAAGCTGTAGCAGGGCAGGTTTAGGCTGGATATTAGGAAAAAATTCTTCATGTAAAGAGAGATTGGCATTGGAATGGGCTGCCCAGGGAGGTGGTGGAGTCCCCATCCCTGGAGGTGTTGAAGAGGAGGCTGAATGAGGCACTTAGTGCCATGGGTTAGTTAATTAGAAGGGGTTAGGTGATAGGTTGGACTGGGTGACCTCCGAGGTCTTTTCCAACCTGGTTCATTCTGTGAATTTGGAGAGTGGTCAGGCACTGGAATGAGCTGCCCAGGGAGGTGATGGAGTCACCAAGCCTGGCTGTGTTTAAGGGTGGTTTGGATGTGATGCTTGGGGCTATGGTTCCAGGTGGATCTTGTTGAGTAGGCTTCTAGGTTGGGCTTGGTGACCCCGAAGGGCTTTGCCAACCTGCAGCTTTCTGTGATTCTGTAGGAGACCCTTTTAATTCTGCCTGTTTGTAACCCAGGTGGGCTTGCTCCTTGCCCTGCAGAGCTCAGTCCTCCATCTCTGCAGGGCAGAAGGCAGAGGAGGGAAGGGCTCTGTTGACCTGGCCACGTGCTGCAAACGGAGGGGAGGCAGAGGAGAGCTCTCTCCTGCATCGTGCCCCACAGATGTGTCAGACTAAAGGTCATTAGGGCCAGGCCTGAGATCACTGTTGCTGAATATAACCCCCTGCACGGAGAGGCTAAAAAAGGAAAAGCAAATGGCACACTGTGTCTGCATGTGGAGTGGTAAGAGGAGTTGCTAGGAAACCACAGGAGCTCAAAATGCATATGACCTAATCTGGAAGATAATTTATATGATGAAAATAATAATACTAATGACAGCCACTTACAGGTTGGCATGATTAATTTGGTTATCTTGGAGCCCACGTGCTTCTGAGGGCAGGCTGGAAAGCAGCTCCCCAGGACTTTGGGCTCCTTCTTGCTTTTTAAGGAACTTGGAGGCTCAGAGGAAGCAGGATGGGGCAGTGATGTGCAATGGGTGCAAGCTGGAGCAGAAGTAATTCCACGTGGCTGTTCAGTCTGGAGAGGAGAAGGCTCCCAGGTGACCTTATTGTGGCCTTTCAGTAGCTGAAGGGGGCTACAAGAAAGCTGGGGAGGGAGTTTTTAGGCTGTCAGGGAGTGATAGGGCTGGAGAAAATGGAACAAAGCTGGAAATGGGGAGAGTCAGACTGGATGTGAGGAAGGAATTCTTCAGCATGAGGGTGGTGAGAGCCTGGAAGGGGTTGCCCAGGGAGGTGGTGGAAGCCTCATCCCTGGAGGTGTTTAAGGCCAGGTTGGATGAGGCTCTGGACAGCCTGATCCAGTGTGAGGTGTCCTTGAGCATGGCAGGGGGTTTGGAACTGGGTGAGCTTTGAGGTCCCTTCCAACCCTAACTGATTCTATGATTTGCTCAATGTGAGGGTGACAGAGCCCTGGAGCAGGCTGCCCAGAGAGGTTGTGGAGTCTCCTCCTCTGGACGCATTCAATACTCACTTGGATGTGTTCCTGTGTGACCTGCCCTGGGTGATCCTGCTCTGGGCAGGGGGGGTTAGACTGGATGAGCTTTCAGTGTCATGGAATCAGTCACTCTGCACAGGTGGAGTGCTGGGAGGATGCTGCAGGTGGCTGTCAGCATCCTGGGTATCTGCCTTGGGGCCTGGCAAGGAAGAGTCTGGCTCCATCTCTTAGCTGCTTTGGAGTGGAGCAAGGAGCAGGAATTGCTGGCTAGATTAAAAAAAAAAAAATGCTTACCAGATGGCAGGCCCAGGAAAGAGCTCATTATTATTTATTAATGGTTTTCATCCAGCTCTGGTGGAGATAATGTGCACTGCTGATTTATGTGGTGTAACAAACTGTTAAGTTACAACCCATGACACAATTTCCTATTTGCTGGATGTCTTCAGAGTTCCAGATCCTCTGTGCTTGAGCAAGGAGGTGCCTGGAGCACACCCATGTCTGTACCATGTTCACTCCTGTTCGTGCTTAGTACTGGGGGAGCTGAATGGCTGAAAGCTGGAAGGGACTGGGGACACCTCTCAGCCAGACTCAGCTGCTCAAGGTCTTGAACACCTTTGGGGAGGAGGCAACCAGCACCTCCCCGGGCAGCCCATCCCAATGCCAATCACTCTCTCTGGCAAGAACTTCCTAACATCCAGCCTGAAGCTGCCCTGGCACAGCTTGAGGCTGTGTCCTCTTGTTCTGTCCCTGGGTGCCTGGCAGCAGAGCCCAACCCCACCTGGCCACAACCTCCCTTCAGATAGCTGCAGAGAGCAATGAGCTCTGCCCTGAGCCTCCTCTTCTGCAGGCTGCACACCCTCAGCTCCCTCAGCCTCTCCTCTTGGGGCTGTGCTCCAGGCCCCTCCCCAGCCTTGCTGCCCTTCTCTGGACACCTTCCAGCACCTCAACATCTTTCTTAAATTGAAGGTCCCAGAACTGGACACAGCACACAAGGTGTGGCCTGAGCAGTGCTGAGCAGAGGGGCAGAATAACCTCCCTGGTCACAGCAGTGTGGGCAAAGGCAGGGTCTGGAGAGCATCTTCCTGGCTTTTAAACCTTTTTGATTTTGTTTTTGTTGTTTTGGTTTTTTTTTTCCTACTAAGACACAAAGTTTGCACATTTGAACTTTAGGGCAGGATGTTCCTGCCCGTGGCAGAGAGGTTGGAACTAGATGATCCTTGTGGTCCCTTCCAACCTTAATCATAGAATCATAGAATGGTCTAGGTTGGAAGAGACCTCAAAGATCATCCAGTTCCAACCCCCCACCATAGGCAGGGACACCTCCCACTAGATCAGGTCGCTCAAGACCTCATCGAGCCTGGCCTTGAACACATCCAGGGAGGGAGCAGACACAACCTCCCTGGGCAACCTGTTCCAGTGTCTCACCACCCTCACTGTGAAGAATTTCTTCCTAACATCCCGTTCAAATCTCCCCTCCGCCAATTTGAACCTTGACTGATTCTGTGATTCTGTGACTCCGTTGTTTTATGATTCTGTTATTTTATGATTCTCTGATTTCCCTTCCCTTCCAATCTCTACGCTAAACACCTTTTGAGCCACCTTTCAAGGCTCTGCCAGTCCTGCTTCTGGGGGGAGGTGTCCCAGAGCTGCGTATGGAAATTGGACAGCGCGGAGCTCGTCGCGTCCCTCTGTAATTTGACAGAGCCACTTGCACCCAGACCTGGAGCTTATTTTGAGCCTCTTCATTACTTTGCAGAGACGAACGAGGCCCCTCCCCTCCTTTGTGGCTCTCCTTTTCATCCTACCTTACCCTTGGCACCATTAAAGCCACAGAACATCATTTCCAAGGCGCTGTGTCGTTTAATCTTTCGTGACGCCGGGGAACATCGTGTCCCACCTATTTATAGAGCAATGCACAGAATACGGAGTTTAATGGCTCTCAGCTTCTCTAATGGCCACAGATAATCCTGCCTGATTAAAAGCAGAACTTTGAAACAAGGCTGGGAGTAGGCAGCTACTTGTAGGGGGACTCGCAGGAGGCTTTAGAAGCACTGGGACCGGTCCCCTCCTAGAGCCAACTTCCTCCGGTTCATCTTCGTCCTGAACTTCAACTCTCTGGTGGGAATCTGTTGGAGTGTGGAAGTGGTTTTTCGGGGTGTAAATCAGGGGTGGGAGGGTTTGTTGATTAAATAATTTGTTTCCAGTGAAAGAGCCTCGTGGTAGGGATTGTTTAGCTTGAAGAGGAGTCCTTAGTGCTCTGCAGCTGCTCGGAGGGAAGGTTGGAGTGAGGTTGGTGTTGGCCTCTTCTCCCCAGTAACTAATGGCAGGATAAGAAGAAATGGGCTCAAGCTGCACCAGGGGAGGTGTAGGTTGGATATTGGGAAACATTTCTTTCACAGGATGTCAGGGGTTGGAAGGGACCCAAAGAGAGCATCCAGTCCAACCCCCCTGCCAGAGCAGGAGCAGACAATCTAGCTCAGGGCACACAGCAACACATCCAGACAGGCCTGCAAAGGCTCCAGAGAAGGAGACTCCACAACCTCTCTGGGCAGCCTGTGCTAGGGCTCTGGGACCCTTCCAGTCAAGAAGTTGCCTCCTTGTGTTGAGCTGCAACCTCCTGTGCTGCAGCTTCCATCCATTGCTCCTTGTCCTTGGACTGGATGATCTCAGAGGTCTCTTCTCAGCCTAATGATTCTGTTTTTCTGAGTCATTACTAGAGGGATGCTGCTCTCCATTATTCCAAACTAAGGTCCTGTGTTCCTCTGAAAGTCAAGGGTGTGATGAGCATCTCCCTGCCCCTGATTGATCTGCCTGGCTCTGTTTCCAGGTCTCACTTCTCCAACGTCTTTCACACAGCTCACACCCCTAATTAATAGCTATAAAGGATTCAAGGGATGGAGAAATTAACAGGATTTGATCTACTGTCACACGCCAACCTACTAGACCTGAGAGATGAACACTAATTAATGGTGTGGAGGCCTGTGGTTAGCTACAGACAATGAAGGTAATTACCTCACCTAGTGCTGCTCACACCTTCCCTGGGAAGTGAGGAACAGCGACCACAAAGCCTTTGTGTGAAGCTCAAGGTGGGGGGAGAAAAGGCAGAATTTAAAAACTCATGCCCTTCCTTCTCCCCCCTGGAATGGAACCCAAGAGGAGGTGGGGATGGAGCTCTTCTCCTGTCTCCTTGCCTGCTCGCTGGTAGCTGGAGCATGTCTCATTTCTGCTGCTGCTGGTGGCTGTCCCATCAGCAGCAAGGGGAGGGAATGGGCTCAAGGATGGGCTCAGGAGCTGTGCTCCATCTCACCCCACTGCCCTGTGCTCCATCTCACCCCACTGCCCTGTGCTAAATCTTTCAGCATCAATGGAAAGAAGTTGCTTGCCAGGCAGAGAGGGCCTTGGGGATGCTGGTCAAAAGGTGACTGAACATGAGCCAGCAGTGTGCCCAGGTGGGCAAGGAGGCCAGTGGCATCCTGGCCTGCATCAGGAATACTATGGCAAATAGGACCAGGACAGTCCTTCTGCCCCTGAACTCAGTACTGGTCAGGTCACACCTTGAGCTGTGTCCAGTTCTGGGACCTTCAATTTAAGAAATGTTGAGGTGCTGGAAGGTGTCCAGAGGAGGTCAGGGGTTGGGCTCTTCTGTCAGGCACCCAGGGATGGAACAAGAGGACACAGTCTCAAGCCGTGCCAGGGCAGGTCCAGGATGGATGTTAGGAAGAAATTCTTCACAACAAGAGAGATTGGCATTGGAATGGGCTGCCTGGGGAGGTGGTGGAGTCCCCAATCCCTGGAGGTGTTTAAGAGGAAGCTGCATGGGGCACTTAGTGCCATGGGTTAGTTAATTAGAAGGGGTTAGATGATAGGTTGGCCTGGGTGATCTTAGAGGTCTTTTCCAACCTGGTTAATTCTGTGGCTCTGTGATTCTGCTGGCAAACAAAAGAGTGCTCAGAAGCCCTTGGATGATGATGATGATGATGATGAAGTTGCTGCGTGGTGCAACTGGCACTTTGTTGTTGCTGTTCCTCTTGCTGCTGGGCTCTCTGGGGACAAATCCCTTGTATTAGGCTTCTGGGGTGGGAGAAAAAGAAAATCCACCAGGAGCCAATTTGCTTGGTCCTCTTTGCTAAGTGAAGCCTCTCAGAAGAACGTGTCGGCTCACGTCCTTATGCTGCCAGCCACAACACGTTGGCTGCGTGCCCATATCTGGCAGATGTGCAATGTGAAGCCTGCCTGGCATGTTTGTCCTGGGTGCTGGAGTCTCCCAGGCTGTCAGCAAGAGCTGTCGACTCATCCTGTCTGTGTCCTCCCCTGGCTCTGCTCTGTGCACCCTGATGGCACTGCATAGTCCTAGGATGGTTCCTGCTTGCTCGGACCTGGTGGTTAAGGAAGCTGCTGCTTGGCACGGGCAGAGAGGTGCAAGTGCTGGAGCTGGTGGGTGGTGTGTGTGGAGCTGCTGTGTTACTGTGTGTGCTTGGCTGGTGATGAGTTTGGTCTGGGTGGCTGCACTCAGCAGGAGTTGGGGCTGCTCTGGGCAGAGGTCTGCACAGAAAACAGAACTCTGTGATGGATCACAGGGCTTGGAAGGGACCCAAAGAGAACATCCAGTCCAACCAGAGCAGGAACAGACAATCTAGCTCAGGACACACAGCAACACATCTAGACAGCCCTGGAAAGACTCCACAACCTCTCTGGGCAGCCTGTGCCAGGGCTCTGGGACCCTTCCAGTCAAGAAGTTGCCTCTTGTGTTGTGTTGAGCTGCAACCTCCTGTGCTGCAGCTTCCATCCATTGCTCCTTGTGCTATGGCAGGGATCAGGTGAGCAGAGCCTGTCCCCTCCCTGACCAACCCTCAGAGATTTAGAAACATTGATTAAATCCCCTCTCAGTCTTCTGGAGAGGAGGAAGAAGGAAATGTCTCCTCTGGAGCAGCCTGGCTGCTGGTTTGGGTTGCCTTTTCTGCCTGCAGAGATTCTGCTTTCCCCAGACAGACATTTCTGTCCACTCCTGGTTCCTTTCCCCATCATAACCCTGCCAGCATTTGCTGGTGCCCTGCTTGCTGCCAGTGGCTGCCCAGGGGCTGTCTTTGCTGCTGCATTTGGTGAGTCAGCAGGAACTGCTGGTGCAAAAAGTCAGGCAGACTCCAACCCCTGGGTGTGAACAGCATTGCCATGGCTTCAGTTGGTGACCTTGTACATGAACTAACTCTGCAGGCATCCAGAGGGCCGGGAGAAGAAGTGGATTTATCTCAGTTTTACGGATGAGAAAGCCTGAGTCAGAAAGAGGGGAGCAGGGAAAGGCAGTGCTGCAGCAGCAGCAGCATCATTTTGTCAACCCAGACTGGCCATAGTGGGGGTACAGGAGGTTGGCAGGCTCCTGCTCATGCCTTGTGCTGGGTTAGAGCCCGATGTGAGGCTGGAGCTACCAGCACTCAGCATTTGATGGGATTTTCGTGACCTTCAAACAACAAAAGCTTGTTCTGAGTCAGACTTTGCAGGCCACTGCTGCTGGGTGGAGTGGGAGGAGTGGAGTAAATGAGATTCTAGGGCTTCTCAAGTCGGGCTGTAAGACATCTGGCAGTGTGCAAGCAGGGAGATTCTGCAGGGGCCCTTGAGGGATGTGCTGGCAGGGCTGTGGAGTGCTCCCATCCATCTGACACACATGATTAGAGGGGCTGGGACCTGTGTTGTTATCCCAGCACCACATGTTTCAGCAGCAAATGTTGTTCTCTGTCTGCTCATCGCCCTCAAGGTACAAACCAGCAACCACAATAAGCTTTGCTATCAGTTATACCCACTCTTGGTTCTGTTTGCTCCTGGCCCAGTGGATATTTCCATATCCATCACTCCAGGCACAACTGTGCCTGCAGCTGGTGCAGGAATCATAGAATCACAGAATGGTTTAGGTTGGAAGAGACCTCAAAGCTCAGCCAGTTCCAACCCCCCTGTGCCATAGGCAGGGACACCTCCCACTAGGGCATGTTGCTCAAGGCCTCATTCAACCTGGCCTTGAACACGTCCAGGGAGGGAGCAGCCACAACCTCCCTGGGCAACCTGTACCAGTGTCTCACCACCCTCACTGTAAAGAACTTCCCATCCTCTGTAAACCCTCTGTAAACCCCCCCCACCCCCAGCAATTAAAAAACTGTTTTCTCCTCCCTGTCAGAGCCTGCTAAGTATCCACAAGAGCAGCCCCACCACACTCCACACAGATCCAGGGTGGCTGCAAACAACTCCACGTTCCTTAAATGTCAGCCAGCTCCAGCTCCAACCTTATTGTTTCCCTCTCCTTGAGCTCCCAACCCCATCCCCTGCTGGGATCTGAGTCATATTCTGTCTCCCAGCCCTCCTCAGCTCACAGCTCTGCTCCTCTCACTCTTTTTTCTGGCCCTTCTGTTCCTTGCCCCCCTCCCCCAAGTT
>VWZI01005625.1:616194-626505 GCA_013396835.1 Psilopogon haemacephalus
GAGAAAAAAAAAAAAAAAGGCCCGGGGGGGAGGGGGAAAAAAAAAACCAAACCCAAAACAATTTTACCAAAATGAACCTTGTCAAAAATGATCAATTCATCTTCCATTCAGCTTGACCTGGACTTTGCTGCCTGCCAGAGGACGAAATCTGATGGCACAGCACAATAAAAGGAAGATTGCCACATCTCCTTGCAATTAATTGCCTCGCAGTGCAGCTTTGGCAAAGAGCAGTTTCCCTCCAAGGTGATGAAATCTCTGCTAGATGGGTCCTGGGTGGGCTCCTTCCCTCCCTGTTTTCAGGGAGATTTCTCCTCAGTTAGTTGAAGAGATGACAGAAGCATAGAATCAGTCAGGGTTGGAAGGGACCCCAAGGATCATCCAGTGGCCAGGGACACCTCATGCTAGATCAGGCTGCCCACAGCCTCATCCAGCCTGGCTGCAAACACCTCCAGGGATGAAGCTTCCACCACCTCCCTGGGCAACCCATTCCAGGCTCTCACCAGCCTCATGTTGAAGAACTTCTTCCTAACATCCAGTCTGACTCTACCCATTTCTAGCTTTGCTCCATCCCTCCCTAGTCCTATCACTACCTGACAGCCTACCTGATGCTGATGGGCCACAGCCACCAGCTCTGTGCCCGAAGAAGGGATTCAGTTCACTGGAGGGTGGATCCTGGAACAAAAATGATCTCAAAGCCAGACCCTTAATGTCCCTCTCCCTGTCCTGCCCATCCTGAGAGATGTTCTTCATGTGCTTCTGCCTCTTCCCTGCTCTTTAGCATTCATGCAGTGATGATCATGTGGAAATTACTCACACTTCTGACTTGGGAAAACTTTCTTAGCCCAGAACTTCATCCAGTATCGAGGGAATTAGAAATTCAAATCGGGGGAGAAATTATACACTCTGGGTATCAATACAGCAAACACTATAAAAGCTGCAGTCAATCACAGCAGCAGCAAAGGTGGTGACACAAGTTCCTTGTCACCCAGTGGATCACAGCCCAAATGAATAAAGGAGAAGGTGAATCACAACAAGAAACTTCAGTGTGCTGCCTCCCTGGGCAGCCAATCCCAGAGCCTCATCACCTTCCTCCTGCAGAGCTTCTTCCTCAGCGCCAGCCTAGCCCTGCTCTCCCTCAGCTTCAAACCATTCCCCCTTGGCCTGTCTATACACACCCTCAGGAGAAGTCTCTCTGAAGCCTTCCTCTAGGATCCCTTCAGCTATTGTCAGGCAGCCCTAGGGTCCCCCTGGAGTCTTCTCCAGAATCAGACAGAAACATCCAGGTTGGAAACGATCCTCAGGATCGCCAAGTCCAACCTGAACACCCAGGTTCAGCTGCACACCCCCAGCTCCCTCAGCCTGAACTCACAGCAGAGCTGCTCCAGCCCTGGAGTCATCTTCGTGGTGTCCTCTGTGCTCACTCCAAGAGCTCTGTGACCTTCTTATGATGGGGAGGCAGTATTTGAGGTGGGGTCTCACTAGAGCAGTGTTAGGAATTTCTCCATCTGAGTGTCAGGAATTTCTCCCCTCCAGGGATGGGGACTCCACTGTGCACTCTCAGCCCCAGGGCTTCGTTCAGGAGCCTCTACCTCGTGTCTCCGTGGCTGCAGGCTGCGGTACCCACGCGTGGAGCTGTGGCAGCGCAGGCAGAGGGCTGGGTGCGGGCAGGCTGCCCTCTGGCAATGCTCAGCGCTGTCTCCAGAGTCCCTCCAGCCCCCTGGTGACAAGCAAGGGCTGAGAGCTGCTTACCTTCTGTGCTCTCCTCTTGTCAGCTCGCTGGTTCTGGTGGTAGATGCGGCTGAAGTTGGAAACGATGACAGGCACTGGCAGGGCGATGACCAAAACCCCGCTCAGGGAGCAGATGGAGCCAAAGATCTTCCCGGCAATCGTCTTGGGCACCATGTCACCATAGCTGCAGGGGGAGGAAAAACAAAAGGGAAGCCTCTCCTTCAGCCAGAGTCACGGAATCACAGGATGTTAGAGGCCGGAAGGGACCTCCAGAGATCATCCAGTCCAAGCTCGCACCCAGCCCCAGCCAATTGACCAGGCCATGGCACTAAGTGCCCCATCCAGGCTTTGCTTGAACACCTCCAGGGATGGGGACTCCACAGCCTCCCTGGGCAGCCCATTCCAATGCCAATCTCCCTCTCTGTGCTCAACTTCCTCCTATCATCCAGCCTGAACATGCCCTGGCACAGCTTGAGGCTGTTCTGTTGCTGGTTGCCTGGGAGCAGAGCCCAGTCCCACCTGGCCACAACCTCCCTTCAGGTCTGGGTGCTAGGTTGGGCTGGATGAGCTTGGAGGTCTCTTCCAACTCGGCCGATTCTATGGTTGTATTCCATGATTCATTCACGATTCCCTCATCTCTCAGCACAGATTCTGGCACCCAATGAGCACCAGATATTGGCAATGCAGAGGCTGTGCTCTGCAGCTCTCATTCTCGTGGAACAGGCTGCCCAGGGGGGTTGTGAAGTCTCCTTCTCTGGAGATATTCAAAACCCTCCTGGATGTGTTCCTGTGTGATCTACTCCAGGTGATCCTACTCTGTCAGGGGTGGGGGGATGGATGAGCTTTGGAGGTCCCTTCCAGCCCCTGTGACTCTGTGGTTCTCTCCTACACTCAGTGGCCAGACAATGTGTGGCCAAGCAGCTGATGGTCATTGCTGGGCTGCCACAGTCACTTGAGTCCCATGAAAGGCTTACTCCATGCTCAGTGACATCTTTCCTTGGCGCCTTCAGGGTTGCTTTTGGTTCTGTGCATGTAAATTCCTCAGGCTCTGCCAGCTGAGGCTTAATTACCCCAAAGCAGAATCCTTTCCCTGCCTTCACCTGCACTAAAACCCTTCAGAATACCTCAAATCAATAGAATCCCATTTTGTGTCTATGAACTTTCTCTTTGTTTTAGCTGCTGCTTCACGCAAAGGTGGTTTGAGAGCTCTACCTGGGTGTGATTTCAGCCTCATTTAACACTGCTCTATTAAAAAAAAAAAGGAAAAAAAAAATCTAAAAATCTGACTTTTCTCTTGCCACCCCTTAACACAGCAAGGCTGAAAATTAATCACATGCCTCAAACATGCTCTCAGTGACCTGGAGCACTCAGACAGAGCCCTTCTGTGCATTTGTAGAAAGTACAATAATATGTGTCTGGCTCACAGTCTGCCTTGGGAGAGTTTTGCTCTCACAGGCAGGCTGAGAGCTGCCTCATTACTTGGGACTTCAGAGAGGGTGCTTCAAAGCTCCATCAGGCTGGCTTGGAGCAGAGGATTTTGCTGGGGTGGGGGAAGGAGGGGATGCAGGACTTCATTTCTGGAACTATTAGAATGCTAGAATCAGTCAGGGTTGGAAGGGACCACAAGGATCAGCCAGTTCCCACCCCCCTGCCATGCCCAGGGACACTCTACCCTAGATCAGGCTGCCCACAGCCTCATCCAGCCTGGCTGCAAACACCTCCAGGGATATCCTGGAGTTGTGTACTGGCTGCAGCAGGTTGCATGGGAACAAGACCTTAAAACTTGTACCAGAGCCTTTAACACAGATGCCTGGAATGGGTTGGGTTGGAAGGCATCATCCAGTTCCAATCCCCTGCCATGGTTGGGGACACCTCCCACCAGCCCAGGCTGCTCAAGGCCTCATTCAACCTGGCCTGGGACACCTCCAGGGAAGGAGCATCCAAAGCCTTCCTGGACAGCCTGTTCCAGCATTTCTCCACCCTCACTGTCAAGAATTTCTTCCTCATCTCCAGTCTGAATCTCCCCTTCTCAAGCTTCAAGCTACTCCCTCTCATCCTCTCAGAGCACTCCATGGAGAGAGATCAGTGATGCCCAGTGAGAGGACAAGGGGTAACAGGCACAAACCTGGACAGAGGAAATCTCATCTAGACATAAGGAAGAACTTCTCTAAGAGTGGTGGAGCACTGGAAGAGGTTGCCCAGAGAGGTGGTGGAGCCTCCATCTTTGGAGACATTCCAAACCCACCTTCTTGTGTGACCTCCTCTAGGTGACCCTGCCCTGGCAGAGGGGTTGGACTGGGTGGTCTGCAGAGGTCCCTTCCAACCCCTACCATTCTGTGCTGCATCATGGCAAAGTTCAAGGAAAGCCTCAAACAGCCAAAGCAGGAAGAGAAGAAACCCAAACTAGGGAATTACTTTTAAGGGGTCACTTTTCAGACTGGAAAGGGCTGAGAATGGAGACTTTCCTACTTTCTTCTTTTATTTCTAGCATGACTCCTGTGTTCCTTGGCTATAAAAGGGGTCAGATGGCACTCACCCTAATTAGCAGCTATTAGCCTTGACAGCATAAATGAGCTGCTGTTGTTCTCTCTGTCAGCACGGGAAAAATGTTATCAAATAGAGGTCACAGCTTCCCCAGTCCTTGGTGGTAGGAGCAGAGGTGTCTGGCCACTGCTTAGCTCCCCAGCTGGAGACAGCGATAAATAAGGTGCTGAGCAGCTCATCAAATGACTGGCTCCAAAAATAGACTCTCAGCAGCATCTCTGCTGATCCCATCTCCCCGTGCAACACTCCCAGCCCCAGCAATAGGGAGCTGGAGGCAAAAAAAGCTGGAAGATCTGAGGCTATAGAACCAGAGAGTGGTTTAGGTTGGGAGGGATCTCAAAGCTCAGCCAGTTCTGAGATTCTGAGAGGGGATTTAATCAATGTTTATAAATATCTGAGGGCTGGGGGTCAGGAAAGGGAGGGGGGGACAGGCTCTGCTCACTTGCTCCCTGCCACAGCACAAGGAGAAATGGATGGAAGCTGCAGCACAGGAGGTTCCAGCTCAACACAAGGATCAACTTATTGACTGGAAGGGTCCCAGAGCACTGCACAGGCTGCCCAGAGAGGTTGTGGAGTCTCCTTGTGTGGAGCCTTTCAAGACCTGTCTGGATGTGTTGCTGTGTGCCCTGAGCTAGATTGTCTGGTCCTGCTGTGGCAGGGGGAGTTGGACCAGATGAGCTCTTTGGGTCCATTCCAACCCTGTGGCTGGAGGTCACAGACTCACAGAATGTCAGTCAAGAATTTCCCCCTTGTGTTGAGCTGCAGCCTCCTGTGCTGCAGCATCCATCCATTGCTCCTTGTCCTATGGCAGGCAGCAAGTGAGCAGAGCCTGTCCCCCCTCTCCTGTCTCCCATCCTTCAGATATTGACAAACATTGATTAAATACCCTCTCAGTCTTCTCCACTCAGCTTCAGCTATCCTGTTGCCTGGAGGTTGCTGGTTCAGGAGGATCCCCTCTCAGTCTTCTCTTCTCCAGACTAAGCAGCCCCAGGTCCCTCAGCCTCTCCTCCCCAGGCAGTGCTGCAGTCCCCTCAGCATCCTCCGAGCTCTCCTCTGGACCCTCTCCAGCACATCCCTGCTCCTCTTCAACTGGCAAAGCCCACACCAGGCCATATGTGCAGCTGGCTCCTGGGTCAGAAGAGGACTCTGCTTTCTCTGGTCACTATGTTGAAGTGGTCCAGGGGATATCTCCTGCCTGGTGGTGCAAAACGATGTGGTTCTCCCAGCCAGCCTGTGACAGCTGAGCTCTGTTGCAGAGTANTTTTGCCCAGCACAGCAGAGTCAAAAGAAGATTTCACTCCAGCCTGTAAGCTTCTGCTTTTAGGACAATAAGGACAGGATAATAACATTCCCTGCTGCACAATGGGCTGTGATTTTGAAAGCCTTTTGCATGAAAGAGAGAGAATAAAGCCCGGCACAAGCCTGTTGCTTCCCAGGTGCAGGAGATCCAGTTTTAGACTGGGAAGAAATGGCTCTGGAATGTTTGGATTTGCAGAAAGGAGGTGGTGGGGGAAAAAAAAAAAAGGAAAACCAGTCTGAAATTCATCCCGGATGTCTCAGTGGCAGCTCTTTATGTGTGTGTGTGTGTGTGTGTGTCACATCTGACAGCTCAGAGGAGCTCACCTCGCTCCATTTAATAGGTCCAAGTCCAGTGTAATCATGGTAATGCTGCTGTGAACCTCCAGTGGAATAATGATGGTGTCACTTCCAATGACACGCCGAAAACAAAGCCAATTCCCCTCATTTCCTCCTCGGCTTTGCAAGTGATGAAAGCACAGGGAGTGAGCAGCTGCGGTGCAGGGGCTGGAGGTAGCTGGGTCTGCTCTTGGGGGTTCAGAAAGACAACGAAGCTGGGGGAGGGTCTGGTGAGGAACAGCTGAGGGAGCTGGGATGGTTTAGTCTGCAGGAAAGGAAGCTGAGGGAAGACCTCAGTGCTCCCTGCCCTGTTCCTCAGGGCTGCTCTCAGCCATTCCCTACCCAGCCTGGAGCTGTGCTTGGGATTGCACCCACCCAGGTGCAGGACCTTAGAGGTCTTTTCCAACAGAAACAATTCCATGGCTGTATAATTCACGGCTCCCCTGCCACAGCAGCTGTTCCATCTGCCTTGCTGAAGCTACCCCAGCACAGCCCACAGCGCTCCAGTGCTCATCGAGCTGCTGCTCCTGTGGGCACTGAGCTGGGTCACATATTCACACCTCCAGGTGTGCAGGGATGCTGCTGCCTTTTCCAGTATCCTATCCAAGCATTAAGAGGCAAGGTCTGGAATCCCTGTGCCTTGAGCTTCTATGGCAGTGAGATTATCTGCTGGATCCAGTGCAGATGTGAGATGCAGCACTTGTGCTGGACCACTCCTGAAGCCTGGCAGCTTGTTTCCTGGCCACATTCTGCCACGGGCTTGTTCTTCTGGCTGCAGGAAGGACAAGGCCTCTTTCTGCCTGCTTTTTTCCCCCCTTTTTTCTATGCCCACAAGGGAGATGAAGATATTTGCAGAGCTGTTCCAGACAAGCATAGTGAGGATTCTTTCGCTGGCGCTGACATGGTGCTTTGAAACCCCTCCCCCCCCGAGAAGTTTGGTTTGGTTTGTTTTTTTTTTTTTTTTTTTGTTGTTGTTTTGGAAGGGGTTTGGCAGACTCAGGCACAGCAAAGGCACATTGCTAAGGACAGGCTGCTGTGGTGGTGTCAGCTTTTTAAAGGCAACCGTCCCAGAAGGAATGGGATGTGCTGATGAATGCCTGCCGCGGGAGGAGCCTTGCGCTGCCTCCTCCGGAGCCTGCTGCGAGCAGAGCCATCGCGCCTGGGAAGCAGGAGAACCTCTAAAGAGGCTGTCAAGTGACAGGCTTGAACAGCAAATCAGCTGTGGCCAGGGAAGTAGAGAGCCTATTTCATGCTAGGCTTCTTTCAGATTAAATATACTTATTGGCTGCCTTGTTTTGAGCTGGGCAGCTCCCTGCCTGGGTATTCCACTTCTGCAAGAGCTGCTTTGCCTTTCCACTTCTGTTGTCTTTTTTTTTTTTTTTTTTCTTTCTCCTTTCTTCTGGCATTATTTTCTTGGTTAATGTTTCCGTGGCTTGCTCTCACCCTCCCCAACGATCCTGCTGAAAGCAGATCCCTGGGCCGGGCTGTTGAGTGCTGTAGATGTGTATCAGCAGGCAGAGGCTTATCTCCAGCGCTTCGCCCTTTTGCTTTGATTTCTTTGCAAAGCTGTGGCCAACAGCTTACTTAGGAGGGATTTTCCAGGTGCTGTTGGCTTCTCGGGGCTCGTTCTGGGCTTGGCACTTGTGCTTGGCACTGAAGGGTGTGTGATGAAAGGGCTGAGGGTTGTAGCTGAAGGGCTGATGCTGGGCGATCCTGTTCTGGCAGGGGGATTTGACTCCAGTACCTGGAGGGAGCCTACAGGAAGGCTGCAGAGGGACTCTTCCTGAGGGTGTCTAGCAACAGGACAAGGGGGAATGGTTTGAAGCTGAGGGAGAGTAGGGTTAGACTGCAGCTGAGGGAGACTCTGGAATAGGCTGCCCAGGGAGGCTGTGGATGCCTCCTCCCCGAAGGTGGTAAGGGCTGGGTTGGATGATGCCATGAGCAACCTGGACTAGTGGGAGCTGTCCCTGTCCACAGCAGGGAGGTTGAAGCAGATGATCTCTAAGGTCCTTTCCAACCTAAGCCAGTCAAGAAGTTGCTCCTTGTGTTGAATTGGAACCTCCTGTGCTGCAGCTTCCATCCATTGCTCCTTGGCCTATCCCAGGCAGCAAGTGAGCAGAGCCTGTGTGCCCCCAACCCCCAGCCCTCAGATATTGGTGAACATTGATTAAATCCCCTCTCAGTCTTCTCTTCTCCAGCCCAAGCAGCCCCAGGTCCCTCAGCCTCTCCTCCCCAGGCAGTGCTGCAGTCCCCTCAGCATCCTCGTAGCCCTATGCTGGACCCTCTCCAGCAGATCCCTGCCCCTCTTCAACTGGCAGAGCCCAAAGCCTCCCACTAGAAGAAGTCACTCAAGAGAGGGGAATGTTTTTGTAGGCTCAGGAATAAACCAAGCAGATTCTTTAATACGCTGAGGGTTGAGGATGCTTAATATGCACACCCTGGTTCCATTTATCCTTCCCAGCCTGGATCCACTTCTCAGCCTTTAGGCAGTTAAAACAGATGGGTTGGATGTGGGTAACGTTCAGACCTTGAGTGGAAGCTAAAAACGGAGTTTCACTGGCAAGGAAAGTAGGTCAGGAAGCTAAAGCCCCTGGTCCTAAAATGATGAAAAGCTTCCTCGTGGAGGGTGGTCTGCTACCAGTCGCTCAGAGGAGCAGGGCAAGAAGTGTTGGTAGAGACCTTTGGAAAAGGGATTGCCGTGGGGAATGTCAGAAGCCTCCTTCCCGCGGCAGAGCTCTGGGGCTGAACGGGGCCAGCAGTGTCACCTCCAGCAGTCCCACCAGCCGGGCTGGAGCTGGTCCTCCTCACGGGAGCGTAAGCACCTTGAGCTCCTGCGTCAGCCAGAGAGGGGGAGAAGCCTCTTTGCATATCCTCTGTTAATACCTTCCCCACTAATCACCCTCTCCACGCCAGCGCTGTCAGCCGCTGACTCAGACCTGGTAATTTCGTCACCTCTGCGGATTCTGCCTTGCACCGGTTGGGAGACTCTGAGCGCTCCTTGGTTTCTGTGCTCTCCATCCCTCTCCAGTGGGTGCCAGCTGCAGCTCTGCAGTGTGAGGGTGCTGAGACTGCCCAGGGAGCCTGTGGCTGCCTCCTCCCTGGGGCTGCTCAAGGCCAGATCGAATGAGGCTTTGAGCAGCTGAGTCCAGCTGAGAGCTGTCCCTGCCCATGGTGGGGAGGTTGGTGTAGATAAGTAGAGAGAGGTTCTCCTGTCCCTCTACTCTGCCCTGATGAGGCTGCAGCTGAAGTACTGTGTCCAGTTCTGGGGTCCCTAATTCAAGAGGTACATAGAACTGCTGGAGAGAGTCCAGCACAGAGCCACAAAGATGCTGAAGGGAATGGAACATCTCTGTTAGGAGGAGGTTCTGAGGGAGTTGGGGCTGAGAGCTTGGAGAAGAGGAGCCTGAGAGGTGACCTCAGCAATGGTTCTCAATATGTGGAGGGTGAGTGGCAGGAGGCTGGAGCCAGCTCAGCTGGGTGATGCCCAATTGTACCCTACCCACCCCATTTTGCCTCTTTTCCCCTTCTAAACTCACAGCACCTGGGCTCTGTTGGAGTCTCCTCCCACCCCAGGTGTAGTCACTTTGCTTTCTCCACCCACTCCCCTTTTTAATGGCCCCAGGGAAAGGCAACAGCCCTAAGCTGTGCCCAACTGGGCAGAGGGATCCTCCTCCTGACATCTCTGGTGAGTACCCATGGTGCACACTGGGTGAATGGTGGAGGGGATCAAAGGCTGGGGGGCCTGCTGGCCCCCCGGTTGGTTAGGACTAGATCTCATTGATGTTCTTCGATTTTATAATCACTAAATTGGCAGGGCTGGAAGGGACCTTAGGGCTCATCCTGTTCCAAGCCCCCTGCCATGGGCAGTTATGCCTC
Organism: Psilopogon haemacephalus; assembly: GCA_013396835.1. Lineage (NCBI taxonomy): Eukaryota > Metazoa > Chordata > Aves > Piciformes > Megalaimidae > Psilopogon > Psilopogon haemacephalus. The sequence continues at coordinate 625,978 of VWZI01005625.1, forward strand.
ACACTAGATCTTTAAAATCTCCTTAAATATTGAGAAGTCTGAATTAGGCTTATTACAGCATCACAGGATGTCAGGGGTTGGAAGGGACCCGTCCAGTCCACTCCCCCTGCCAGAGCAGGACCAGACAATCTAGTTCAGGGCACACAGCAGCATATCCAGACAGGCCTGGGAAGGCTCCAAAGAAGGAGACTCCACAACCTCTCTGGGCAGCCTGTGCCAGGATCTCACCACCCTCATGGTGAAGAGCTTCTTCCTAACATCCAATCTGAATCTATCCACTCTTAGTTTTGCTCCATCTCCCCCCGGTCCCTCATCCTCTCTTTTGCTCCTGGGATGTAAGGAGCATCTCTGGCTGGTTAGTTAAAGACTTTAGCACAAGCCATAGAATGGTTTATGTTGGAAGGGAGCTCAAAGCTCAGCCAGTTCCAACCCCCCCACCATAGGCAGGGACACCTCCCACTAGAACAGGTTGCTCCTACAACCTGGTCCTGAACGCCTCCAGGGAGGTTGTGGAGCACAGAAGCACAG
>VWZI01005625.1:630442-641137 GCA_013396835.1 Psilopogon haemacephalus
AAAAAAAAAAGCCCAAAAAAACCAAACCCAAACCATTTCTGTGTTTGCTGCTGGTGGTAGCTTTCTCTTCCTGTTGCTACAATACCTGAGTGCAGTACTCAAAATGGGGTCCCCCTCTACTCTGCCCTGCTGAGACCTCATCTTGAGTACTGCCTTCAGTTTTGGGCTTCCCAGTTGAAGAGGGGCAGGGATCTGTTCAAGAGAGTCCAAGGGAGGATGCTGAGGGGACTGCAGCACTGCCTGGGGAGGAGAGGCTGAGGGACCTGGGGCTGCTTAGTCTGGAGAAGAGAAGACTGAGAGGGGATTTAATAAATTATGTAAATCTCTGAGGGCTGGGGGTCAGAAGGAGGGGACAGGCTCTGCTCACTTGTTCCCTGCCACAGCACAAGCAGCAATGGATGGAAGCTGCAGCACAGGAGGTTGCAGCTCAACACAAGAGGCAACTTCTTGCCTGGAAGGGTCCCAGAGCACTGGCACAGGCTGCCCAGAGAGGTTGTGGAGTCTCCTTCTCTGGAGCCTTGCCAGGCTCTGTCTGGATGTGTTCCTGTGTGCCCTGAGCTAGATTGTCTGCTCCTGCTCTGGCAGGGAGGTTGGACTTGATGAGCTCTTTGTGTCCCTTCCAACCCCTGATATCCTGTGAGCCTGTAATCTTGTCCCATCCCCATCTGCAGCCAGCAGGGACATCTCCAACTAGATCAGGCTGCCCAGGATCACCTCAAGGCTGATCTCAAATGTCCCCAGAGAATGTCCCTCCATCACCCACCCTGATGTTCCTGTGTTCTACCACCCTTGTTTTGAATAAAAAAAACCCAAAAAACAAAAAACAAACAAACAAAAAAACAACCCCAAATTTCCATGTCAGCTGTCTTTGCCTCCTGTAAGTGGCTGGAAATTTTGGGAAGAGCTGTCTGCCACTTGTGGCTCTCCTGTGCCTCACACAGCTGCCGACTAATCTGTGGGGAAAAGGTGCAGCAGCTTCCCCAGCAGCCCCAACCTGAGTGGTGACAGCTCCAAATGGCATCCTGCACAGCTCTGCCAAACACACTGAGACATCCCAGCTCTGCCAGCTCTCCTCTCCCCCACGGCCAAGGCAGGAGCAGAAAGGCATGGAGCAGACCTGGGCTGCTGGGCAGGTGGGTTAGGGGTGGGGGTGTCCTGTCTCAGGTCCCCCTTAAACAAAACCCCTTACTCCTCCCAAAAAAGTGTAAGAGTCAATCCTGGTCTCCAGAACTGGGCATGTTCATGGCCCAAGCTGGAGCAGCCTCACTGCTGCCTACCTGGAGAGGTTGGTGCTGGGCTCTTCTTGCAGGTAATTAGTGATGGAACAAGAGGGAATGGCCTCAAGCCTAGCCTGGGGAGGTTTAGATTGGACATCAGGAAGCAATTTTTTTTTTCCCAGCAAGGGTTTGTCAGGCACTAGGAATGAGCTACCCAGGGAGGTGGTGGAGTCCCCAACCCTGGCTGTGTTTCAGGGTGGGTTGGATGTGGTGCTTGGGGCTATGGTTTAAGGTGAATCTTGCAGAGCAGGGTCCTAGGTTGGAGTTGGTGACCCCAAGGGGCTTTGCCAACCTGCATGTGGCTGTGATTCTGTGAGCCTGATGCCTTCTGTGATCCTGTGACACAGGCTTGCTTACTTGGGTTTATTTTTATTTTTATTTTCCCTCCTTCCCCCCTTTTCAGTAGATCCTACACATTTCCCATTTGGCAGACTTTTAACTCATCCTGATTTAGGAAAATCTGTGGCTGACCTTTAAGCTGCCCAGCTTCAGAACGGGGATTTCCTTTGACTTCTCACATTTTAAGCCCTGGTTCCCTCCTTTTTTGTATTCATGGGGCAGTTAAGCCCCTGCAAATCTAAACCAGCTTTCTAAAATTTTTTTTTTTGCCCTCTTCCTACCCACTGCTGGCTCAAAAACAGCTGCTAAAAATACCTCTGGATATTTCTTAGGGCTACAAGCCTTGGCTTTGTGTGGAGGGAGACAGGCAGGAGGAATGGGAGACCACTTCCCAAGGATGGGAGCAAAGCTGGGGGTGGGGAGGTTCAGACTGGATGTGAATAGAATAAGATAGGAGAGAATGGAATGGAATAGATTAGAATAGAATAGAATGGAATGGAATAGATTAGAATAGAATAGAATAGAATGGAATGGAATAGAAGATGGAATGGAATAGAAGATGGAATGGAATAGAAGAAGATGGAATGGAATAGAAGAAGATGGAATGGAATAGAAGAAGATGGAATGGAATAGAAGAAGATGGAATGGAATAGAAGAAGNATAGAATAGAATGGAATGGAATAGATTAGAATAGAATAGAATGGAATGGAATAGATTAGAATAGAATAGAATAGAATGGAATGGAATAGATTAGAATAGAACGGAATGGAATGGAAGACGGAATGGAATGGAAGAGGTGAGGAGGAAGTTGTTCAGCATGAGAGTGGTGAGAGCCTGGAATGGGTTGCCCAGGGAGGTGTTTGGAGCCACATCCCTGGAGGTGTTTGCAGCCAGGCTGGAGGAGGCTGTGGCCAACCTGCTCTAGGGTAGGGTGTCCCTGGGCATGGCAGGGGAGTTGGAACTGGCTGATCCTTGTGGTCCCTTCCAACCCTGACTGATGCTATGATGCTATGATTCCATGATGCTGTGATGCTATGATTCTATGATTGTATTCCCCAGGCTGCTGAGTGAATTGAGTTGAGCCTCATTTGGCTTTACACCTGTGGGAAGGATTTGTGCTATTTAATTGGTAGCAGAGTTGCACTCAGAACAGGGCAACCTCCTGGCCCTGCTGCTTTCCATCTCCTGCCTTGTGCACATCTGTAACACCAGCCCAGCCAAAGTTAGTTGCCCTCCTAATGAAACAGGCTGCTTAGGCACTAAGCCCTGCTAATCCAGGCTATGGGTTTGGGTTTTGTTTTGTTTTGGGTTTTTCTTGCAACAGTAAATAGAATATGAAGATATGCACAGCTTGTGCTTGATGTAAGCACTGAGATTATTACACTGCTCCCAAATCCTTTTATTTTAAGATTGATTTAGTGGGGAAACTTGGCATGCTTGCTCTTCCTTTGCCATTTGATGGGTTTTAACCCAAAGCCAACTGCCCCTCTCTTTGAGCCAGCAATGTGCTCTCGTAGCCAAGAGAGACTTCCATAAGGCAAAGACTCCTGGAGAGGAAGTTTGTTGTTTTGTTTTGTTTTGTTTTGTTTTGTTTTGTTTGGTCACAACAAGAGTGGCAGAACACAGGAACAGGTTGCCCAGGGTGGATGATTGAGGGACATTCTCTGGGGTCATTCAAGATCAGCCTTGAGGTGGCCATGGGCAGCCTGATCTAGTTGGAGATGTCCCTGCTGGCTGCAGGGGGATGGGACAAGATCACAGCTCACAGGATGTCAGGGGTTGGAATGGACCCAAAGAGCTCATTGAGTCCAACCCCCCCTGCCACAGCAGGAGCAGACAATCTAGCTCAGAGCAAACAGCAACACATCCAGACAGGCCTGCAAAGGCTCCAGACAAGAAGACTCCACAACCTCTCTGGGCAGCCTGTGCCAGTGCTCTGGGACCCTTCCAGTCAAGAAGTTGCCTCTTGTGTTGAGCTGCAACCTCCTGTGCTGCAGCTTCCATCCATTGCTCCTTGTGCTATGGCAGGGAGCAAGTGAGCAGAGCCTGTCCCCCTCACTCTGACCTCCAGCCCTCAGATATTGATAAACATTGATTAAATCCCCTCTCAGTCTTATCCACTCAGCCTCAGTTTCCTGTTGCCTGGAGGTTGGTGGTTCAGGAGGCACAGAGATGTCAGCTGCAGGATGTTACAGTGCTAGAAGGAGGCTCTCTGGGCTGTGACCTTGGGCATCCTTACCATGATCTTTTCTTCTCGGTTGCCTCAAAGTGAGGAGCTGTAGTTTCATTGCCTCCAGTCACAGGAGGCTGGGGGTTGGAAATGGAGCTCTCAAGACCATCTGGTCCAAGCCTGGTGGTTTCCCTTCTCCTTTGTGTGAGGCACTTCTGCTCTTTGCAGTGGCGCAGTGCCTGGTATGTGTTCTCCTCATCATTCTTTGCACTTTGATTGGGCACTCTTATCATCCAGTGGATGCCATGAACAACATCAAAGTGGCACTCTGCACAATATTTAGGATCAGAATTTCCTGTTGGAAATCAATGAGGACATCTTCCTTGGCAACCAAGGACCTTCACATGAGCAGCATCTATATTTATGCCTGCTGATCCGAGGTGCTGTGGTTATCTGGCTCTTCATGGCCTGTCCAGGAGGCTGAGATGCTCTGCTCAGAAGCCAGCAGCTGGATGATTTTTTTTAGCCTGGTTTAGATTTAGTTTAGATTTTGATCAATATGGTTTAGACTTTAAACTGCAGCCTGGGGGTGAAAGGCTCAACCTCCCCTTGCCACACCACTCCTGTGCACCACTTTGTCACTAGAACAGTTAACTAGGAAGGGTTGTCCCTTCTCAAGTCCTACATGGCTCAAGGTGACTGAGCAATTCCCTGCTGGAGTGGGTCTGTTCAGAATAGAACTTCATCTGTTAGCCAGAGCTGGGTCAGGGAGAGTGAGAGAGAGCCTGGATTCTATTCCTAGTCCTGCAGTGCTTCAACCTGATGGAGTCAGCACCTCTGCTCTGGGGTTTATCCTGGATGGATTTAGAGGCAGAACCAGCATGAGAGGTGAGCATGGCCGTGGAAAGCAAAGGTCTGCATGTGTCTGGCCTGGAATAAACTCCTCTACATTGCATCCGTGCAAGGTCCTGCAGCTGGGTTGAGGCAATGTCAAGCACCAACACAGGCTGGGCAGTGACTGGCTTCAGAGCAGTCCTGAGGAGGTGGACTTGAGGGGGCTGGTGGATGAGAAGCTCAATGTGAGCTGTCAGTGTGCTCTGGCAGCCCAGAGAGCAACCAGAGCCTGGGCTGCAGCAGGGAGAGGGAAGTGATCCTGCCCCTCTGCTCCACACTGCTGAGACCCCACCTGGAGTACTGCATCCAGTTGTGGAGTCCCTGGGACAAGAGGGCTGTGGAGGGGCTGGAAAGTGTCCAGAGAAGGGCCACGAGGATGAGCAGAGTGCTGGAGCTGCTCTACTGTGAGGAGAGACTGAGACAGTTGGGGCTGCTCAGACTGGAGAGGAGAAGGCTCCCAGGTGACCTTATTGTGGCCTCTCAATATCTTCAGGGGGCTACAAGAAAACTGGGGAGGGACCTTTTAGGCTGTCAGGTAGTGATAGGACTGGGGGGGAATGGAATAAAGCTGGAAATTGAGAGATTCAGCCTGGATGTTAGGAAGAAGTTGTTCAGCATTAGGGTGGTGAGAGCATGGAAGGGGTTGCTTGGGGGAGGTAGTGGAAGCCTCATCCCTGGAGGTGTTTGCAGCCAGGCAAACACCTGTGGGCAGCCTGATCTAGTGTGAGGTGTCCCTGGGCATGGCAGGGGGGTTGGAACTGGCTGATCCTTGTGGTCCCATCCAACCCTGACTGATTCTAGAATTGATCTGGCACAGAACATTTGCCCTTTCAAATTGCAGAGGGATGAAGGCTCCATTCGATGAGCTGAAATTTCGCTGTTTATCTCCAAGTTTGGTTTTTTTTTTCCCCTGCACACACAAACCTCTGTCTCCTCCATCTCATTTGTAGCCCAGAGCATAATCAGTCAAAAAATTGCAGGGAAAGCCTCATCACCTGTAAGCATTCTGGTGGGAAAATGTGCAGCACCAGCAGGAAACTCAGATTAAAGGCGTTAAAAAACATATCCTTTCATCAGTGCTCTCTTCCTCATTACATGCAGAGCTGGCTCCTAAGTATTTGCCAAATAAAAAGGGAGGAATAGGTAAAAGTTAATGCTATACAATTAAGCTCCCTCCAATCTTCCCAGAAGGTTCACCTTAGCTTAATTTAATCTCCCCTCCGTTCTCCCAAGCCATCTGCTTGGCTGAGGTGCAAAACAAATGTGTACAGTTGGGTGCATTTATCATGGAAGCCTTGGAGGTGACAGCAGCCCTTGGAAAGAGGTTTGCTCGCTGACCCTCTGCAGGGCTGCTGCTTCTTCTCCAAGGAGTCCTTCACCGTGCAGCCCAAGGGCTGTCCTGGGAGACATCTGGAATCATTCAGCGAGGCAGGAAAAGCCTCTGGTAAGTCAGAGAGTCACAGAATGATGTTTTGTAATGACAGGAGGAGGAGGAATGGGTTTAAAGTGGCAGAGGGGAGATTTGAAGGGGATGTTAGGAGGAAGTTGTTTGCAGTGAGGGTGGTGAGACACTGCCACAGGTTGCCCAGGGAGGTTGTGGAGCACAGAAGCACAGAATGGGATCAAAGGTTGCTTCTGTGCTCCACAACCTCCCTGGAGGTGTTGAGGACCAGGTTGGATGAGGCCTTGAGCGACCTGTTCCAGCGGGAGGTGTCCCTGCCCATGGTGGGGGTTGGCACTGGCTGAGCTTTGAGGTCCCTTCCCACCTCAACCATTCTGTGCTTCTATCATCCCCATCCCTGCTTGGCCGCGCTGCCATTAGGGAGGAGCAAGCCCTGGGTGCGCGCAGCTTGCTTACTCCAGGAGCAATAGTCTGGTGCCTCTCCAAATCCACCCAAACCCAGCACTTCTGGAGCCCATTTGGTAGAGGAGCAGTGACAGACGGAGCCCAATTTACATAAAACGACACCAGCAGCAAATTCTTCTCCAGCAAGTCGTGGATGCAGAAATAGCAACTGGCAGCCTGGAGACGCGCAGGGAGCGCGGCTGTGCTGCCTTCTGATGCTTTCTACTCCTGCACTTCAAACATGACTCCTGGGGGGTGCAGCCCTTCACAGATGGCTTTGAGGAACAATCGAGTTCTTTGAAACAAAACCTGGAGCCTAATCAGCTCCGTTTGGCTCAGCCCCAGCACAGTTGTGTTGCTGCTCGGCAGCCAACCACAAGCGTTCAGTTGTGTTTGGTGCAAATCCCCAGACGCAGGGAATGGGTTGGGTTGGAAGGGACCTCAAAGCTCAGCTAGTTCCAACCCCCCTGTGCCACAGGCAGGGACACCTTCTACTAGGCCACGTTGCTCAAGGCCTCACCAAACCTGGTCCTCAACACCTCCAGGGAGGTTGTGGAGCACAGAATCACAGAATGGGATCTTTGATCTTCTATTACATTCTGTACTTCTGTGCTCCACAACCTCCCTGGGCAACCTGTGCCAGTGTCTCACCACCCTCACCCCAAACAACTTCCTCCTCACATCCACTTTCAATCTCCCCTCTCACACTTCAAACCCATTCCTCCCACTCCTGGCATTGCAAGACCTTGTCAGTAGTCCCTCCCCAGCCCTCCTGGAGCCCCCTTCAGATCCTTCAAGGCCACTCCAAGGTCTCCTGGAAGCCTTCTCTTCTCCAGGCTGCAGAGCCCCAACTCTCTCAACCTGCCCTCAGAGCAGAGCTGCTGCAGCCCTCTCAGCATCTTNCTTGCCCTGCTGCCCACAGCTGCTCTTGCTGCAGCCCAGCACACAGTTGCTGTCTGGGCTGCACTCCCACTGCAGCCTCATCTTGAGCTTCTCATCTACCCAGACCCCCAGGTCCTGTTCCTCAGGGCTGCTCTCAGCCATCCCCCACCCAGCCTGGAGTTGTGCTTGGGATTGCACCCACCCGGGTGCAGGATCTTACACTTGGCCTTGTTGAATGCCATAAGGTTGGCCTGGGCACAGCTCTGCAGCCTGTGCAGCTCCCTCTGGATGGATCCCTGCCCTCTAGCAAGTTGACTGTGCCACACAGCTTGGTGCCATCTGCAGACTTGCTGAGGCTGCACTGATTCCTCTGTCCACGTCACTGACAATGATGTTCCACAGCACTGGTGGCAGCACTGACCCCTGAGGGATGCCACTTGGCACTGGTCTGCAGGTGGACTCCATGCCCTTGATCAGCAGAGGTCAGGCACATGGAGATTTTGGGTTACAGCTCTAATACCCTTGAAAATGATGACAAATCTCCTGTTCTGTCCCTGGCATGAGTGAGCCTAAAGAGAGTGAGAGCCCAGCTACCAAGAGTGAAGGGAGGAACTTTGTCAGACACTGAAAGGAAGCAGCATTGAGCCTGCCCTGCTGAAGTGGGAGGAATTTCATGGTTGGCTTTGAGGGACACGAAGAAGCCTTTGAACTGGATTACTTTTTAATGTTTCTAGCACTGTGAAAAATCTCTCCTGCTCCTAGGAGAAGAAGTTTGCATTATCTCCCCTGGCAGGGAACTGGAGCTTGGAGGATCTGCACCTTCCTGAAAGCCACCCGGAGAAATCAGAGGCAGAGCTGGGTGGTTGTTGGAGTTGAGGCAAAGAAGCTTTTTGGTGTGGTTTCCAAACTTCTGACGTGTCTGAACCTCGTTTTCCAACTACTTTCTGATGGTATAGGTTAACTACCTGGAAGTAGGTTACAAAAGGACTCAAGTGCTGAAGAACAAATATTCCTCTGGTGACTTGCTTGGTGGCCTAGTTCTTGGGCAGCAAAGTCATAGGAGACAGAACAACTCAAAGCACACTAAACAAATGCTGGAGAGGTCCAGAGAGGTATGGAAGGAAAAGTTAAAAGCTGCTGTTGGTTGTTTGGGAACTGATGGCTCTGAACAGTTTCACCTTTGTGAGAGCAGCAGATTGCATTTAAAGCATCCCAACCCTAACCTGTTGCTGTGAGAGCAGCAGATTGCACTTGAAGCATCCTAACCTTAACCCCTAATCTTAACCTGCTGCTGTGAGAGCAGCAGATTGAATTTGAAGCATCCTCAGCCTAAACAGATTGCACTTTAAGCATCCTAACCTCTAATCCCAACCCTAACCTGCTGCTGTGAGAGCAACAGATTGTGCTTTAAGCATCCTAACCCTAACCTGCTGCTGTGAGAGCAGCAGATTGAATTTGACGCATCCTAACCCTAACCCTAGCTTGTTGCTGTGAGATCAGCAGATTGCACTTGAAGCATCTTAACCCTGACCCCTAACTCTAATTTGCTGCTGAGAGCATCAGATTGCACTTGAAGCATCTTAACCCTGACCCCTAACCCTACTCTGCTGCTCTGAGAGCAGCAGATTGCACCTGAAGCACCTTCAAGTGCCCTTTTCCCCATCACCTTCTGCTCCTGGATGAGGCATTGCTGCTGCCCCTGGGTTATTCTGGTTCTCCAGGTTCATTATGGGTTTTGATGAATATTTGATTAGAAATTGCATTTAATTCTCCATAAGAATTAAAAGAAAGAAAAAAATAAAACCCACCAAACCCTCCCCATCAGTGGCTAAATTGTGGCCTCTGGTCACTAGAAAGAGATCTGGAGTGTTTTTTTCAGGTTGACTGCCCTTGAAATGCTCCTTTCTTGGGTGGCTCAGCCCTGCAAGGTTGCTCCCAACCACAGGAGCCTGCTTGGTACGGGGAGAAAGAAAAGTGTGATCCTACACTGGAAGGCTTTATGGGACGTGGAAGAAGGTGACTGGTTAAGAGCTGAAGTTTATAGTGTTGCTATTTTTAATTAAATATTAATTGCAGGAGATGGCTCTGCAGAGGACTGCTCAGATCATTTAATCCATACAGATGACCTTTACGTCGAATTCATTCTCTCGTGCTCACACTGCCCTTCAACCCCGTCTGGGGACTGACCTCCTCTGCCAGGCTGCTCCACACTTAATTAGAAAGATGCCTTCTTCATCCTCTTCTTTCATGTTTATTAATGGTGCCTTGCTAGGGATGCTGTAGGATGGGGAGATGGAGAATGCTGTGCTGGAAAGTTTCCCTCCGAGTTCTTTATGGACATACAGGAGGGCAGGGACCTGATGGGGAAGGTCCAGAGGAAGCCACAAGGATGAGCAGAGGGCAGGAGCACCCCTCCTGCAAAAACTAATGCATCTAGAGCAAAGCACACAGGAACACATCCAGGAAGGCTTTGAATATCCACAGAGAGGGAGACTCCACAACCCCCCTGGGCAGCCTGTTCCAGTCTTCTGTCACCCTCACAGGGAAAAAAAATTCCTCCTCATGTATAAATGAAACTTCCTATGTCTCAGCTTCCACCAGTGCCCCTTGTCCTGGCACTGGGCACCACCCAGCAGAGCTGGCTCCAGCCTTCTGCCGCTCACCCTGCACATATTGATTAGGTCACCTCTCAGTCTCCTCTTCTCCAAGCTCCAAGCCCCAGCTCCCTCAGGCTCTCCTCTTAACAGAGCTGTTCCATTCCCTTCATCATCTTCGTGGCTCTGTGCTGGACTCTCTCCAGCAGTTCTCTGTCTCTCTTGAACTGGGGGTTCCAGAACTGGACACTACTTCAGATGTGGCCTCAGCAGAGCATGGAGGGAGGGGCAGGAGAACCTCTCTCGACCTACTCACCACAGCCCTTCTAATCCACCCCAGAATGGCATTGCCCCTCCTGGCACAAGTACTCCCCTTTGCTGGCCAGAAGTTGCTTTCATCCCAGCCCACAGGAGTGCCATGGTGCCTGTGCTTTTGGTGCCTGTGCTTTAGGTGTTTCCCCCCACCCCAAACTGATGTTCTCTGCCTCTGCTGTCCCCTGCTCTTCCCAGGCAGGTTCAGCTGCAGAGGCAGAATCCAACCCAGCTGCTTGTTTACTGCTCTGAGCTCTGGAAGATCTGAACCTTATTGATCTGGGTTGGATACTGTCTAGACATGTCAACACCTTCTCCTTTGGGGGCTGCTGTAACATTTGGACACCTCAGCTGCTTGGCTTTTTGCTTTTTTTTTTTTTT
>VWZI01005625.1:656667-668436 GCA_013396835.1 Psilopogon haemacephalus
AATCCCTGGCAGCTTCTGAGAGAGGAGTCACCCAGCTCAGGGTATCAACAGGGACCCAGTGACTCAGCAGGGGTTAGGGTGAAGCAGGGAATTCAGGACGATTACTCATCCAAACACAAGCACCTCCTTTTCTCTCCTCTTTGCTTGCCATCAGGCTTTGCCACCTCCCATCAGCCTCCCTGGACCAGCAGGATGGGTCCAGACCTGCTGCCTCTCCCAGCATCCCCTTTCCAGTGAGAGGAGAGGGAGAAAGGGAAGCTGATGGAGCTTTTGACATGCTGCAGTAGAAGCTGAGATGCTCTCTTTGGCTGCAACATCTTTTGAGGTGCTTTCACCCCACATCCAGGCTGCTGAGGAAAGTAGGTCTAGAGAAGAAATCTTATGAGGAGCAATTGAGGGAGCTGGGGATGGTTAGGTTGAAAAAGAGGAGGCTGAGGAGAGACCTCATTGCTGTCTGCAGCTACCTGAAGGGATCACAGAAACACAGGATGTCAGGGGTTGGAAGGGAATCCAAAGAGATCATCAAGTCCAACCCCCCTGATAGACCAGGACCAGACAATCTAGCTCAGGGTACACAGGAACACATCCACACAGGCCTTGAGAGGCTCCAGAGAAGGAGACTTCACAACCTCTCTGAGCATCCCACCGGAGCAGCAGGCTGAGAGGAAGATTGCTGGGGAAGAGCTCGAAGCGATTCACAGGCTGGGATTTGCCTGCTGGATGTTTTGGTTGAGAAGTTCTGCGTGTTAATGCATGTGGCAGGAGAGCAGCCAGGCTGAGGATGATTTACAAGCAGAGAGAAAAGCCTCTGAATGATTCAGCAGGAATTAGCTCTGCTCCATGCAAGCTCTCGATCCCATGGATCAGTGAGCAAAGCATCAGCTCCAGAGCTGAGAGAGTGCTTAAGTCTCTCTGACCCATCACATCTGTGTCCAGTTCTGGTCCCCTCAATTTAAGAGAGATGCTGAGGTGCTGGAGCACAGCCCCAAGAGGAGAGGCTGAGGGAGCTGGGGGTGTGCAGCCTGCAGAAGAGGAGGCTCAGGGCAGAGCTCATTGCTCTCTGCAGCTACCTGAAAGGAGGTTGTAGCCAGGTGGGGTTGGGCTCTGCTGCCAAGCACTCAGGAAGAGAATGAGAGGACACAGCCTCAAGCTGTGCCAGGGGAGGTTCAGGCTGGATGTTAGGAGGAAGCTGTGCACAGAGAGAGTGATTGGCATCGGGATGGGCTGTCCAGGGAGGTGGTGGAGTCCCCATCCCTGGAGATGTTGAAGCAAAACCTGGATGGGCACTGAGTGCCATTGGCTAGGGCTGGGTGCTAGGTTGGGCTGGAGGAGCTTGGAGCTCTCTTCCAACCTGGCTGGTTCTGTGATTCTATGATTCTATGAAAAGATCCAGTTAGAGCTTCTCGACAAAGAGTGCTTCCCTCCAAGAACTAGAAAGCACTGTTGAAGGGAGGATGAAAGATCCTCTCTGTGGGAGCACACAGATTTAGAAAGGGCTCCGCAGCCTCCCTGACTCACCGCAGGCTTTACTCTCCAGATTGTCTCTTTTCGTGCCAGTTTCAATCTGATCTGCTGCAAACGGCTGCAAATTAGATTTCTGGGGCTGCAAACACGCAGGAAAAAAACTGATCCAGTGGCTGCAGAGCTCAGCTCAGGGTCTGGCTGGGTGGGGGTTAGGGTGGCTCTGTGTGACCATGGCATCTTTGGGCCCCGCTGGAGGCTGTGACTCACCCAGCTGCTGCCGTTGGGTCGAGTAAGTTAATAAGGGAGGCAAGGGCAAACATCCTGCTTTGGGCTTAATTCGGATCATTGACTGAAATGGAGCTCCTTTACCCAAGCTGCTGTCCCTGTGGGACAGTCTATCAGCCCTTAGCACCTGGCAGAGCACTGCACAGTGTCACTGCACACTGCTACCTGCAGCAAAGGAGCTGCGCCGCAACATCAGCGCCAGAACCAAACCTGCTGCCAAGCTGGGAGCTTGGCTGCTAATCCAGGGTGGCCACCACCTTCCCTCCTTGCCCTGAAAGCTACCAATGAATCCCTCAGCTCCTCCTGCCCATCTTGTGTTCATCCCACAGGGCATGGAGGTGCCCAGAGTCTGGCAGGAACTTCTGGCATGGTCATGGACCACGGAGTCATTTCGGTTGGGCAAGAGCACTAAGGGCATTGGGTCCAGCAATCAACACAACACCAGCAGGACCAACCAAACTGTCACCCAGAGTGCCACCTCCACAGGGATGGGGACTCCATCACACCCCTGGGCAGCCTGATCTCATGCCTGACCACTCTTGCAGGGAAGAAATTGTCCCTAATTTCCAACCTAAGCCTGCCCTGGTGCAACCTGAGATGATTTCCTCTTGGTTAGAATCATCGAATCATAGACTCAGGGAATCATAGAACCAGTCAGGGTTGGAAGGGACCACAAGGGTCATCCAGTTCCAGTCGTCCTGTCATGCCCAGGGACACCTCATACTAGATAAGCCTGGCCAGAACCTCATCCAATCTGGCCTCAAACACCTCCAGGAATGAGGCTGCTGCTCTGAGGTGGGGGGATCCAGAGAAGAGGACCTCCCCCCAGGGGCTGGTTGCAAAGTGTACGGGAAGCTGTGCAAGCAGAAGCAGATAAATGTCACACCCAGAGTTGCCTTCAAGGATAATTTAGTCACATTAGCTAAGTTTTATCCCCAGAAATGAGCTTTCTATGGCTGGACCTTGAGCTCTCCCTGGCATCCAGCACTGAGCTTCTGTCTCTCCTTCTCGAGCTGGAGCAGGAGCCAACTGTTCAAACCCAAGCCATATGCTCACTCAGATTTTCCTCTTGGCCAGCAGTCAGCCCCCAGGCTTTTGCCTTCTAAGTGGGCCAGAAAAATACAGAGATGCCAGGAGACAGGGACTGCCCTCCCACAGGAGCTGCAGGCTCCCTCCCAAGGGGCTGTCTTGTTCCGTGGGGGGCTGAGACTTGTCAGGCAGAGCTGGGTCAGCACCAGGCACGGTCATGGGGGCTGCTGTTTGGCACCAGGATCTTTCAGACAGCTGCTGGGAGGGGATGTGCTACCCTCCCTCCATGGCAGGACCAAGCTCTGCCCATGGCAGTGTGCTCTGTGTGAAGCTCCAGACCTGCCTTCACCTCAGCTCTGGGTTCAGAGAAGTCACCCAGCAGCAGGTGGCATCTGCGGCAGCTCCTAGGTCTGCTCGCAAGCCACTGCAGCCTCTTGAGCCCTCAGCAAACACCTCCCTGCTTGTGAAGCTTGACCAAAAGGTGAGTCATGAGCTGGTGTGCTCTGAGAGCTTCTTCTCCTCTCCTCCCTGACCCCTCTCTGCCAGGTTCACACCTCCAGCTCACCTGACTCACAGCACAGACTGGACCTGGCACCGCTCCCATCACTCTCTGCCCAGGAGGCAATGACTGCACTGACCCCTGAACAGGCTCTGAGGTCTGCTGCTGCTCCTCAAGGAAAGCAGCATGGATCGGGCTGATCAGCAGCTCAAAGCATGCACAAGGATCTGTGCATGCCATGAATCTGTGCTAGCCCTGGTGAGCTACCATGAGAGCTCCTGCTCAGAGCTGCATGGTTTGCAGCCAGATTCTATGGATCTGTGATGGTTTCAGGGGTTTGCAGCCAGATTCTATGGATCTGTGATGGTTTCAGGGGTTTGCAGCCAGATTCTATGGATCTGTGATGGTTTCAGGGGTTTGCAGTCAGATTCTGTGAATCTGTGATGGTTTCAGGGGTTTGTAACCAGATTTTGTGAATCTGTAATGGTTTCAGGGGGTTGCAGCCAAATTCTGTGAATCTGTGATGGTTTCAGGGGTTTGCAGCCAGATTCTATGGATCTGTAATGGTTTCAGGGGGTTGTAACCAGATTTTATGAATCTCTGATGGTTTCAGGGATTTGCAACCTGATTCTATGGATCTGTAATGGTTTCAGGAGTTTGCAGCCAAATTCTGTGAATCTGTGATGGTTCCAGGGGTTTGCAGCCAGATTCTATGGATCTGTGATGGTTTCAGCGGTTTAGCTCCCCGAGTTTGCAGCCAAGGCTCTGAAAGACTTGCAAGTGGTCCTGGAACCATTTGACTCATTGCTCTCCCAGCCCAAGCTCCTGCAGAAGGAGCTGGGCTGAGCCTCCAGAGGCTCTGCCAGCAGCCTCGCTTTGCATTCCAGCCTGAGACGAAGGAGTTGGGAGCGATAAAGACGCTGGGGACCGTGGCAACATGTGGCTGTAGGAGTCCAGACTCATCTAGTGCTCATCTGCTGGGCTCTGAGGCTGGAAAGGAGGATTTGAAGAATGGCAATGAGGTCATTTTAAATTTTTTTTTTTTTTTTTTTTTGCAGATATTCACAGACTGCTCTTCAATCTTTGATGAGCGGCGTGGGGCTCTTGATGGGAAGATGACGACGAGAGTTTTGCAGGGGCTTTTTGGTTGGCTTTAATTTGTGTTTATTCCAGGGCTTATGAGGTGTTTGGAGAGCTGGTTGGGGGCTGGCTGAAAGGCTGTCTGGAAGCCAGGCTGTGTGATGCCAGCCTGTCCTCGCCTAGCTCTGCCTGGAGTGGTGAGCAATAGCTGCCAGCCCTCCCAGTAGTGCTGCGAGCGTTCAGCAGAAGCAATCAGATGCCTTTAGCATCTCCACTGGAGAGTTTGTTTCGTGCCTCATCCATGATTCAGTTAAAAAATACCCGGGCATAAAATATTTATGAACTACAAATGAAGATTTAGGCCCTCAAGTAGTGCACCAGCGAGTTCCTGGGCGGGGAGGAGGAGGCTCCGTGCTTGCAGAAGGACATGAGACTGCTGCAGGATGAGAACTTCTGGCTGGTGGCCTTGCTCTTTGGCCTGGCCAGCTGGGGCATGGCCTCTCACCTGCCCAGCAAAAGCACCTATCTGGCATCCTCAGAAAACTCCTTCTTGGTTCCTGCTGGGCAGATGAGTGGCTGTGAGCCAGGCAGTGGCCAGCTCCTGCCATGCCAGCCTGGGATGGGTGGGTGAGATGCTGCTTTCTGCTCTGGGCCAGATCAAATCTTGTAAGCAAGGGTCTGAGACATCCTGTCCCTTCCAGCCCATCCTCTTTTCCCAAAGACCTAACCTGGGGTTTCTGCTGCTTTCATCTGTTTGAGATGCAGAAGCCCTCTAAGATCATCCGGTCCAACATCAACCCAGCAGCACCATGGCCACTAAACCATGTCCCCAAGTGCCATGTCCAGGGGTGGTGACTCCAGCACCTCCCTGGGCAGCCTGTTCCAAGCCCTGACCACTCTTGCAGTCAAGAAATTTTTCCTAAGTCTTCCAATCTGAATCTCCCCACCTCCAGCTTTGCTCCATTCCCCCCAGTCCTGTCACTCCCTGATAGCCTAAAAAGTCCCTCCCCAGCTTTTTTGTTGCCCACTTCAGATCCTGGAAGGCCACAAGAAGGTCACCTCAGCACCTCCTCTTCTCCAGACTGAACAGCTTCGTTGCACTTCTCTGGCCATGTTCCATCCCAGACCATTTCCCTTCTCCCAGTGGCTAGGAGATCACTCCTGGTTTTCCCAGGAGCTGCAGGGATGTGCCTTTGGGAGCTATGACCACCTAGCCCTGCCCTCATGAGATTCTGTGCTCAACAACCTCCCTGGAGGTGCTCAGGACCAGGCTGGATGAGGTTCTGAGCAACCTCTTCTAGCGGGAGGTGTCCCTGCCCATGGCAGAGGGGTTGGAACTGGCTGAGCTTTGAGGTCCCTTCCAACCCAAACCATTTGATGAACCTATGAAGAGTCTTCTCCTTCCCTTCAGGCTTCCAGGGTGTCTTCCCCTGAGGACCCAACCCAAACCATTTGATGCACCTGTGAAGAGTCTTCTCCTTCCCTTCAGGCTTCCAGGGTGTCTTCCCCTGAGGACCCAACCCAAACCATTTGATGCACCTATGAAGAGTCTTCTCCTTCCCTTCAGGCTTCCAGGGTGTCTACCCATGAGGACCCAACCCAAACCATTTGATGCACCTATGAAGAGTCTTCTCCTTCCTTTCAGGCTTCCAGGGTGTCTTCCCCTGAGGACCCAACCCAAACCATTTGATGCACCTATGAAGAGTCTTCTCCTTCCCTTCAGGCTTTCAGGGTGTCTTCCCCTGAGGACCCAACCCAAACCATTTGATGCACCTATGAAGAGGCTTCTCCTTCCCTTCAGGCTTTCAGGGTGTCTTCCCCTGAGGACCCAACCCAACCATTTGATGCACCTATGAAGAGTCTTCTCCTTCCCTTCAGGCTTCCAGGGTGTATTCCCCTGAGGACCATGGTGCTGGGCTCTGCAGTGCTGCAGCCTGGGCTGCTGGGGTTTGCTTTGGGGTTGGATTGTTCCCCGTGGTGAGCCTGGCAGTGAAGGTATTTGCTGCTGTCTGGTGAGGCACAGCATCCTTTTGGCATTTCAGAAGAGGTGGGCAGGATGAATTATTCATTTCGAAAGTGTGTGACATTATGATGGAGCTTCGGCAAAGTACATTTAAACATTACAAAATAGGATGAATCAGTTTAAACTCATCTGAGCTTATCATATCTCAGATAAAATGACTGATACAAAGGCTAAAAAGGAAGGGGGGAAAAAAAAAACAACCCCAAAAAGAAAAGAAAAAAGCTCTGCTCAAATAATTTCTAAATCAGACTCCCAAACCACAGCAAATATGAAAGAGGGTTTATTTTCAGCTCTTTTAATGCCAAATGGTTTAGGGAGCATTGATGAACAGCCTCAAAAGTCCCTCCCCAGCTTTCTTATAGCTCCCTGAAGATACTGAAAGGCCACAAGAAGGTCCTCTGGGAGCTTTCTCCTCTCCAGCCTGAGCATCCCCACCTGCCTCAGTCTCTCCTCACAGTAGAGCAGCTCCAGCCCTCTGCTCACCCTCTTGGTCCTTCTCTGGACACCTTCCAGCACATGAAGCAGTGCAGTGTCCCCACTCTGAGAGACAGGAGGCAAAGGCCACATCAGTGTGAAGCTCTCAACCTTTAGAACTGTTGCTCCTCTCCAGACTGAACAGTTCCAAGATGTGGGCTTGGTTTTGGGTGTTTTGTTTCTTTTTTGGGTTTTTTTTGGGGGGGAACACAGAGGTTTGGGGTTTTTTTTTTTTTTTTGTTTTTGTTTTTTTTTTTGGGAACACAGAGGCTTGAGCTTGGGGGTTTTTTTTGTTTGTATTTTTTTAGGGAACACAGAGGCTTGAGCTTGGGGGTTTTTTTTGTTTGTATTTTTTTAGGGAACACAGAGGCTTGAGCTTGGGGGTTTTTTTTGTTTGTATTTTTTTAGGGAACACAGAGGCTTGAGCTTGGGGGTTTTTTTTGTTTGTATTTTTTTAGGGAACACAGAGGCTTGAGCTTGGGGGTTTTTTTTGTTTGTATTTTTTTAGGGAACACAGAGGCTTGAGCTTGGGGGTTTTTTTTGTTTGTATTTTTTTAGGGAACACAGAGGCTTGAGCTTGGGGGTTTTTTTTGTTTGTATTTTTTTAGGGAACACAGAGGCTTGAGCTTGGGGGTTTTTTTTGTTTGTATTTTTTTAGGGAACACAGAGGCTTGAGCTTGGGGGTTTTTTTTGTTTGTATTTTTTTAGGGAACACAGAGGCTTGAGCTTGGGGGTTTTTTTTGTTTGTATTTTTTTAGGGAACACAGAGGCTTGAGCTTGGGGGTTTTTTTTGTTTGTATTTTTTTAGGGAACACAGAGGCTTGAGCTTGGGGGTTTTTTTTGTTTGTATTTTTTTAGGGAACACAGAGGCTTGAGCTTGGGGGTTTTTTTTGTTTGTATTTTTTTAGGGAACACAGAGGCTTGAGCTTGGGGGTTTTTTTTGTTTGTATTTTTTTAGGGAACACAGAGGCTTGAGCTTGGGGGTTTTTTTTGTTTGTATTTTTTTAGGGAACACAGAGGCTTGAGCTTGGGGGTTTTTTTTGTTTGTATTTTTTTAGGGAACACAGAGGCTTGAGCTTGGGGTTTTTTTGTTTGTTTTTTTTTTGAGGGGGGGAACACAGGAATATTTCCCCCCAGTCAGATCTGGATTGCTCTAACTGCATTCTGCCCAGCTAAATGCCCTTGCAATTCCAATTGGCTGTGATGTTGCTCATTAGGTGAGGTCCCAATCTGCTCTACCCTGTTGCTGTGCAACAACTGCCTGCAATTAATCCCCTGGGTCAGGATACTGATGGAGTCCTCCTGCCTGTTTGTCATTTATGAAGTGGTAATGGATCTCTATTTTTTTTTTTTCTTTTACTTTGTTTTTTTTTTTTTTTTTTCCANTCTCTCAAGGACTCACCCATCCTGGCCTTGAACACCTCCAGAGAGGGAGCAGCCACAACCTCCTTGGGCAACTTGTGCCAGTGTCTCACCACCCTCACTGTGAAAAACTTCCTCCTAACATCCAGTTTCGATCTCTCCTCTGCCAGTTTAAACCCATTCCTCCTCCTCCTGTCATTGCCAGACCTTGTAAATAGTCCCTCCCCAGCCCTCCTGTAGCCCCCTTCAGATACTGGAAGGCCACAAGAAGGTCTCCTGGAAGCCTTCTCTTCTCCAGGCTGAAAAGCCCCAACTCTCTCAGCCTGTCCTCACAGCAGAGCTGCTGCAGCCCTCTGAGCATCTTCATGGTCCTCCTCTGGGTGTAGTTCCAACCCCCCTGCCATGCCCAGGGACACCCTACCCTAGATCAGGCTGCCCACAGCCTCTGCCAGCCTGGCCAAAAACACCTCCAGGGATGTGGCCCCAAACACCTCCCTGCAGGGGCAACCCATTCCAGGCTCTCACCACTCTCATGCTGCACAACTTCCTCCTCACATCCAGTCTGAATCTCTCCACCTCCAGCTGTGCTCCATTCCCCCCAGTCCTGTCACTACCTCATAGCCTAAGAAGTCCCTCCCCAGCTTTTTTGTAGTCCACTTCAGATCCTGGAAGGCCACAAGAAGGTCCCCTGGGAGCCTCCTCTTCTCCAGCTGCACAGCCCCAACTCTTTCAGTCTTTCCTCACAGCAGAGCTGCTGCAGCCCTCTGATGGGGAAGGCTTTGAGGGGAGTGTGGTTTGGCTGAGCACAGCCAGGCTGAGCAGTGCTCACCTGGAGATTCAGCATGAGATTCTGTATGCTTCAGACACAGCCTATAAAGTCCCTCCCCAGCTTTTTTTGTAGACCCCCTTCAGATCCTGGAAGGCCACCAGAAGGTCACCTGGGAGCCTCCTCTTCTCCAAGCTGAACATCTCCTTCCCTTGCTAGGCTGAGGTGCAAGCTCTGCGTGCTCAGCTGCTGGTGCCCCGGGGGCAGGTTTGGGAGAGACTTTGTGCTTTAGGACACGGAGAGAGAGAGAGAGGAGGTGTTCATGTCCAGGGGCTGCAGCTGCTAGAAGCATTCCTCACAATTAATGTGAGCATGCTGATTAGCAGAGGATGCTTGTACCAAGATTGATTTGTCACTCGTAGTGAAGCCGCGCAGGGCAGCGGAGCACAAATTCCCCTGATCCACTCCAGCAGAGCTCTGCCCTCCAGGGCCAACCTGGGGCTCTGCTGCTCCTTTCTTCCCTCCAGGAACCCTTCTTCCGTCTGCTCTAACAGGCTCAGTGCTACTGACAGGCTTGAAAGAAGGGACAGGGCTGCCAGAGATAGCTTCCCAGCTCACCAGAAAGCAAAACCCTTTCTCTCCTCATCAAAGACAGGCAGCAAACTGCATTCAGCCTGCGAGGAGACCTCCAGAAGGCTTTGGTGTCCCCAGGCAGCTTTTCACCATCACCTTCCATTATTTCCTTCCCTATTTTTAGTTGAATTTCCAGGTTTGGGTTTGTTTTTGTGGGTTTTTTGGGGGGTTTTTTGTTTTGTTTTGTTTTTTTTTTCCTCCCCAAGCCAATTCTTTTCAGCCATTCAACATTTCTCCCATGTCAGAGGGAAGGATGGCTTTGCATGCTGTTGCCATGGAAACACCTGCTGGGTATGGGATGGAGATGGGAGAGGAGCAGGGGGAGAAAAGGAGCCGAGAAGGGGAAGGTGCAGGAGCCCATGGGGGGGTTCCACCCTTTGAGGGGCAGCCTGCAGCACTGAGCTCTGCTGGATCGATGGGCACAGCTCAGGGCTGGGCAAAGTGGGCAGGCTGCTGGGCAAGCAGCAAGGGGAAAGGGCACAGGCATTATCCCTGGGGATTTCATATCCCCCCCCTTCCACAGTCAGCCTCTGCTTTTTCCACAGAAATCTGCTCCCAGCCTGCTCGACCCCCTTGCCCCTTTCCTCTCTGCAGCCCCTGCTCAGCTCCTTCCTCCTGGGTTGTCTTGGCAACCTCTGCTGTCTAGAGAGAGGACAAGGCAGCAGCCAGGCGATGCAGATGCTCCCTAGGGTGGTAGCTTGCTCCCAGCCCAGGCTAAAAGGTAATGTGTTGTGGAGGGGAGGAAACAGAAGAAGAATGAGCAGAAGCCCCCAGGGCGGTGGTGCCAGGAACAGGTTTGGAAGCCTGAGTCTGCACATTTTGTCTTACTGACTCCCAAACTGATGCTCAGTTCCTTCACCTGACAGCCCCTGCCAGGGCTTGCTGCAGCCCACAGGAGTCTTTCTGTTTTCCTCATCAATCTTTGGCTCAGGCACCACCATAAAAGCTCTTGGATCAAAGCTCAGCGTTGTGCAGAGACCCAGACAGGTATAAAGAGCATCTGTTGGGTTGAGTCATTTGAGTTTGTGCCACGCTCTAGGCCACTTGTGGCTAAGCCCTCAGCTTGCTGCTGGCTGTGCACCAGTTTAAACTAAGCCTAAGCATTGCCTCTCTAAATTTTAAGCAGAGGGAAAAAAACTCTCAGCTGCGTCGATGCCTCTCCAGCATTGTGGACTAGGCAGAGGCTGGGGGAGTGGAAGTGCTGAGAACAGGGCAGAGGGTTTAAGGAGGGCTCTGAGATGATGAGCTGCCAGGTCAGTTCTACTGCCTGCTGAGATGTCAGTGAAGAGATCAGAAGCCCCAGGGTCATAGAATCACAGAATGGGTTAGGTAGGAAGAGACCTCAAAGCTCAGTGATCAGAAACCTCAGGATCATAGAAGGGTTTAGGTTGGAAGGGACCTCAAAGCTCAGCCAGTCCCAACCCCTCTGTGTCATAGGCAAGGACACCTCCCACTGGAACACTCACTCAAGATCTCATCCAACCTGGCCTTGAACACCTCCAGGGAGGTTGTGGAGCACAGAAGCCTTGAACACCTGCAGGGAGGAAGATGAAGCCTACAGCACCCAGCAGTCCCAGGAGTTCTTCCATCCAAGTACTAACCAGGCCATAGGATCAGAACCAGGCCATAGAATCATAGGATCATGGAATCAGAGGATCAGAGGAGATCAGGCATTCTCAGGGTGGTATGGCCATAAGACCTCTTCTCCTGCCCTGCTGCCCACACTCCTCTGGCTGCAGCCCAGCACACAGCTGCCTGAGGGCACTGCCAGCTCACGGTGAGCCTCTCATCCATCAACACCCCCAAGCCTCTTCCTTCAGAGCTGCTCTCAAGCCACTCTGCACCCAGTTTGAATTCCTGCCTGGACTTTCTCCCCTTTATTTTCTGGCCACCCTTTTACCCTTAGCTTTGATCCCTGCTAAGTGTTGCATTCCCCCCTTCCCAACCCCCTCCATCAGTAGCTTGGCCTCTGCTGGGAACCTGAAATTGTGTGCTCAGCTCTGGGGTTCAATTTGCCTTTTATATGCCTGCTGCAAATCTTATTAAGCCCCTGTTGTATTAAACGGGAGAAGCAGGCAGTTAAAGGGCTGTGGCTTTGCAAAATGCATTTAGGGCTCCTTTTCAAGTGTGCAAAGTGTAAAATGGATTTTTTGG
>VWZI01005625.1:676432-697522 GCA_013396835.1 Psilopogon haemacephalus
GGTGGCGGCGCAGGATCTGGGAAAGAAGAAATGGGTGATTAGATATTATTCACTGGGAGGGATAAAAAAAAAAAAAGGGACTGGCCCTGGGGAATGTCTTGAAGGATCTTAGGTGACATAATGCCAGGTTAAAAATGGAAAGAAAGAAAAGTTCACCGCAGCCTCCACATCCATCCTGCTGCCTTCCAATGGGACTTTTCGCCCCGCGGTGATTTCGAGCGGCAGGTCCTGGGCTGGGAGAGGAACATTCCTCTTGGATTTTTTTTTGGATGGTGGCTTTGTGTGTCTGCTCCTCTGTCCCATGTTTTGCCCAGGGGTTGGGTGGAGAGAAGGGTCCGACCNCAGGTGACCTTCTTGTGGCCTTCCAGGATCTGAAGGGGCCCTACAGAAAAGCTGGGGAGGGACTTTTTAGGCTATCAGGGAGTGACAGGACTAGGGGGAATGGAGCAAAGCTGGAGGTGGGGAGATTCAGATTGGAGGTGAGGAGGAAGTTGTTGAGCATGAGTGTGGTGAGAGCCTGGAATGGGTTGCCATGGGGGGTAGTTGGGGCCAGATCCCTGGAGGTGTTTTTGGCCAGGCTGGCAGAGGCTGTGGGCAGCCTGATCTAGGGTAGGGTGTCCCTGGGCATGGCAGGGGGGTTGGAACTGGCTGCTCCTTGTGGTCCCTTCCTAACCCTGACTGATTCTATTCTATAATTCCATGATTCTATGATTCTGTGATTCTGTAATTCTATGATTCTATGATTCTATAACCTGCTCTGTTCATCCCCACAGCTTGCAGCCCTCAGGGACCCTCTCCCTGCGCTCTGCTCTGGTGCGCTGCCATCAGGAGCTTGTGTGGTGCCTGCAGGCAGTTGCCTTTGTTTGGCCCCAGAAATTGTCTTGTTACACTGATCACAAAATTGTTGAGGAGCCACACGCAAACAGGTCCCTTCACAGTATTTCCAGTGTGGCTTTTCCCCTGGGAAAGCAGATTCAGCAGGCAAAAGGGGGAGTTGTTTTCTCTCCTTCCTGATCTGATGCGCTGAGGGAAGTCTCAGTGCTAATGACTTGGCTGAGCTTCAATCACTACAGAAGGTAGATGCAGCAGGTTGGGAGTCGAGGCCCACAGAAGACAGGAGGATGCTCTGTTTGAAGACTTAGCTTGCCAGGGTGCTGGACCAGCTCATTTCAGCTCCTCTATCACCTAGAAAGGTTGGCCCAGATGATCCTTGGGGTCCCTCCCCACCTGGCACTCTGGGATTCTCTCATTTTACAGTGGCTGTTCTTACTGCTGTGCTTTCCAGCTCTGCCCACACCAGGCTGTGTTTCCTCCTCCTCTGAAGGGTGGCGAGACACTGGAAGAGGTTGTCCAAGGAGGTTGTGGCTGCCCCTTCTCTGGAGGTGTTCAAGGCCAGGTTGGATGAGGATTTGAGCAACCTGGGCTGGTGGGAGGTGTCCCTGCCTATGGCAGAGGGTTTGGGACTGGATGAGCTTTAATGCCCTTTCCAATCCAAACCATTCATTGATTCAACAGTTCTATGATTCTGTGTTTCTGTGATTCAATGAATCAAAGATCCTATGATTCTATGATTCAATAATTAAATTATTTGATGATTCTATTGTTCAGTGATTCAGTGATTCAGTGATTCAATGATTCTCAGGCTCAATAATTCAGTGATTCTATGATTCAGTGATTCAGTTCTATGATGCTATGATTCAATGATTCTATGATTCAATGATTCTATGATCCAGTGAATCAATTATTCAGTGATTAAATGCTTCTATGATTCAATGATTCTATGATTCAATGATTCTATGATTCAATGATTCTATGATTCTATGATTTAATGATTCAAGGATTCTATGATCCAGTGAATCAATGATTCAGTGATTCTATGATTCTATGACTCTGATTCAATGATTCTATGATTTAATGATTCTATGATTTAATGATTTAATGATTCTATGCTTCAATGATTCAATGAATCTGAACCCACCAAAACTGGAGCTGTAGTCACCCAACAGAGTCCTATCTCCAGCAGTGCTCTTGAAGCCACCATCCCTAAGGGTCCTTCTGCCCCAGACTGCCCAGGCCAGGCCATCCTATCCCTTTCACTCCTCACTCTATATGGGCAGTAAAAGATATTCAGGGCTGCCTTTGGCAACTGCTTCCATCTCCTGAGGTCATCGTTCAAAGAGAGGTATAAAACGTGTCAGGAGATCTGCTTACTCCACAGAGCCAGCACGGGGTTGATTGATAGGATGTGTCATTGTTAAATTGGTCAAATAAAAAATGATTCATTTCAGTTCCCTTACACTTGTCCTTCCATTACCCAGCCCTGTTTTATGGAAGGTACAAAGCTGGGTGTTCGCAGAGAGCCTTCCAACCTGGGGAGCCCAGGGAGAAATACTGCAGCAGGCTTAAAAAGGACAATAAAAACAATGAAGTGTGTGGTGGTAGAGTCACAGCAGGGCTCAGGTTGGAAGGGACCTCAGAGCTCATCTGCTCCAACCTCCCTGCCATGATGGGGCAGGGACAACTCTCTACTAGACTTGCTTGGCCTCATCCAACCTGGATGGGTGCATCCACAACTTCCCTGGGCAGCCTGTTCCAGGGTCTCATCACCCTCATGCTGAAAAACTTCTTCCTCAGCTCCATTCTAACCCTGCTTTGCCTCAGCTTCAAACCATTCCCCCTTGGCCTGCCTCTAGACACCCTTAGGAACTAAAAGTCTCTCTGCAGCCTTCCTGCAGGATCCCTTCAGGCACTGGCAGGCAGCTCTAAGGTCCCCCTGGAACCTTCTCCTCTCCAGGCTGCACACCCCCAGCTCCCTCAGCCTGTGCTCATAGCAGAGCTGCTCCAACCCTTGTGGCCTTCCTCTGGGCTCACTCCAACACTTCAGTGCCTATCTCAGGTTGGTGCCTTTTCTGCCACCATCACCAGGGCAGGCTGGTTTGGAACAGAGTGGTCCTGCTGGATGCTTTGCAGCATCTCTGTTAACTCCATCAGAAAAAAAATAATCAATCATCAGCTTGTTTGGTCCTAAAGCACACAGGATTTTTTTTTTCCCTCTCTCTCTCTCTTCTAAGGCAAATTTGTGTTTCATCCTTCCAAAGGGCTTCATTTAATAGTGTGTGAAATGAAATGTCAACAGGAATTAGAACAAATGGCATTGCAACCCCCCCAAGAGACCACAAAGTTTGTGCTGGGAGATGTTTCCAGCCAGCCCAGCGTGGGCAGCACTGGGGAGAGGTCTCAGGTGCTGTGGGCTGCTCTGCAGCAGTGCCAGAGCCCTCACCCTGCCTGGAGCTGTGTTTTGGGAAAGGTTGGAGGAGGAGAACGTCGAAACTACCCCAGAGAGCTGAGCTCTCCTGGAGGCTTTGAGAATCTGGCCCTAAAATCCGGGAGTAAAACTAAGTCCTGTGCACAGGGTGACGTGAGAGAGCTGGATCCCATCCCATCCTGACCTCCTGTGGTGGAGCTGAGGGGTTTGGGAGGGTCCTTGGCAGAGGAGAGGCTCCCAGCCCAGCTGTTCCCACTGCCCAAGGCTCTGCTCCCCATGGGGCTGGGGCAGCTGCTCTGGGTACAGGCAAAGAGCTGCTCAGCTGCAGCTTCAGGGCTTTGAGGGAGAAAGCACAAGGAGGAGGGAGATGGCCTAGGAAGAAAGCCAATTTTTGCTCCTATATCTGAGGTGGAGAAGCCTGAAATGTGGAGGGGAAAAGAAAAGGGAGGAAAGGAAAATCTGGCTTGGAGGCTGCAACAGCAGTTCCTCTGAGATGCCAGGAGCCAGCCCTGAGCTCTGCAGAGAGGTCCTGGCCTCCTTGCCACCCTTTGCTCTCACCAGAGATGTGAGCTGTGCCTCTCAAGCCTTGAGTCCCCACCTTGGTGGCTTCATCCTGAGGGTTCTGTGTGCTGAGGATGAGCTCCAGCAGCAGCCAAGGGGGTGCTGGGGTGGGGGGTGGCAGCACCCTGGGATGCTCTGGCAGGGCTGCAGCTGCAGCAGAGCACAGGATGCAGCCCGAGCCACGAGCTGAGTTGCTGCCCTTGGGATCCTTCCTTTTATTAGCCGTAAAAATCCATTGTTTAGGGGAAGCACAAGTGGGAGGGAGGGATGCAAATAAATCTTGCTGACAAAATTGTCACCAGGCTCATTATTATGGAAATCAATTTCAAATGTGACTTTCGCAGCACTTGCCCAGAGCTGCTGTGTGCCTCTGGCCAGGGAGTGCCAGGATCTGTGCTGGGTGGGGAATACTTCTCTGATCTGGCTTGTTTGGAAAGCAATTCCAGGAAAACAAAAGGCCAGGGGATAATCAGGAAGCCTCTGCTCTGCTGAATGAGTCCCCATCCCCTCCCAGCCTGGCGTGGTGCTCCCCAGCTCCTGGCCACTTTGCATTCAGCACAGGGTGGGAGGGTTGTGGTGATGCTGCTGGCTGCATAAAGCCCAATTAATGCAAGGCGAGGGAGCAATTAGCACCCGGGAGGTGTCACAGAATCACAGCCACATGCAGGTTGGCAAAGCCCCTCAGGATCCCCAAGTCCAACCTAGATCCCTGCTCTACAAGACTCACCTTAAACCATAGCCCCAAGCACCACATCCAAACCACCCTGAAACACAGCCAGGGCTGGGGACTCAACTACCCAAGTGACAGAACAAGAGGGAATGGCCTCAAGTTGCACCAGGGGAGGTTTAGGTTGACTCTTAGGAACAATTTCTTGACTGCAAGAGTGGTCAGGGATTGGAATAGGCTGCCCAGGGAGGTGGTGGAGTCCTCATCCCTGGAAATGTGCAGGACATGGCACTTGGGGACATAGTTTGATAGCCATGGTGGTGTTGGGTTGATGGTTGGACTGGATGACCTTAGAAGGCTTTTCCAATCTTAATGATTCTCCCCTTTGCTCTCCTCACACCCCACCTGCAGCACTGTGTGCAATTCTGGAGCCCCCAGCACAAGAAAGACATTAAAGTGTTTGAGCCAGTGCAAAGGAGGCCACCAAGATGCTGAGAGGGCTGCAGCAGCTCTGCTCTGAGGACAGGCTGAGAGAGTTGGGGCTCTGCAGCCTGCAGAAGAGAAGGCTTCCAGGAGACCTTGGAGTGGCCTTCCAGGATCTGAAAGGGGCTCCAGGAAGGCTGGGGAGGGACTATTGATAAGGTCTTGTAATGACAGGAGGAGGAGGAGGAATGGGTTTAAAGTGTCAGAGGAGAGATGGAAACTGAATGTTAGGAGGAAGTTGTTTGCAGTGAGGGTGGTGAGATACTGGCACAGGTTGCCCAGGGAGGTTGTGGAGCACAGAAGCACAGAATGGGATCAAAGATCCGAGATCCCATTCTGTGCTTCTGTGCTCCACAACCTCCCTGGAGGTGTTGAGGACCAGGCTGGATGAGGAGGCCTTGAGCAACCTGTTCTAGTGGGAGGTGTCCCTGCCTATGGCACAGAGGGGTTGGAACTGGCTGAGCTTTGAGCTCCCTTCCAACCTAAACCATTCTCTGATTCCCTGATTCTCTGGCTCTGTGCTGTTCTGCTCTGAGGGTTTGCATGGATTCCCCTGCTGCTCTGAGGGATTTGTGCTGCTCTGCCTCCAAACAGGAGCTCTTTGTCGCATGCTTTGTGCCATGGAAGCTCCTCAGTCATTTGCCAACTCAGGCTCTACATCAGGGGGATGGAGATGTCAGTGTTTGTTTAGGAGGGCAGTCAACTCCCATAAATATTTCCAGCACATTCTGGAGAGCCTTGGAGAAGGCTGCAGAAATGTCATTAAAGCTCACTTGCTCCTCAGTTATTTATTGCTTCGTTATCAGCCCAGCGACCACCTGGGGATGTTTCTGTGCTGCAGCAACAAACCTGTGGCTGTTTGATTTGGTACAGGAGGCTGTAGGAGCGAGCAGCAGAGTTCCAGTTGCCTGAGCACACCTAGTGGAGCTGCAAATGGCACCTATGTGCCTAACATCTGTAATTAAACTGATTGACCTTTCCATCTGCAGGCTGGAGGGGAGGGGAGGGGGGGAAAAAAAGNGGGGGGAGGGAAGGGGGGAAAAAAAAGAGGAAAAAAAAAAAAAGGGAAAGTGCAGGGGGAAGATGGATGGAGAAGGGAATGAGATGCCAAAGTAAATCTCATTTACCCATCCCAGGTGTCGATAGTGAGCTGGAAGAACATTAGTCTCCAAAATCATCTCACCTCCCCCAAAGCAGGCACCTGCTGGTGGAGCTGGCATGGGGGGAGTGGCTCAGCAGGGCAGCAGTGGAGCTGGGAGGCAGCTTCACACCAGGGCTGCCTACCAGGGGCACATCACAGGCACTTCCTCTCTGCCTAAAACAGTCACAGGTTCACAGGATGTCAGGGGTTGGAAGGGACCCAAAGAGTTCATCCAGTCCAACCCCCCTGCCAGAGCAGGACCATCCAAGCTAGCTCAGGGCACACAGCAACACATCCAGACAGGCCTGCAAAGGCTCCAGAGAAGGAGACTCCACAACCTCTCTGGGCAGCCTGTGCCAGTGCTCTGGGACCCTTCCAGGCAAGAAGTTGCCTCCTTGTGTTGAGCTGCAACCTCCTGTGCTGCAACTTACACAGAGGTGCTTGGAGAGGGAGAGGGCAGCAGCATGCGGCTCAGATGGGAGTGAAAAATGCCACTCTGGTGGGATGTGTGTCCTGAGAGGCAACAGAAATGTGGCCCTTGGTGGCTCTTTGCTTCCCTTGGTCCCTAAGAAAGAGTCTTTTTGGGTTAGGGATTAAGCCCCAAGCTTGCACTGGCACCACCAGAGGCTGAAATGGGACACAAGCAGGTTCGAGATCTGCTCCTCCACCCCTCCCTGCCAGCTCGCTCCCACCTTGCTGCTGAGGGCAGGATGAGTGAGGCCCTCTGCAGAAAAAAACCCAAAAAACAAACAAACAAAAAAAAAAAAGGCTTTGGGGAAAGCAAGAAGCAATTTGCATTTAGGCACTCACCCTCTTCCCCTGTCCTCTGCCTCCACATCCATGGGAAAGCTGATGGCAAGTGAGCACTGGCAGGCTGCGCCCTGCTGCTCCATGCCCTGAGCTCGCTCGCTGGTCCCAGCCTTGCCCTGGGAGCACATCCTGGCTGGCAGCCCCAGCCCTCAGCACTGCTAAGGTGCTGCCTCCTCTGAAAGACGTCGCTGAGCAGTGCTTAGTTGTTAAATAGATCACTCCTGACAAAGGCCATTACTCACCGTGGGCACCAAGCCAATATCCCTTTGGTTCCCAGGGTGCTCCCCGGGATGCTGCTGTCAGCCCTGGTGTATCCTGCCAGTGATGGGTGACCACGGGGGGCACTTGGCCAGAAGGAAAGAGGATTTTTATTGGCAGCTGTGTGCAATCTCTTCATCAACCTAATCCCTGACATTTTAGACTTCATTTCCTACCACTCCTGGTGGTGCTCTACCTGTTTCACTTGTGCAATTAGCCTGGGGTTCAGCTCGCTCAGCTCACAGGATGTCAGGGGTTGGAAGGGCCACAAAGAGATCATCCAGTCCAACCTCCCCTGCCACAGCAGGACCAGACAATCTAGCTCAGGGCACACAGCAACACATACACACAGGCCTTGGAAGTCTCTAGAGAAGGAGACTCCACAGCCTCTCTGTGCCAGTGCTCTGGGACCTTTCCAGTCAAGAAGTTCCCCCTTGTGTTGAGCTGCAACCTCCTGTGCTGCAGCTTCCATCCATTGCTCCTTGACTATGGCAGGGAGCAAGTGAGCAGAGCCTGTCCCTCCTCTCCTGGAGTCCTGGAGCCTCCTGTGCTGCATCTTACACCCATTGGGGTGCAGCTCTTATTTTCTGAGCTCTGATTTTCTCTGCCCTGCAATTTCCACAGCATCATGTTAGAAACATTTCCCCTTCGGATGCTGAAATGCAGCTCTAAGGTCTCCCTGCAGCCTTCTCCTCTCCAGGCTGTGGAACGGGGCAGAATCTCTTTGCTTTTGCACCACCAGCAGCAGGAGTAGCCTGGAGCAGAGGCTGGGCTGAATGACAGAGTCCTGGCAGAGCCTGGGAGCTGTGTGTGTGTGTGCTCTGTACATGCCTGCATACATTCCTTGGCTGGAGGATTCTGCAGATTAGTTATTTATAGTATTTTAGTATTAAATAATAAATCAGCGTCTGGGAAAGGGAGAAGGAAAGGGAAGAGAACTTGTGTTTGCCTTTTGCTGAATCATTTTCCATCTTGCCCTGTAAAGCAGGGAAGCAGAAACCTGTGGAAGGTCTCTTTTTTTGTTGTTGTTTTGATTTTATTCTGTCATCTAAAATTCTGTCTGATCCCTTCCACCATTCTCTCCATTTTATCTGTGAGAGGAGATGGACTTCTTTGATATTTAATGTGGAGTGCATTGCACACCTGGAAGGAAGCCCTTGGAGCTGAGGACTGATACCCTTCGTGACCACTGTCAGGTCTCCTGCTCTCCTTGGTCCCCTCACCTCTTGGCTCTGCCTGTCTTAGAATCATAATCATAGAAAGGTTTAGGTTGGAAGGGAGCTCAAAGCTCAGCCAGTTCCAACCCCCCTGTGCCATAGGCAGGGACACCTCCCACTGGAACAGGTTGCTCAAGGATTCATCCAGCCTGGTCCTGAACACCTCCAGGGAGGTTGTGGAGCACAGAAGCACCCAATATGACCTGGATGATCCTTGTGGTCCCTTCCAAGCCTGACTGATTCTACGATTTCCCAGCCAGAGGTGAAATCTGAGTCTCCCCTGACTTTGTGAATCCTGGCACAGGGCTTCATGCAGCTGACAAATGGTCTCCAGCCCCTTCCCAAGCACCTGCTGAAGGTTGCCATGGGATGCACAAAGTTACCACAGCTTTGCCTTGCCCATGTGAAGCCTTTTTCCCTGTGTCCTAGCGAGAGCTTGCCCAGAAGCAGAGGTGCTGCTGTGCTCTCATTTCTGCCTTTCCCTGGTGGCAATGCTGGCTGAGGCAAATGGCCATGGCTGTCTGCAAACCTCTTCACCCTCTCCCCTGGCAATTAAATCTGACCTTCAGAAGCCCATTATGCTGAGCCACTCTGACAGCTCAGGAGGGAGAAACATTGTCCAGAAATGCAGGGCAGGAGCCAACCTCCTTCTGCAGCCTGCTTTATGGTATCCTGTGCTCAAAGTGATGCTGAGCCTTAGAGAAGGAGGTGGATCTTAATGTGCAATCTAGCAGGGAGCTTGGGAATGAGCTGAGAGTAATCAACTAAATGGGACACATCAAGGTAAAGAGGAGCTGCCTGCTTCTTCCTGCTTGAAGATACTCACCCAGCACTGCCAGTTAGGTCCCAGAACTGGACACAGCACTCAAGGTGTAGCCTGACCAGTGCCAAGTATAGGGGCAGAATAACCTCCCTGCTCTTTCTGCCCACACTGTTCCTGCTCCAGGCCAGGATGCCATTGGCTCTGCTGCCCACCTGGGCACACTGCTGGCTCCTGTTCAGCTCCTATCTCCCAGCATCTCCTAGCAGGTCCCTCTCTGCTTGGCTGCTCTCCAACCACTCTGTCCCTAGCCTGAAGTGCTGCCTGGGGTTGTGGCTGAAGTGTCGAGCCCTACACTTAGCCTTCTTAAATCCCATCCCATTGGCCTCTGCCCACCCATCCAGCCTGTCAAGGTCCCTCTGCAGGGCCCTTCTACCCTCCAACAGATCAACAACCTGCTCCTAGCTCGGTGTCATCAGCAGACTTACTGATGATGGATAAAAGCTGAGCTGCAGCTCTGGCAGGGGGGGACCTGCCACCAGAAAACCTCTCTTGCCATCATGACTTGCCCATAGAAGTGGTGCAGGACATGGTCTGCCAAATTGCAGCCCGACCTATTCAAGCCCACAGAGCCCAGTTTAGCTGGCAGTGACTCCTGTTTGTCACTGGAGTGACTCACTGACTGTCATGAGGTTAATCCCAGCACATGTTGTGATCAGAGTGGGCAGGAGCCATTAAACATTCTTTACATGGAGAGCTGAGGCTGCTCAGCCTGGAGAGGAGAAGGCTCCAGGGAGACCTTAGAGCAGCCTTGCAGTACCTGAAGGGGGCTGCAGGAAAGCTGGGGAGGGATTTTTTTACAAGGGCTGGGAGTGGAGCACAGCCCTGTGAGGAGAGGCTGAGGGAGCTGGGGAGGCTCAGGGCAGAGCTCATTGCTCTCTGCAGCTACCTGAAGGGAGGTTGTAGCCAGGTGGGGTTGGGCTCTGCTCCCAGGCAAGCAGCAACAGAAGGAGGAGACACAGCCTCAAGCTGTGCCAGGGGAGGTCTAGGCTGGATGTTAGGAGGAAGTTCTGCAAAGAGAGAGTGATTGGCATTGGAATGGGCTGCCCAGAGAGGTGGTGGAGTCCCCATCCCTGGAGGTGTTGAAGCAAAGTCTGAATGGGGCACTTAGTGCCATTGGCTAGGGCTGGGGGATAGGTTGGACTGGATGGGCTTGGAGATCTCTTCCAACCTGGCTTATCCTATCCTATCCTATCCTATCCTATCCTATCCTATCCTATCCTATCCTATCCTATCCTATCCTATCCTATCCTATCCTATCCNTGGTTGATTGGCCAGGGCTGGGTGATAGTTTGGACTGGATTTGCTTGGAGGTCTCTTCCAGCCTGGCTAATTCTATGATTCTACCTTGAAAATTGTTTCCAATCCAAACCATTCCATGCACCTGCGAGTTGCAGGGTTTGCCCCCAAGCAGACCTGGCAGGATTTGAGGTGCAGGTTTTACATCCTTCCCCTGAGGAGCCAGCTCCAGGCACCTCCTTTGTTTCTGACTCAAAAAAAAAAAAAGAGAGAGAGAGGGAGAAAAGAAAAAAAGAGCACCACAAAAGCTGCTAAAATTAATTTTCAGTTCACAGTAGGTTTGGTGCCAGACCTTCATGCTGCAGTCATGTGGAGCTAAACTGACATCTCCAAGCAAGCTGCCTGCAGGTTTGCTAACCCCATGGTGTGCACTCCAGGGCTGCTCCCTTCCAACCCTGTACTGATTCTGTGATTCTAAGCCCTCATCCAACCTGGCCTTGAACACCTCCAGGTAGAGGCATCCACGACCTCCCTGAAGGAAAGGGATCAAAACATGTTCATGTAAACAAGTCCTGTTGGTGTCCATCCCTGTCTGCATCAGGCTTTGCAAAGACAGGTCTAAGGTGGAAAAGAGCCTCCACCCTTTGCTGCTTTCCTGATCTGTGCTGACATCTGCGCCTTGAGGAAAGAAGCTGATGATGGCTGTGACTGTGCTGCTGAGCTACAGATGTGTGTGAACTGCTGGAGCTGTTTACCTGTGGGTTATCTGCTCGGGAGGCTTTCCCTAGGCTGGAAATCAGGCTCGTTCAGCAGAGCTCGTTAGGTAATGAGCTTATTCACTAAGCTCATTAGTGCTGGAATTCATCCTGCTCAGCCCTCTGCAGCCCAAGATCTTGCATCCCTTCAGCCCAGCTTGCTGCCTGCTGTGGCCCTCAGCAAGGGGCCTTAAGCGACCTGTTCTGGTGGGAGGTGTCCCTGCCTGTGGCACAGGGTTGGAACTGGCTGAGCTTTGAGCTCCCTTCCATCCTAAACCATTCTCTGATAATACAAGAAAGGTGATTTCACCTAATTTCTCCTGGCTTGGGTGCTCTCATTCAGCTGCTGCCTGGCTGAATGGATGTTTCTGCTCCTTAATCTGGGCTGCTCTTCCCTCACGAGCAGCAAAACATCAGAGAAAGGGGCTGGAGCAACTTGTTCTAGTGGAAGATGTCCCTGCCTGTGACATCAGAGAAAGGGGCTGGAGCCTTTTGCATGGAGCATGCCAGGGCTAGAACTGGCTGAGCTTTGAGGTCCCTTCCAACCTAAACCATTCTACCATTCTATGATTCTACAGGAGAGGTGACTTTCACCCAACTTCACCTGGCTTGGGCACTCTCATTCAACTGCTGCCTGGCTGAATGGATGTTTCTGCTCCTCAATCTGGGCTGCTCTTCCCTGATGAGCAGCAAAGCA
The DNA here is from genome assembly GCA_013396835.1 of Psilopogon haemacephalus. Lineage (NCBI taxonomy): Eukaryota > Metazoa > Chordata > Aves > Piciformes > Megalaimidae > Psilopogon > Psilopogon haemacephalus. Next base: position 688,346 of record VWZI01005625.1, read on the forward strand.
TCAGAGAAAGGGGCTGGAGTCTTTCACGTGGAGCGTGCCAGGGCTTAGAACACGGTGCCAACTCATTTCAGGAGCTGAAGCAGAGTGTCTGACTCAGTAGGGCTCATCCTATTAGATGATGGATGCTCCCTGGCTTGCTGAACAGACGGTTAGGCAGATGTAAGTAGGCAGGGAAACGAAAAGAGACACCGAGCAAAAGTTGTGATTGCCTCCTGCGAGCTGACCGTGGTTGCCCATCTGCAGAGCAGGTCCTGCAGGAAGCTCTGGAGCACACAGACACACAGAGACACACACAGAGACACAGACACACACAGCGACACAGACACACACACAGACACACATAGAGACACACAGACACACACACAGACACACATAGAGACACACAGACACACATAGAGACACACAGACACACACACAGACAGGCAGACAGACAGACACACACACAGAGCAATTCACATCTTGAGAGAGGGAATCGTAGAATCATAGAATCAGTCTGGGTTGGAAGGGACCACAAGGATCCAATCCCCCTGCCATGCCCAGGGACACCCTACCCTAGATCAGGCTGCCCACAGCCTCTGCCAGCCTGGCCAAAAACACCTCCAGGGATGTGGACCCAAACACCTCCCTGGGCAATCCGTTCCAGGGCTTCACCCCTCTCGTAGTGAACAACTTCCTCCTCACCTCCAGTCTGAATCTCTCCACCTCCAGCTTTGCTCCATTCCCCCCAGTCCTGTCACTCCCTGATAGCCTAAAAAGTCCCTCCCCAGCTTTTCTGTAGGCCCCTTCAGATCCTGGAAGGCCACAATAAGGTCCCCTGGGAGCCTCCTCTTCTCCAGCCTGCACAGCCCCAACTCTTTCAGTCTGTCCTCACAGCAGAAGTGCTGCAGCCCTCTGAGCATCCCTCGTGGCTCTTCTCTGGACACCTCCAGCATGTCCACATCCCTCTTGTAATAGTGGCTCCAGAACTGGATGCAGTACTCCAGGTGAGGTCTCAGCAGGGCAGAGTAGAAGGGGGAGGATTGAATCTTTTGGTTCGTTACGCAAGGACCAGCGAGTGATGGGGATGAGAAGGGGGAGTCTCACAGGTGGGAGACAGGGATTTAAATCTTCCTCAGCCCTAACAGCAGAGCCCAGGCGTGTGACAGTGAGGGATGTGTGCTGGCAGCGACGCTCCATTGATTCATGCTCAGGGTGGTGAATTTCAGTCCCGCTCCTGCTTATTGCAGACGCTGATTACTAGAAAAGGGCTCGCACGCAGCCGAGTAAAAGGAGGTGTCAGAGGCTGTTAAATCGACAGCTGCCTGCTCCTCTCCGCCTTCTGAAGAGGCAGGAAGAAGCAATTGGAGCTTTTCTCGGTTTAATGTCGATGACAAAAGGCCGAGAATCTGTGTAAACCCTCCCAGGGCGCTGAACCGGGACCGTAATTGAGAAGCAGCTCTGAGATCAATGGCAGGGCAAGGAGAAGTTCTGCTCTGCCTTGGCAGGTAGTGTGGCTCAGCAGGAGCTGAGCTGGTGCAGAGGACCAAGCATCCTGATCAGCCTGGAGAGGAGAAGGCTCCCAGGTGACCTCGTTGTCAAGTTGAGTGAGACCTTGGGCAGCCAAGTTCGAGTTGGGAGGCATCCAAGGCCATGGCAGGGGGGGTTGGAGGAGATGATCTCTGAGCTCCCTTCCAACGTGAGCCATTCTATGCTTCACAGGCAGAGCTCTGCCCTCCATCAGCAGGGACACTGGTGACAATGCCACCACATGGCTCATCCCCAGACCCCAAACCCCTGGAGGCTCCATCCAGAAAGCAAGAAGTCCACAGTGAGCAGCAGAAAACCAAGGAGCAGAAAAATCAACCATGAAAGAATGAGGGAAAGGGGCAGATGGTGCAGTTTCCTTTCCGAAGGAAGGGCCAGTGAAGACTTGCACCATTTAGAGGGGTGATGAACTGCTTCCTCCTCTGGCAGGCAGTGATCTGCCTTGCCACGAGCCTCCTAGTCAGTTCCCAGCAGGTTTTAATGTTTGGAACGATGACATTCCATTAGGTATTGATTTTAAAATAACTCTTCCCACACTTACTTGTAACTTTAAGAGGTGAATTACAGCCCTTGCCCGTGCTCTAATGGAGCAGTGGTAAATGGCTAACGAGGCACAATCTGTTTCTTGCAGGCATTGCCTGTCCAGGAGAAGGCAGAGCTGGGCTGAGCCCTGCCTGGCCTCCTGCTCTGCAGGAAAAGCAGCCAGCAGCCTGCCTCCTCCCAAAGACATCATCCAGAAGTTCACAGTGGATGTGGTGGAATCTGATGGGGGGGGGGAAAGTATTTTCTGAGCTGAATGTTGAAGCAGCAAGAGTGGGAAGGCAGAGGATAAATGACCTAATTGTAGTTCTCTTAATCCTCAACTCCACTGAGCCCTGCTGCTCACCATGGGGCATTGCTGTAGCTGCCCAGCAGCACCCTTTGGCAGACCTGGAGAGGTGGCCAGGGCTGAGCCAGGCACAAAAGAAGGTTGCCAGAGCACTGCCAGGAGCACACTGCCATGAACAGTGCAAAAACCTGCTGCTGGACTGGGGTATCCTGGAGCCTGGGCAGCCTTGAGAGGGAATAGACCTGTGGCAGGTCCATCTCCGTGTGCTGCTGTGTGGGCTAGGACGAAGGGCAGGCAGAGGTAGGGTAGAGTGGAGGGCAGGAAGATGTGGGCTGGTTTAAATGCAAACAGGCTTCCACTACTGGGACCCTGCCCACTTACTGGGTACCAGGGGTAGAGTTCACTGAGAGCAGAGTGCTGCCTGGGCTGGAGTCCAGCTCTGAGTGTGGTGGTGGCAGGGAAGGCTGCTGGCTGATGCTGAGGAGAAGTTTCTCTTTGTCTTAGGCTTTTCTGTCCTTTCTTTCATGAGGAGGTTGTGTTACAGTGCCTCAGTCTCTCCTCTGCAGCCTAGAAATCAGCTGGATTTGGTCCCAGGTATTCCCACATCCTGGCTTCATAGATTTGTATTCAGAGATTCAGAAGAATGGTTTGGGATGGAAGGGACCTTAAAGATCATGAAGTTCTGACTACCAGCCATGGGCAGGGACACCTGCCAGCAGCACAGGTTGCTCAAAACCTCATCCAACCTGGCCTTGAGCACCTCTAGGGAGGGAGCAGCCACAACCTCCCTGGGCAACCTGTGCCAGTGCCTCACCACCCTCACTGGAAAGATTTTTTTCCTAATCTCCAGTCTAAATCTCCTCTTGTCAAGCTTCAATCCATTCTCTCTTGTCCTATCACTACAACCCCTTGTCAAAAGTCCCTTCCCAGCTCTCCTGTAGCCCACTTCACTTCATCCCTTATGAAATGGCAAGAAAAAAGAAATGCCTCATATTGCTTTCTGAAAATTCCAGTGGGGCAGGAGTTTCGTGTCATGTTTTAGGTGCCCACTGCTAGACCAGTGCCAGGTAAGGTGGAGGTCAAGCTGTGAGGTCCAGATGGCATCTGTAGCCCATGCGGGGTGGCTGCTGGCACCCACCCAGGCAGAGGATTAACCTCTGGCCCAAGGGTTTGCAGAGGCAGGAGTGGCTCAGGAGCTCCTCTAAAAGCCCAGCACAGGAGCCATATGCCCTCTGCTCCACCGCTCCGCTGCAAACCCCTTCCGACTGTGTGGGCTGTAATCAGCTAAGAGACCTAATTAGTTTTGGCTAATTTGTCGCGGGGCCTTTAACTTCCCATCCCCTCTCCCTGCTTTTTCTGACTGACAGTGGCTACTCTGTCCCTTATTTTCAGCTGATCTCTGTAAACTAATTACTTTTACTGGGTCAGCGCTGTTATGAAATTATCGTTTTATGAGGCTAAAAATAGCTGGGGTCCAGTCGGGAAGCCAATCACTTCCTTTCGCGGCCAATGAAAACACAACCTCGTCTCTAATCTTTCTTTCTCAGGCACTTGCTGTGAGGCAGGCTAGAAAGAAAGGAGGGGGAGTGGAGGGAGGAAAATAAAAAGAGGAGAGGAGCCCAGAAAAATTTTTTTGCACATCACTCGCGAGAGACCTTTCGTGCATCAGTTGCTAGAGATCCTTTGTACATCAGTTGCTAGAGACGCATCCCTGCCAAGGCTTCCATCGGTATATTTAGCAGCCCTGCTACAGATTTAGCCAGTGCCATTACTTAGCTTTTATTCAAAATAATTCACTGCTGGTTTACCCTAAAGGAAAGTGATTTTTTTTTTTGTCTTGCACATTAGGACGTGCCGGCGCTGCAAATAGCCGGAGCCGCACGCACGCACAAACACTCCCCCCCCAAAAAAAATAAAACCCAACCCCACCAACCTAAGGACAGGCAGGAAAAAAAAAAAAGAAATCTATTGAATTCCACTTGCTCTGCCAATGAATAAAGGTATTTTAATACTTCTGGGGTCCTGGCGGATACAAAGGGCTCCAAAGATGAGCTGCCTGTCTGAGATCTGCGTGGCGATAGGGGAAGAGGGGAGAAGAGAGGTTTGCAGCTGCAGCTCCTGACACAAAGCCATTTTGCACACAATATCTGTAAATCCATTAGGAGAAGAGAATTGATACACATTTCGGATAAGATGAAGCCGGAGTCAAGAGAATGAAAGCCCAGGAAAATGGCTTCTTTGTGTGGCTCCATCAATTCATCCTCTGATTGGATTTTCTGTATATTAAATCCGAGCGGCTCTTGGTGGCCCTGTGGACAGAGGAGTTGTTGACTGTGTGGGAAAGGGAGTTTGGGAGGGGGCTGGGGGAAGGAGAAGAGCAATGAATCATAGAATCATGGAATGATAGGATCATAGAATCATGGGATCATAGAATCATAGGATCATAGAATCATGGGATCATAGAATCAGTCAGGGTTGGAAGGGACCACAAGGATCAGCCAGTCCCAACCTCCCTGCCATGGACAGGGACACCCTGCCCTAGAGTAGACTGGACAGAGCCTCATTCAGCCTTGCTGCAAACACCTCCAGGGATGTGGCCCCAAATACCTCCCTGGGCAACCCATTTCAGGCTCTCACCACTCTCATGCTGAAGAACTTCCTCCTCACCTCCATTCTGAATCTCCCCACCTCCAGCTTTGCCCCATTCCCACTAGGGTTGTCACTACCTGATAGCCTAAAAAAGTCTCTCTCCAGCTTTCTTGTAGGCCCCCTTCAGATACTGGGAGGCCACAATAAGAACTTTCATCTTCTTGGCTTGACAAAGGAAATCTCCCTCAGCCCGCCCATCCATCCATCCATCCATCCATCCATCCATCCATCCATCCATCCATCCATCCATCCATCCATCTTCACCCTGTGACGAGGTGGAATATGCAAAGCAGCATAAAGGAAATCTCCCCCAGCCCATCCATCCATTTATCTTCACCCTGTGACAATGTGGAATATGCAAAGCAGCATTTCTCTTAAAGCCATTTCTTGGGGTCGAGTTCAGTGGCTGGTGCTGAAGAGCTGCCACACACTGCGTGGCACCTGGGCCAAGGCAGTGAGCTTCTGGAGGAGCTGGGGATGGCAGCGCTCCAGAGATGATTTGTGATTTCCCTTCCCCTTTGCAAACCCCTTTGTAGTTTGCGTGGAGGAGGGCGAACAAATTTATACTACCAGCTCAAGGGGTTTCGGTGCCTGGCATTGGAGAGGTAGCAGCAGAGAGACCTCGCTTCACACCGAGGCTGGCAGTGGCAAATGTGGTCAGCGTTCGGGAGCTGCAGCCTGGTCCCAGCTGTCAACAGTTTGGCAGCAAGGATTTCACGTGCTGGGAGCACGAGGCTGCTGAGGAGGAGCAGCTGAGGGAACAGGGCTTGCTCAGCCTGCAGAAAAGGAGGCTGAGAGCAGACATTAGGACATTAGGAAGAAATTCTTCATGGAAAGAGTGAATGGGCTGCCCGGGGAGGTGGTGGAGGCACCATCCCTGGAGGTGTTCAGGAAAAGCCTGGATGGGACACTTAGTGCCACTGGCTAGGGCTGGGCGATAGGTTGGACTGGATGAGCTTGGAGATCTCTTCCAACCTGGCTTATTCTATTCTATTCTATTCTATTCTATTCTATTCTATTCTATTCTATTCTATTCTATTCTATTCTATTCTGTTCCATTCCATTCCATTTTATTCTGTTCCATTCCATTCCCATTTTGCAGAACCACAGGGTGCCAGCTTGAACCGAGACAGACCCAAAGAGACTCTACCCCCACCTGCCTGCTCTCTAAGCACTTGTCCCAGCTAATAAACCCATTGAAGACATTTCAGACCTTGCTCCAGATCAGGCTCTTGACATAACCAGGCCAGCACATCTGCTTTATTGACTTCCTCACGTTAGCCTGCTCCCTTCAATGCACGCTGCAGACAGGGCTGTGTTGTCCATGTGCACTGAAGTGCATCTCTCAAACTCATTGACCACTGCAGCTGAATCAGAAAGAGGGACAGGGCTCTCAAACCATTATCTGCTTGCAAATTGCAAGGGAGACAGTCAGACAGAAAAGAAATTTCTCCTAAGACCACCCCGAGGGCAGTGAGCTGGGGGAACTCAGCTGTTGTCAGGCGATGGAGAATCCCACAGTGGAGAACCAAAGCCACTCACAGCCTCTGCTCCTTGGTCTGTCCTGCTGCTGGCTTCTTAACAGAACATGGGCAAAGGTCTCAGTGATGATCCTCTCCAGGAGTTAAAAATCTCTGCTGAAAGAGTGATGAGGCATGGAAACAGGCTGCCCAGGGAGGTGGTGGAAATTGCCATCCTGGGAGGTGTTGAAGGAGCTGCAGATGTGGAGCTTCAGGGTTGGGTTATGATTGGACTCATCGATCTTGAAAGTCTTTGCCAACTTTAATGGTTCTATGATACACTGCAGGTTTCCCACCCTTCTCTGCCCCACTCTGCTCCTAGCTGTGATAGGGATGGGCTGGGCACAATAGGGAGCCCAGCAGTGATGCTCTGCAGAGTCCTCAGGAGCTCCCTGTGCCCTGGGATGGTGCAGGGCAGATGCGGCTCTGAGGTTTTCACACCTACAATTTGCTGTCACAGACAATGCCCGAGAGCTGGAAACATCTTGCTGTCATGAGGGGAAAGGAAAACAGCTCTAAAAAGCTTAGAAAAACATTAGCTGTGGGCAAAACTGGGGTGGGGCTTGGGGAGAAGGGTCCTGTGCCATGCTTGTGGGGTGTGCTGGTGGGCAGCAAAACACAAGGCTGCCCCATCCACAACCAAATGCTGCTGAGAAGTGGATAAAACTTGTACACTGGCACCAGAATTCGTGGCAATGAAACTGCTTCTCTCCAGATGTAAAACTTGGTGGCTGCTGTGCAGCAAGCCAGCCAAAATAAACAAAGCAGGGACACAAATGCTAACAGAGGGAGCCAGCGCTATGCTCCTCTGCTGCTTTGGGCAGCACTTGCATGGCTGAGGTGGGGGATCCTGGGGACAAAACCTCCTGCAGAGCAAAGAGAGGTGGCAGGCAGAGCTCAGGGTCCTTGCCTTGGTGCTTTAGAGAAGGGCAAGAGAGGAGCTGGGCTGCTTTTGGGCCTCTCGAGAGAAATGTTTCTGCATGAATTGGAGAGCTGAGTTTGAATTAATTTTGAGTGGTTGTTTCAGTAATTCAGATTGATTTAAGATGCACCCAAGAATAATGCTTTCATTAGAGAACCTCCTGAGCGAAATTTAAATTGTGCTAAATTAAAAACAGCCTCTGTTAAAGCAGGGCTTGATGAGCACAGCAGAGGGATGGGAGATGCAGGGTCAGTGTAATTGAATTCCTTTGCTTGCTTTTCCCGTGCCAGGAGAGCTCTTGTACCTGGCTCCTTGGGTTGGTAACTACCTGAGGAGTTTCAAGTCTTGAATTCCTCGGGGCTGATTTGCATAGTAACCCCTCTGGCCCGCTCCAGGCAGCACTTACTCTGCTTTTTGCAGTGTTTCACCTTCCACGAGCAATGTACCACTGTTGCTTTTCACCTGTGGGGCACTCTGGAAGTTCAGTTGCAGGCTAGTGATGGCACCAAGGATGCCTTGCTCCACCAGGGTTGTCCCTGCACCTACAGCTGGGACCCCACTACCATCCCGACCAGCTCCAAAAAGTGCCTCTCTGAAGGACCCTTTGGAGCTGGTCTGGCAGCAGTGAAATTTTCATGGCTCACAGTAGCAACTTCCTAAGGAGGGGCTGGGACCCTGTTAAGTGTTGCCATGGGCGGCTTGGTGCTGGCAGAGAGCAAAGAGGCTCTTTGGGGTCTGCTGCTGCAGAGGTTTCTGAGTTTCTCCTGAGTCTGTGGCACAGCATTAAGCTTGTCTGGTAGGTTGCTTGCTGGAGACACCTGTTTTAATTAAGACCCTGCAACAAAGATCCCTGATCAGTAATAGAAGCTGGAGCTGTAATAAGCATTTGCTAGGTCCCTTTCCAGTGAACTCTCACAAAGCTGTGTTGAAATGTCTAATTTGAAAATTCTTGTCAGCTCGTGTAAAGCCCTCATTCATCCCCAATTTCTGTGATTACAACAGATTGAGAACACTCCAGGTCCTCAGGAGCACTCTGCTCTGTCTATCCGTGCGTTCAGAAGGGAAGGGGAAGGCAGCCAGGCCAAGAGGCTGCTGATGGGAACAGACTCGATCGCCCTACAGCACGTCCTGCATCTGCTCCACGAGCAGGGTTAGCTCCCAAGCAACACTGAAATATCTCTTGACCTCAGCTCCCCCATCACAAAGACCTAAGGACACAGGGGTGGGGGTGTGGATGTGTGTCTGTGGGCACAAAGAGAGGAGTCTCCCTCTCTGGAGATGTTCAAGACCTGCCTGGATGTGTTCCTGCGTGATCCGGTATAAGTGATCCTGCTCTGGCAGAGTTTTCTGCTCTGGCAGGGGAGTTGGACTGGATGAGCTTTGGGGCTTCCAGCCCCTAAACTTCTGTGGTTCTGTCATTCTGTGATCCTTGTTCAGCAGAGGCCAGAAAGTAGAGCTGTGCCTCCCAGCTCGTGCAGGGGCGCACCTGAAGAAGCCACCCAGAACAAGCAGCTCAAATACAATGGGGATGGGGACAGGAGGGTGGGAACTGGCCAGTATGGATCAGTCAGAATAGGGAAAGCTGAAGCACAGGGTGGGAGAGTGCAGGCCTCCAAAGCCCAGCCTTGATCCCTGAGCGAGGGCTGACTTCTTCTCCAGGCTGAGGAGCTCAGCTTTCGCCGTACGGACCTGCAAACTGCGCTTAGACGTGGAAAAGGAGGGAAAAAGATCCT
>VWZI01005625.1:719317-740391 GCA_013396835.1 Psilopogon haemacephalus
GTTTTCTACTCAAGGCAGCTAAAACCAGACAAACACAGCAATAAAGGACATTTTTAGCCCTCTCATCTGGGCATCCTTCAGCAGCACGGCAAAGGAGCGCGTTGAACCTCGCCGTGATTTAAGGATAACTTCCTCTCATTAGCTGCTGCTAATTAGTCATCAAACGCAGAGGAGAGCATGTAGCAAGATGAACCCACAGTTATTTCACTCCACTGGGCTGATCTCACCTTTCCCCAGCTGATCACCCAAACTTTTCTCTAACGCTGCCAACCTCGGACAGGTTCCTCAGTGGTCTCCAGCAGCGTTGGGGCTGTGGAACCATTCCCTCAGGAGGCAGAAGTTGAGTCTTTGCATCTCCTGTTTTCCTGCTCAGGATGCTGTGCCCAGTCCCTCTCTGAACCCAACATATCAGGGAAAGAGTCCAGCAGAGAGGCACAAGGATAACTGTGGGACTTGAGCATCTTCCCTAGGAAGAGAGACTGGGGAAGGGAAGGGAAGGGAAGGGAAGGGAAGGGAAGGGAAGGGAGATGTTGGAGGGTGATGCTGCTCTGAGCCAGGAGGTGACACAGTGCTTAGTGTCCTACCTTCAGCTCCCACTGTGACTGATCCCCATCCACACTTCCCCCTGTACAATCCTATTCTCTGAGCTCACACAGAACCACAGCATGTCAGGGACTGGAAGAGACCTCCAAAGCTCCTCCATTCCAACACCCCTGCCAGAGAAGGATCTCCTATACCAGATCACACAGGAACACATCCAGGAGGGTTTTGAGTATCTCCAGAGAGGGAGACTCCACAACCACCCTGAGCAGCATCTTCCAGTTTTCTGTCACCCTCTCAGTGAAAAAATCCCTCCTCCTGTTTACATGAGATATAAACATGAGATGTGGGGCAACCCCAGGATTTAAAAGGCAATTTGCTCCTGATTCCAGCAGCATTAAAGCTCCACAGCAAGCACTGGGCAGAAGCACCACAGCTGCACGCCAGGTTGGCTTGGAACACGGCAGTGAAGGCAATGAAATATGAGCTTTATTGATCTTGTCTGCACCACATTGTTATTCACAGAGAGTGAAATTCAGCCCTAGGCACAGGAGAAACATCAGAGTTGGGGGAAACATTGCAGCTGAATATTTTATTTGGTGGGGGGCGGGGGGGGAAACAACTAACCAACCAACCAACCAACCAACCAACCCAAAAATCAACCCCCAAAAGAACCAAACCACCAAACCCCACAGGTTTGCATCAGCTCAAAGTGCTTGTGAAAAACAAAACAAAACAAAACAAACAAAAATAAAAATAAAAATAAAAATAAAAATAAAAATAAAATAAAGACCAGAATCACCAAAACCAAAGATTTTTTCCTAAAGTAAAAACATTAGCTATTGATGTTCAGTAAATCTCCCCTGCTCTGCTTTCAAACCACTGCCCTCACCCTATCCCCACAGGCCCTTCTAAACAGACCCTCCCCAGCCTGCCTGCAGGTCCCTTTTGGATAGCAAAATTCATCTCTTAGGTCTCCCTGGAGCCTTCACTCCAGGCTGAGCAGCCCAAACTCTCCCAGCAGAGGTGCTCCTGCCCTCTGCTCTGCTGTGCCCACGATGATTTAATTTTTCATCTATCCGAGGGGTGCAGCTCTTAGCTCTTGCTCTGCCCTGCAATTTCCACAGCATCATGAGAAACTCTTCGGCTTGTTGGGGTGGGGGGGAAATGAGTTTTGACTCCCTCACTTGCTGAATAATTAAGGGTGGCCCTTGTCAGAGCCATGCTGGGGGCTATCTGTCACTGCCTTACCTGGCCGGGTGGCAGCTCTTTGCAGGCAGTTTGGAGCCCTTGTTTGGTGGTGGTTTTTCATTTAGAAGCAATTTCTTTTGTAATGAGGCAGAACTCATTGCCCAGCCCCTACAGGTGCCTTTGTCAGCTCTCCAAATTGCCCATGAAGAGGCTGGTGCCCGACTGATCTCTCAATTAGGGCTTTGTTGACACTGGGTAAATGAAGGTTTGGGCACAGCCTGGTCTGGTTGGGGGCCAAGGCTTTCTCAGTGGGGAACACCAAAGGATAAAAACAAAGGAGTCCATCTCTTTGGTGGGACTTAATTCCCCTTGACCAAGGAGGGACTTTTGAGGATATCAGGGAGTGACAGGACCAGGGGGAATGGAGCAAAGCTGGAGGTGGGGACATTCAGGCTGGAGGTGAGGAGGAAGTTGTTGAGCATGAGAGTGGTGAGAGGCTGGAATGGGTTGCCCAGGGAGGTGGTTGGGGACACATCCCTGGAGGTGTTTGCAACCAGGCTGGATGAGTCTGTGGGCAGCCTGCTCTAGGGTAGGGTGTCCCTGGGCATGGCAGGGGAGTTGGAACTGGCTGATCCTTGTGGTCCCTTCCAACCCTAACTGATTCTATGATCCTATGATTCTATGGCATGAGCTGCTGACCTCCACAGCTCATCCAGTCCAACCCCCCTGCCAGAGCAGGATCTCCTATATCAGATCCCACAGGAACGTGCCCAGGCAGGTTTTGAATATCTCCAGAGAGGGAGACTCCACAACTCCCCTGGGCAGCCTGGTCCAGTGTTCTGTCACCTTCACAGTGCTTTGGGTTGGAAGGGACCTCAAAGCTCAGCCAGTTCCAACCCCCCCACCACAGGTAGGGACACTTCCCACTAGAACTGGATGATCTTCAAGGTCCCTACCAACCCAGGCCATTCTATAAAGCCACAAAATCCATCATCTGGGATGTGCTGAGCTGCTCTCCTGAGACCTGATGGCCAAGGGCTCCTGACTTTGGCCTTGCAAAAAAAAAAAAATGCAGTGAGGATCATTCCTAGAGCTCCCTTGGGGGCTGCCCAGGAGGTAGCTTCACCTTTTGGAGGAGCAAGGCAGCAAAGCAATGTGCAGTGCAGCTGAGGCAGCAGCCTGTGCAGGAGCAGGGCTCTGTTTTTGAGCAGGTAATTAACTCAGGCTTATTGACCACAGCCCGAAACGCCCTAATGGAAGGAGCCTGGAAGCTGCTCCAAAAATTATTTCCTGCTAAATCAAAAGGCAGCTCTTGCTGAGATGAAAGAGAGGTTAATTTACAAAGATGGTCAGAAAGTTTAAGAGCAATTTAATTTCTGTGAAATATGTCTGTGCTACTGTAGCCTGACACGGGGCAGGGAAACTGAAACACTCCTCTGGAATGGTCTTGTTGTCTGCTTTGACTCCCATCCTCTGTGTGTGTCAGGGGGCAGATGGGGATGGGGGTGTCTGTGGTGTGCTTTTATGTGCCACAATTCTTTAGGTGGCAGGCTCCAGGTCTGGGATTTACAGCAAAAAATCGATGGTGGAGTCATGGCCCCCTCTGAATTTATGTCACTTGGATGCTGCACACAGATGAGACTCAAGCTCTGTTTCCCCTAATCTGGTCCTTGTCTCTCCCTGGGGGGGCAGCAGTGCCTTGGCTGCAGGGGTTGTGGGGATGCCCCCAGTCCTGCTAAGGTGTGGGGGTTGGCATGAGGTGGAGCTGCCCCTGTCTCTGGCCACCTTCATCATGAACCTCTTCTCCCCCCATGTGTTAGATTTTGTACTGCATGTCTGTGCCCATGGCAGTTCCCTTCCTAGTCACCTTGCAGCTGGTCACTGCCAGAGAGATAGAATCAGAGAATGGTTTAGGTTGGAAGGGACCTCAAAGCTCAGCCAGTTCCAACCCCCCTGTGCCATAGACAGGGACACCTCCCACTAGAACAGGTCACTCTGCCACTTAAACCCATTCCTCCTCATCCTGTAATTATAAGACCTTGTGAATAGTCCCTTCCCAGCCCCCTTCAGATCCTGCAAGGCCACTCCAAGGTCTCCTGGCAGCCTTCTCTTCTCCAGGCTGCAGAGCCCCAACTCTCTCAGCCTGTCCTCAGCAGAGCTGCTGCAGCCCTCTCAGCATCTTGGTGGCCTCCTCTGGACTGGCTCCATCTCCTTTTTGTGTTGTGGGCTGCAGAGCTGCAGACAGTGCTGCAGGTGGGGTGTGAGGAGAGCAGAGCCAAGGGGCACAATCCCCTCCCTTGCCCTGCTGCCCACAGCTGCTCTTGCTGCAGCCCAGCACACAGTTGCTGTCTGGGCTGCACTCCCACTGCAGCCTCATCTTGAGCTTTGCACCAGCCCAGACCCCCAGGTCCTGTTCCTCAGGGCTGCTCTCAGCCATTCCCCACCCAGCCTGGAGCTGTGCTTGGGATTGCACCGATCCAGGTGCAGGAGCTTACACTTGGCCTTGTTGAATGCCATGAGATGACCTCTCTTGACTTCTCCAGCCCTCTCAGCAGTGCCAACAGCTTCTCTGGAGATAGGTCACCTCCTCTGAGCTGCTGGAGAGCTCTGTCTGCCCAGGCAAACACATGCCCACAGAAATTAAATCTCTGCAATTAATCATGTGGAAAAGTCTGGGAACAGGCCGGGCCAGCTTCTCACCATCTCTTAAAGACAAGATCTGCCTTCCCTTTGGCTCTTCCTCACCAGCAACAATTCCTTCACTTCTCACACCATCACCCTGCTAAAAATCTTATAGAATCATAGAATCAGTCAGCGTTGGAAGGGACCACAAAGATCAGCCAGTTCCAATCTCCCTGCCATGCCCAGGGACACCCTACCCTAGATCAGCCTTCCAACAGCCCCTTCCAGCCTGGCTGCAAACACCTCCAGGGATGTGGCCCCAAACACCTCCCTGCAGGGGCAACCCATTCCAGGCTCTCACCACTCTCATGCTCAACAACTTCCTCCTCACCTTCAGTCTGCATTTCCCCTCCTCCAGCTTTGCTCCATTCCCTCTAGTCCTGATAGCCTAAAAAGTCCTTCCCCAGCTTTACTGTAGCCCACTTTAGATCATGGAAGGTCCCTTGGGAGCCTCCTCTTCTCCAGCCTGCACAGCCCCAACTCTTTCAGGCTGTGCTCACAGCAGAGCTGCTGCAGCCCTCTGAGCATCCTCGGGGCCCTTCTCTGCACACCTCCAGCATCTCCACATCCCTCTTGGCCCAGGGGCTCCAGCACTGGATGCACTACTCCAGGTGGGGTCTCAGCAGAGCACAGCAGAGGGGCAGAATCACCTCCCTCTCCCTGCTGGCCACACTGCTCCTGCTGCAGCCCAGCCTCTGCTTGCCTTTCTGGGCTGAGCTTTGAATATCTTTTTGGGTGAGTTTTGAATATCTCTGCTTGCCGGAGCATGCTCGCTGCTGCTCTTGGCTTGTGCTCCTGCTGCTTTGTGGAGCTGCTGTGTCGAAGGACAGTCCTCCCTTGTGCCAGATGTGTGGAGCTGTCGTTGCTCCCAGCAACCACGGGCTGAATCCACGGGTTTGGGGAGGCTGCTGCTGTTCAGCATCAGAATGTTTGAATTGGCTCGTTAGACGACGTAGCGCCGATGGACTGGCAGAGCCATTAATAATATTATGAGCTTTCCTGGGGAGCTGTAACCTCTTTGGTATACATGAATTCAGTAATAACTGTAATTATTATGGAGTTAATATAAAACATGATGTCTCACTCTGCCAATTCAAGGGCAATAAGTGTGAAAAACAGCTCCGCTCCTGCTCGCCCGCTGCCGCCTCTGCCCTGGGCTGCGGCTGGGGAGGGAGGATCACAGATGCAGGGCAGGGCTGAGGTGGGAAGGGACCTTACAGAATCCTTACAGAGATGGGGAGGGACCTTACAGATCACAGAATCACAGCAACATCCAGGTTGGCCAAGCCCCTCAGGGTCACCAAGTCCAACCCAGAACCCTGCGCTGCAAGATTCGCCTTAAACCATAGCCCCAAGCATCACATCCAACCCACCCTGAAACACAGCCAGGGTTGGTGACTCCACCACCTCCCTGGGCAGCTCATTCCAGTCCCTGACCACTCTCTCCATGAAAAAACATTTTCCTAATGTCCAATCTAAACCTCCCCAGCCTCATCTTGAGGCCATTCCCCCTTGTTCTGCCTCCAATTCCTCCAGGTGTTTCTGGCTCTCTTGGCAGCCAGCAGAACTCTGCCCATCTTCCTTCCACGTCTCCAGCTCATGTCCTTTACACATTGAAGCTTCCCTGCAGGAGGGCTCTGCACTGGCTTCCTGCACTGCAGCCCTGGCACGGGTGGTGCCCACGAGCCCTGGCAGCATCTTCGCCCTCCTTCTCTCTGCTGCCCCTTTAAAACGGCTGCGGGGAGCCCATTGACTTTCTAATGCAGCAGGCGAGGAACAATTCTGTCAGGATTTTTCGTGTGATTCTCTGCCAGTGACATCATTGGAGCGAGGCAGGATCAGAGCCCCGGCAGAGCCCAGGCACCTTCCGCGGGCTCCGTCGGATGCTGCGCGGGGCCCTTTTATTGCTGCTCTTCAGATGTGTCACCACAACAAGCAGCTTGGATCCGTCCCAGCAGCCCGAGCTGAAGTAAAACCTGATAATGAAAAGAGCCTTGATCTTCACCTGCTCCTGCTCACACTGGAGCCAAAAAAAAAAAAAAAAAAAAAAAAAGGAAAAAAAAAAAAGGAAAAAAANCAAAAAAAACAATAGATTCTCCTCATTCCTCCGCTTTGCTGCTTCCATTCAATCCTCCCCAGCAGGGGAGGGATGCGGAGCTCCGCGGCTGTACCTCTGGGTTCCATCTCTGCAGGTCGTGCACTCGGCACTCTGCTCCTCTTTTTAGATCAAAATGCTGAGCACAAACATTTGATTCATCAATTGTCACCCCACCCCGTGCAGGGCTAAAAATAGCAGTTTAAAATCCTCAATCACATATAATTAGTCCTGCGTTTATTTTTCAACAGCTGTTCTGTCCCTGTTGCGTTGGAACAGCAGAGTGGTGAGCTGGGGCTGCGTCTGCAGGGGCAGCCAGGGAGGGAGGGAGAGAGGGAGGAAAGGAGGGAGGGAGGGAGGAGAGAACTTGCAGCTTTCAGCTTTCCCACAAGAATGCTCTGAGGAGGTCCTGCACTTGTTCCCCACAGCACCTTCACTCCAGCCTCTGCGGTGACCTCCTCCTCTTCTTCCCCACAGTCACTTCCTCCTCTTCTTCCCCATGGTCACCATCTCCTCTTCTTCCCCACAGTCACCTACTCCTCTTCATCCTTATGGTCGTCTTCTCCTCCTCTTCCCCATGGTGACCACCTGCTCTTCTTCCCCACAGTCACTACCTCCTCCTATTCTTCCCTACAGTCACTTCCTCCTCTTCTTCCCCATAGTGATAACCTCCTCTTCTTCCCCATAGTCACCTACTCCTCTTCATCCCTATGGTTGTCTTCTCCTCCTCTTCTTCTCCATGGTGACCACCTCCTATTCTTCCCCACAGTCACCTCTTCATCTTCCCCATGATCACCACCTCCTCTTCTTCCCCATAGTCACCATCTCCTCTTCTTCCCCACGGTGACCTCCTCCTCCTCCTCCTCTTCTTCCCCACGGTCACCTCCCTTTCCCCACAGACACTTCCCCCCCCCCCCACAGATGAGGGCTGAATTCCCCGGAGAGTTTTTCCATGGAAGTTTTAGAGCCATAAGAGGTTAGCAAGAGGAAATCCATTTCTCCTGCCTGAAGGCACTGAGGGAATTAAGATTGCCACGGGATGATGGATCAGCAGAATTTTCCCTAGGAGATCAGATTAATGGGGATTACAGAAAAGTTGCAGTGTATTTATCAAAAGGGGGGAAAAAAAATATATTTAAATTCCTCCTCCCACCATCAGAGCTGATTGTAAATTAGGTAAATCTATTTCCCTTGAGAAGAATAATAACCATAGATCAGGCTTCCAAAATCTATTTCCCTGAGGGCTCCGAAAAAATGTAGGATATTAATCTTGGCTGCAGGAACAGCAGAGATCTTCTGGGTTAATTATTGAGCATCTTACTGGCCCTTTCTATCTGGGCTGATAAGGCAAAGAAGTTGCTTAGATAAGACAGGACCAGGGAGTTTGTGGTGATGCAGGTCTGGATCATCTGGAGGAACACAGCCAGAAGCAGCCAAGAGCCTGAGGAGCAGTCAGAAGGGCTTAGAAAGCCCTAAAATGCCCTTACACAGAGCCAGTGTTGGCTGCTGCCTGGCAGGGAGGCAACAGGAGCTGCACGAAGCTGCTGTCCCTTGCTCTTCCTCACCTCTGTGCTGGATCTTCCTGAATGCCTTAGTGGCTGCCAGCACCTCCTGTCCCAGCAGAATGGCAGAGCAAAACCTCTTCTGCACCTGGAGTTGTCATAGAATCCTAGAATCAGTCAGGGTTGGAAGGGACCATAAGGACCATCTAGTTCCAGCCTCCCTGCCATGGACAGGGACACCCTGCCCTAGGCCAGGCTGGACAGAGTCATTTGCCTGCAAAAGCAGAGCTGCATTTGGAGAGAGCTGAGACACTTCCTTTGCTTCCAGGCTCTGCAGGCTTTTGTTTCATGTTGGTTTTCCCCCCCATCCCTTGCCTTGGTATTCAGTTATTCCTGGTTTCCACATTCAGTTTTGGGCTCCTCCCTCCAAGAAAGACATTGAAAGGCACACTCCATGCCAACAACTGCTGCAGCCGAGGAAGAGCAGACCCCAACCCTGAGGCTCCTCTGCTCCAGCCCCTGGGCTGCAGCTCCCCAGCTCAGCTCCAGCCTCTCCCCTGCTTTTAGCTCTCTGTGCGTCTCCTGCTCCCCCACAAACATACCAGACTTGATACTGGGCTGACCCAAACCCTGACCCCACAAGGTTTGCAGCTCTGTGTTTCCAGAGCTCTCGGAGAAGCTCCTTTGCCCAAACCTTGCTGGTTTTGCCTTGCTCCAGCTCGGTCAGAGCACAGCCAGGTGTGCTCCTTGCCTGTTATCTTTTCTGTGCAGCTCTTTCCTAATGAGGAGCTGGATTTCAGTGGCAGCAGCCAGAGGTTTTACACAGCAGCCCTGCCACCAAGGTCTGGGGTGTTTGAAGCTGATTGCTTAGTAATGGGTCTGGGGAGAAAAAAAAAAAAACAAAAAAAAAAAAAAGAGAATATGATAGAGAGCTGCACGGACAAAACAGCAGCGTGAGCCTGACTTGATTCCACTGCCCATGAACGTTTTAACCTCATTTATCCTCTAGGTACTTACAGAACCATTTTACAATCGTGCACTTAAAGGATTAAGTGAAATAAATGGAGATGATGATTGCTGCCCAGCAAAGGCAGAGCTCAAAGCCGCCGCCTGCGTCCTTGTCACTGGGATGGTGCTGGTGCTGCTTCCACACTCTGCAAGCTTTCAGAAAGGGAGATGATGAATCACTCAGTCTCCAGCTCTCTGCTCCTAATGAGAAACCTCTTAGCAATGTGCTCTTCATGGACCCTTCCCGAGCTGCTGCTGCTGCATCTGTGCTCCTCTTCTTTGCCGTCAACGCGAGCTGGGAAGCACAGGACACATCCAAGCACTGCTGCACAGCCTGCAGAGGCTGCAGGAGCCTTAGGGTGGTTGATTCACAGGTTGCATTGGGTTGGAAAGGAACCTCAAAGGTCGTCTTGTCCAGCCCCCTGCAGTCAGCAGGGACACCTCCAGCTAGAGCAGTCAGTTTAGTCTGCCCCAGGTCTGCCTGGGGCCACGTCGACTCTGATCCTGAATGTCTCCAGGGGTAGAGCTTCCACCACATCCCTGGGCAACCTGTTCCAGTGTTTCACCACCCTCATAGCAAGGAACTTTGTCCTGATGTCCTACCTATATCTGCCCTGCTTCAGTTTCAAGCCATTGCCTCTCACCCTATTGCTACAAACCCTTCTAGCCAGTCTCTAGAACCCCTTCAGGTACTGGAAGGCAGTTCTAAGGTGTCCCAAGTCTACTTTAGGCTGAAGAGCTACAACTGTCTCAGCCTGTCCTCATAGCAGAGGTGCTCCAGGCCCCCTGATCATCTCCATGGCCTCCTCTGAATGCTCTCCTTCAGGTCCATGATCTTCTTGTGCTGAGGACAGTGCTGAACACAGAACTCCATGTACTGTGTACCCTGTGTGAGGTCTCAGCAGAGCAGAGCAGTGTTACAGAATCATAGAATGGCTTAGGTTGGAAGGGACCTCAAAGCTCATCCAGTTCCAAGCCCTCACCACAGGCAGGGGACACCTCCCACTAGAACAGGTCTCTCAAGGCCTCATCCAGTCTAACCCAGCAGGTAGATGCTTTTGTGATCTACATTTCCACCGAGGTGACGACGCAAGGAATTAAATTCTCTGTGTGTGTGTAAAAACCTCCTGCCTCCTGTGCCCTCTTTTGATCTGCTGCCCACACTCCTTCACCCCTTGAAGCAATTAACCCTTGCTCAGCTGGGGCTGGGTACCACCAGCCCCTCCCCATGCTGGCTCTGAAGGGCTGCATCCCCACGTCTGGCCGAGATCTGTGGGTTCAGAGCTGCCCAACAGAAGCCTTTGCAAGTGCTACACGAAGCAGAAAGCTGCTTGTGGCAGCCTGGGCTGCTTTAGTGCTTCTTGGGGGCAAGATTTGTCCTCAGCTATTGTGCCTGGGTGATTCAGAGCTCGCCTAAATGGAACAGAGAGAGGAGAGCAGTGCCTGTCACAGCCTTTCCAGCCCTGCTTTTCCATCTGCTGTCTTGGAGGCTTAAAGATGTGCAGTCTGAGCCCTCTCCTGGGTGCAGCTAATGCATCTCCAGCCCTGTGCTGGATTAATGGCATGATTTTCCTCCGGCTGTGAAGTACTTGGGGCTTACATTGTGACAAGATTGGAGCACTCAGTTGTCAGTCTGAGGTGTGGATGGCTGCTCCCACAGGGCTGCTTTCCAAGGGCTGCTTTGCAACCACACAGGAGAGGAATGAGGAAGATAAAGAGAACTTCTTTAAAGGGAAGAATGAACTTCCCCACCTCTCTCCCTGCCAGCAGCACCTTCAGAGCCTCTTCCCTGCAAAGGAAAAGCCTTTCCTGGGACCATGAATGTGCTTATGGCAGGGGGGGTTGGAACTTGATGATCCTTGTGGTCCCTTCCAACCCTGACTGATTCTATGATTCCAACTTCTGCCTAACATCCAGTCTGAATCTGCCCATTTCCAGCTTTGTTCCATTCCACTCACTCCTATCGCTCCCTGACAGCCTCAAAGCTCCTGAGCTTTCTCCCTGAGGATATTTTGTAGGGCAAAAACCAGACCTCCTGTTAAAATGGGAGCTGCTTCCAAAAGTAAGAATTGCTGCTGTTCAAAGAAGGGAGGAAAAAAAAAAAGAAATAGAGAAAGAGGAAGAGAAAGAGTCATCATCTCCAATGCTAATGGAGATAATCTTCAGCAACTGCAGCCACGCCACAGCCTCATTTCAGCACAGAGATTATGGTAATGTACAATAAAAAAAAATAATAAAATAAAAGAAAGAGGTTGTGATATTGAGTTGGATCAAAGTTTTTTTTGGTGTGGTTTTTTTTTTTTTTTCCTCTCCCCCTTTTTCTCATTTTGGGCCCTGCCAGCAATGCCTGCTTCAGAGGAGAGTCAAAGGGCCTCTCACTGCACTGAGTTAACAGCAATCATTACAGGGAAAGGCAGAGGGGTGTAGAGCAGAGGCTTGATCTCCATCTGACATTAGCTGGTCAAAGAAATGGGCATCTGGTGGGGAATGACAAAG
Organism: Psilopogon haemacephalus; assembly: GCA_013396835.1. Lineage (NCBI taxonomy): Eukaryota > Metazoa > Chordata > Aves > Piciformes > Megalaimidae > Psilopogon > Psilopogon haemacephalus. Next base: position 730,832 of record VWZI01005625.1, read on the forward strand.
TCCTCCAGTGCTGCTCCTTGCAAAGGCTTGGGATGCTTTGCTGCCTGCCTCGGGGAGGGAAGCAGGCAGCAGGTCCACAGCTCAGCAGCGTGGCACAAGGCACTTAGCTGAGCATGGAGTCAGGAGACTGCTCCAAACTGCTGAGAGCACACCTGCAGTACTGCATCCAGCTCTGGAGCCCCTGGGACAAGAGGGATGTGGAGGTGCTGGAAGGTGTCCAGAGAAGGGACACTAGGATGAGCAGAGGGCTGGAGCTGCTCTGCTGTGAGCAGAGACTGAGGGAGTTGGGGCTGTGCAGTCTGGAGAGGAGAAGGCTCCCAGGGGACCTTATTGTGGCCTTTCAGTATCTTAAGGGGGCTACATGCCCCTGCTATAGGTCTAGCAACACACAGTTAATTAAACCAGAAACAAGCATCAAATTGGGAAGCAGCAGCAGCAATTCACGAGCCTTAATGAGATTTAATAAAATTCCTAAGCAAAGGTTCTTCAGAGAATTAATTACAATATCATAATCGGGGGGGAAGGTGGGGGGAAAAAAAAAATCCAGTTCATCCCTTGGATCCCTTCCAACCCCTAACGTTCTGTGATTCTCTGGTCACAGGATCAGAGGATGTCAGGGGTTGGAAGGGACCCAAAGAAGTCATCGAGTCCAAGATTCAACAATCAGAGTGAGAGGAGGAGAAATGCCCACTGGAGAAGATTTCTGCTTAGAGATTTGGTGCTCTGCTGCTCCTCAGCCCCACACTGCTGATGAAAGCTTCCTAATTCCCTCTTAAGGGCTGTGAAGGTGATCCAAGTGTCCCCAGGTCCTGCCTTGGCTCTGTCAGGGTGCCGTGCACCAGGTTTGAAAGGCTCAGGCTGCTCCAGGTCACAGAGCAGAGGATGTCAGGGGTTGGAAGGGACCCAAATAGAGCATCGAGTCCAACCCTCCCTGCCAGAGTACACACAGAGGATGTTAGGGGTTGAAAGGGACCCAAAGAGCTCATTGAGTCCAACTCCCCTGCCAGAGCACACACACAGGATGTCAGGGGTTGGAAGGGACCCAAGGAGATCACCCAGTCCAAGCCCCCTGCCACATCAGGAGCAGACAATCTAGCTCAGGGCACACAGCAACACATCCAGACAGGCCTGGAAAGGCTCCAGACAAGGAGACTCCACAACCTCTCTGAGCAGCCTGTGCCAGTGCTCTGGGACACTCCCAGGCAAGAAGTTCCTCCTTGTGTTGAGCTGCAACCTCCTGTGCTGCAGCTTCCATCCACTGCTCCTTGTGCTATGGCAGGAAGGAAGTGGCACAGGAGCAAGCTGGGCATGAGCACAGCCAGTGGAGCTCTCCAGGTTTGTGCTGGCAGCCTTGGATGACTTCCACACTGGGAAGGGGTAAATGTGGTGTGGCCAAGTCCCAGCTCCCTGCCTCACCCCACCTCAGTTCCAGCCTCCTTGGGGCTGCTCCTAAAGCCATGTGAGGGAGTCTCTGCTGCAGGCTGGGAGGGCGATAGGCATCTGCCTGCTCCTCTGGTGCCTGAGCAGCATCTGTCAGGGCTTTTGTGAGGAGGTGTCGAGATCCATGTCGACATCCTTGGCTGAAAGGACAAACCTGCCTTATCAGCCCAGCTCCAGCTCCTGCTCTCAGCTGCCTTAGGAGGCACAGAAGCTCTGCACTTATCAGAGGCTGGCATGAGGCAGCTCCCCCTTGGCTCCCATCACCTTTCCCCACTCTGGGCAGTGCTGCTGTGCCTCAGCAGGACCTGGGGGAGGGTTTTGTGCTGAGCTCTGTAACTGTTTCAGCATCTTCTGTGTTCTCCTGGGTTCCTTGCATCAGACATCTTCTTATCTCCTCTGCTGGGGCTTTTTTTTTTTTCTTTTTCTTTTTTTTTCTTTTTTTCTGCTGGTTTCCCAATTTTTAAATTCTTTTTCATTCAGCTTTCCACTGCTGTGCCACTGAACTGAAAAAAAAAAAAAAAAAAGGATTAATAAGGAATGATTAAGAGAGAATATTTTACAGTGAAAGACTCCAGGAGCTCAGCTCTGTTTATCTTATCAAAATGAAGCTTGTAACTTAATTTTGGTGGATAAGGACCTGCACAGGGAGGAAGCTCTGGGTACTGAAGAGCTTTCTCATCACAGAAATAAACCTCAACAGCTTTGAGGCCAGGGATGGTCTGGCAGATAGGTTGTGCTGGCTTGTGGGGACCAGCAAGAAGCAGGAGTCTTGGTTCAAGCCAGTCCCTTTCTGTGGTGGTTCTATGTCTGGGCCTGTCCAGTTCACCTCAGGTCAGGCTCTCGTTTTGGGTGCTGGGGAGGTCTCCAAATCCTGCTGGCACAAGGGGAGAGTGAGACAGCAAGGGCCAGCAGCATGCCACCATCTCCAGGCAGTGATGCAGGAGGAGGAAGCTGCAAGCAGCCCATGATAAGCTCTGCGTTGGAAAGGTCACTGCCCCAGCTTCTGCCGAGCTGGGAAAGCAGCTTAAAAGTACAGAGAGTCATTAATTGGTCATTTGAACTTTCCCAGAGGCTCCTTCCAGCAGGGACAGCAGCTCCTGCTGACTCAGTGTGGCTGAAATGCAGAGGAGAGAGGTTCCACTAAGGAAGAGTCGACAAGGAGCAGCAGGAGGAGGAGGAAGAAGCATCCAAATGCTTGGGACAAGGACTAGTGGACCTTTGGGCAGGGACCTCCCAGACCCTTTGGGTAGGGACTTGCAGAACCTTTGGGCAGGGACTTCCAGACCCTTTGGACAGGAACTTCCAGAGCCTTTGGGCAGGGCAGTTCTGCCCCTGTGCTTGCTTATGCAGGAGAGCACAAAAGGTTGGAACCTTCCCTTCTGCACTAGTTTCACAGCTCAGTCCTAGCCAAGTTTTCACCCCAAAAGATGAGCAGGGACATCTCCATGCTCTTTCCTCTCTCTAGAGGGTTTACAGAGGATGGGAAGTTCTTTACAGTGAGGGTGGTGAGACACTGGCACAGGTTGCCCAGGGAGGTTGTGGCTGCTCCCTCCCTGGAGGTGTCCAAGGCCAGGTTGGATGAGACCTTGAGCGACCTGTTCCAGTGGGAGGTGTCCCTGCCTATGGCACAGGGGGGTTGGAACTGGCTGAGCTTTGAGGACCCTTCCAACCTAAACCATGCTATGATCTCTGATTCTATGTGCAACAGCAGCTTCCACAGAACATTAAGAGTTGGAAGTGACTTTGAGTGAGTTCAACCTCCCCTGCCAGAGCAGGACCACCTAGAATAGGTCAGACAGGAGTGCAGGGCTCTCAGTGACTGGCTGCAAGTGGTGGTAGCTGAGGTCTCTTACACTCTCCTGTGGCCCTGGGTGAAGCCATTCAGCTCCTGAGTCACCCAGCAGGAACCTGCAGGTGCTTTGCTTGGGCACAGAAATGGCTTCACTGCTGCTGCACTTCCTTGCTCTCTGGAAAACCACAGGCAAAAGGAAGGGAGCTCAGGTGTGCAGGGGCTAAAAACGAGCTGCTAGAGAACAGCTGGAAGGTTGTGGAGTCATTTCTGAGCACCAGCCTGTAATTCAATATTTTATTTTATTTTATTTTTTTACAACAACTACCTTCCAGTACCAGGGGCTTGCAAAGTATTTATCAACTGGAGCCAGAGCAGGATGTTGCCATGGAGATGGGAAGTAGATGGGTAAGGGTTTGGAGGTTTTGGGGTTTTATTTTCCCCCCTTCTGCAAATGTATTGCTGCAAAACACAACCAGGGGAAGCAGAGGAGCTGTGGCACCTCTGAAGAAGTCAGGACTTCAGGCTTAAGCTGTCACAGAGGCAACAAAATAATCCCCACTTCCCTTGGCCCATGGAGGCTGGGGTGTGTGCCATTAGGCACCCCTAGAGCTGGGCTCTGCAGATCACAGGATCAGAGGATGTCAGGGCTTGGAAAGGACCCAAAGAGCTCATCTAGTCCAACTCCTCTGCCACAGCAGGACCAGACAATCCAGCTCAGGGCACACAGCAACACATCCAGATGGGTCTTGAAAGGCTCCAGTCAAGGAGGCTCCACAACCTCTCTGGGCAGCCTGTGCCAGTGCTCTGGGATCCTTCCAGGCAAGAAGTTGCCTCTTGTGTTGAGCTGCAACCTCCTGTGCTGCAGCTTCCATCCACTGCTCCTTGTCCTATGGCAGGCTTCAGCTGAAAAGGGGCACATGGGGTGCTGCAGCCCCTGGTGAAGTGAGCAAGGAGCAAAGCAGCTTGGATGCTCCTGTGGCTGAAGCTCTGCGGAAATCCAAGGTCACCAGAACCACTTTCTGGTGCCTGCTGCTTTATCATTTAATGAAGATGAAAAAGAGCAATTAAGTGGAGGCTGGCAATTTGGCACATTAGCATTCATCTTCAGTGGAATCAGAAGGTGTTTGTGTTTGGGGTAAGCTCAGCTCCTGCATCATTCTACTCCTAACGAGCAGGAGCAAGAATTACTCTTCCATTCGACAGAGTCTGGGGCTGGTTTCGTCGACATCTCCCCCTGGCATTCATGCACAGAAGCCTTTGACTTCTCTGGACATGCTCCAGCATGTTCACTGCCCCTGGGACAAGAGGGATGTGGAGATGCTGGAGGTGTGCAGAGAAGGGCCCCGAGGATGCTCAGAGGGCTGCAGCAGCTCTGCTGTGAGCACAGACTGAAAGAGTTGGGGCTGTGCAGGCTGGAGGAGAGGAGGCTCCCAGGGGACCTTCTTGTGGCCTTCCAGGATCTGAAGTGACCTACAAGAAAGCTGGGGAGGGACTTTTTAGGCTATGAGGCAGTGCCAGGATTAGGGGGAATGGAGCAAAGCTGGAGGTGGGGAGATTCAGACTGGAGGTGAGGAGGAAGTTGTTAAGCATGAGAGTGGTGAGAGCCTCGAAGGGGTCGCCCGGTGGGGTGGTGGATCCAAACAAAGGAGATGCTTCTGGAGGATGTGTTTTAGGTTTGGGAGGCAGGAGTGAGGCTTTGCTCCTGCGCAGCCCCTTCCCCGTGCTCCCCCCCTCAACAAGCTTCCAGCCTCCTGCCTGCTCCCTTTTCAGATCTCTGCCTTGGAATTTCAACTGAATTGAATGGGACCGAAAATCAGAGGAGCAAGGAAGGTAATCAGCAGGAGCCTGGAAGCAATGAGTGGTGCCTGAGCCATCAGCTCCGGGACGCCTCTCACTCGGAGCCCTGCAGGATTCACCTCCCAGGCTCTCACCTCTCTCCTCTGCCTGCTGGAGCTTTGCTCTCCAGCAGCAAAGAACAAGTTTCACTTTCTCCATCCCACCTACGCCGGCTGCAAGTGCAGACAGTGCCAGGCCCCGGCTGGGGCAGGGCTGTGTGGGAGGGGGCTGTGCACAGGGGGGGACCCTTCTAACATTAATGGGTTTGCTTGGCAAATTAGGGGGTGCAGCACAACCTTCTGCCTGCTGCAGGTTTTTCACAGAGCATCCCAACCCTTCTGTGCTGTTTCCAGCAGGTCTGATGGAAATGTTCTTCCCCAGGCTGGGGGGAGTGCAGCTGCTGGGTGCTTTTTCTCTCCCTGGTAGGCAACTTGAGCTGATTTCTGGAATGAAAAGATGCTTTTATTTTTTTTCTTTCTCACAGTAAGAAAGTGCAGCACTTTATTTCCAGAGGTTTCAGTATCACCCTGCCAACCCCAGGCCGTGAGTTGTCATCCAGCTATGATCCAGGTACTTGTCAAGGGTTAAACCTACCTGGACATGGATCCTGACTCCTCGCTGGGGGTGGTCTGACCTGCCCCCAGGTGTCATGTTTAGCTCCTTCCCACCTCCTGCCCAGAATGCTACCAAAGGGGTGTTTAAGGCAAGGCTGGATGAGGCTGAGGGCAGCCTGATCTAGGGTAGGGTGTCCCTGAGCATGGCAGTGGGGTTTGGAACTGGCTGATCCTTGTGGTCCCTTCCAACCCTGATGGATTCTATGACACTTTGCCTTCTCTCCCTTGGACCCTCCTGCCTGCCCAGCAACTTGCTGCCCTTCTGCTGCTGACCACCAGCTGCTCCCCAGCAGACACGTGGGGATCACAACCTTATTTATTTTTATTTTTTTTTTAACTCTAACTAACTACATTTCACCATCAAAATCCTGCATCCTGCTTCATCCCCCATCAAATCATCAATCCCAGAGCTTGGATTCCACTTCCTTCCAAGGATTGTATTTTTATTTTGTGCCTTTTGCTCCCTTTTTCTCCTTTATTATCTGGACAACCCCCCCACCCTCCCCTCCCCCATTTTCCATGCCCTGTATTCTGGTTCCCTTTTCCCGCCACCTTCTGTAAAACTCCCCTTACCTCCTATTTATTATTAAAGTNGCCTATGTAGTCCCCTCTACCTTTTAATTTGTTGTTAAAGTTTTATCTCCTTTTACTTCCAAATCGAACTGAGTATTTACTGAGCTTTTTGAGCTTAAACCCAGCACAGTACTGCAGCCCTGTGTCTGGGGACTCTGAGCACCCAAAGTTCTTCAGCATGAGGGTGGTGAGAGCCTGGAAAGGGTTGCCCAGGGAGGTGGTTTGAGGCCAGGCTGGATGAGGCTCTGGCCAACCTGCTCCTAGTGTGAGGTGTCCCTGCCCTCATTCTGTTTCTGCAGCTGATCCATCTCACGTCGCAGCCCTGGGGGATCAGAGAACTTTCTGGGAAAGCAGATTATTAGTTAAACAGCGGTGAGTTGGCGCTGGAATGATTTGCTCTACCTGAAATCCTCTTCCATCAGCAGCCTGCTGCCAACACCAGCATCATCAGGAAGGGCTTTAGCTGGCTCTTTGCAGCGGCCCCCAGGGAATCCGTAACAGATGGGAGACCTGGAGGGCTTCAGACTACTTGAGATGATGAAAACAGATCCCCCCTTGCCCCACCAACCCACCCTGGATGCAGCCTGTGGGGACAGGCACTCTGCAATGACAATGTTGTTGTTTCTGTGTTCGTTTCACTCGATGGGGGAAAGGTACAAAAGGCTGAGATGAAGATCCTGCTTCCCACAGCCCCCTCCCTCGCGGGTGCAGAGGGGATGCTGGCCAAGAAGACTGAGTGCAAGTATGGATTCTTGTGGCTCCTCCAGACTGAGGCTGGAGGTTAGGAAGAAATTCTTTGCAGTGTGGGTGGGGAGACACTGGAACAGGTTCAGGGAGGCTGTGGATGCTCCCTCTCTGGAGGTGTTCAAGCCCTTGAGCACCCTGTTCCAGTGGGAGTTGTCCCTGCCCATGGCAGGGGGTTGGAACTGGCTGATCCTTAAGGCCCCATCCAGCCCAAACCATGAGTGCAGCTCCCTGTGCTCCACATGTTCTGCTCAGCTGAAAGCCAGAAGAGATTCTCAGAGGTTCAGAGAATTCTCCACCTCCCTGCCAGTGGAATCCAAATGAAGCTTTCTGCACTGCCCATCTGTTCATCGGATACAGAACATCCTCTCCCTCCAAGATCAGGTTGTTCCTCTCATCTCTACACAGATCTGCAGAGCCTTGGTAGGAACGATCTGGGCCAGACACTGAGCTTGGAGAGAGGGAGAGAGAGAAAGAGAGAGACCTCCTTGCACTGCTGGAGCAGCCCTGCTTGTTCTGCAAGGACTTCAGAAGGAAAAACCAGGAAAGCAGAGCAAAAATACCCAATTGTGAGAATTGTGAGCACCGTGGATCAGGTCACCACAGAAATACAGGAGCACTCTCAAATTTAAGTACAGAAGTGGACTTATTTTACCTGCTGGAAAGGCTTTTCTCAGCTCCTGGTAGCAGCAGGGGCCTGAGGAAGAGCTTCTGCAGCCACCTCAGGGACCCCACTTGTCCCTCTCCACCCTGAGTGCAAGCAGCTGGTGACAACTCCAACCACAGCAAAAACTTCCATTTGCTTCTGAAAACTTTTCCTGTCTCTTTCTGTCCTTCTTTTTCCCCTTCCCCACCCCCTCCCCTGGGAACAAGCTTTTGAAACTTGTGAAGCCCCAAATTCAAAAGCCAGGATCAGCCAAGAGACTTTGAACGGCAGTAATGAGTAAACAGCTTCTTAACCTCCAGTCTCATCCTCAGACACAACCTGTCATGCTGCAAGCCCAAAATTCCAGGCTCTGGGTATCTCACTTTCATCTCCCACCATGACAACCTGAGCTTCTTACAGCTTCTGGGTCCATGCCTTCTCCAGCGGGTACATAGGAGAGAGCTTTGATGCCGCGCGGCAGGTGAAGGTACAGAAGGTACCCCCCAACACCTCCTCCCGGGAAGGAAGGGAAGGTTTGATCACACTTTGGGAGCACCAGCTGAGCAGAAGGCTCAGGGAAGTGTCACTCAAAGCCACCCTTAAGCAGCCTCAGCAGATGTCCTGGCCATGGGGCAGCCATATGGCTGCTGCCACAGCCAGCCTGCCACAGCTGCGGCTCCTGGGGCAGCCACCTCTGGCTGCCAGCCCTGGCTGGGTGGCACAGGGCAGGAGGAGAACACCAGGAGATTCATGGATTCGTTGCATGGGTTGGGATGGAAGGGACTCCTGCTGTTAGCTGCAAGGGAGCTCTGCTAAGGGTGCAGGCAGCTGGCCAGATGGCTGCCGTGGCAGGGCTGGCTTCTAAATCATTCATTCTTTAGTCTCGTCTTCAGGACTTTGCTGACTTCCAAAGGAAGCACTCAAAAGTCCTTCACTTGGACATGGAACTGTTGGAGCCAGCCCAGAGGAAGCCACCAAGATGCTCAGATCATCTCTGTTGTAAGGACAGGCTGAGAGAGTTGGGGATCTACAGCCTGGAGAAGGCTTCCAGGAGACTTTGGAGTGGCCTTGCAGAATCTGAAGGGGTCTACAGGAAGGCTGGGGAGGGACTATTGACAAGGTCTGGTAATGAGAGGATGAGGAGGAATGTGTCAGAGGAGAGATTGAAACTGGATGTTAGGAAGAAGTTGTTTGCAGTGAGGGTGGTGAGACACTGGCACAGGTTGCCCAGGGAGGTCGTAGAGCACAGAAGCACCGAATGGGATCAAAGATCCCATTCGGTGCTTCTGTGCTCCATGACCTCCCTGGAGGTGTTCAGAACCAGGCTGGATGAGGCCTTGAGCAACCTGTTCTAGCAGGAGGTGTCCCTGCCTATGGTGGGGGGGTCAGAACTGGATGATCCTTGAGGGCCCTTCCAACTTAAACCATTCTATGATTAGGAAAAAAAACTCACAGAGAGAGAGTGGTCAGGAACTGGAATGAGCTGCCCCAGGGAGGTGGTGGAGTCCCCCAGCCTTGGCTGTGTTTCAGGGTGGTTTGGATGTGGTGCTTGGGGCTATGGTTTAAGGTGAATCTTGTCGAGCAGGGTTCTAGGTTGGACTTGGTGCTCCTGAGGAGCTTTGCCAACCTACCTGGAGCTGTGACTCTGTGATTCTGTGGTTGAGGTTCTGGCAGTCGCTTCAACACTAGGCTGTGCTGTCAGGGGCATCATCTGCACAGCATTCTCTTGGCTGGGTTTTAATTGCCCTAGAATCATTGCTCTTCCCCCCCAAAATGGGATCCCATGCTCCAAAACGCAGCCAACCTTTGTTCTTTGTCTACCTGGAGGGTGCTTGAAGTTGAGCGGAGGCAGAAAATTTACTTGCTGCTGCTGCTGCCACCATGGATTTTTTTTTCTTTTTTTTTTTTTTTTTTT
>VWZI01005625.1:740402-760142 GCA_013396835.1 Psilopogon haemacephalus
TTTTTTTCTTTTCTTTTTTTTTTTTTTTCCTGCCAAATTATTCCATTTTATTAAGCACATAAAGATCTCCAAAGTTGGTCTTTTAATGCACTTATATAGGCATAAACTTATATCTCTGAAATAATTGCATTTTAATGATTCTTTTTTATCTCTGCATAATTTGTGTATTCAACAATCACGGCGAGAGGGGGAGAAATGCCCACTGGAGAAGCTTTCTGCTTAGAGATTAGGTGCTCTGCTGCTCCTCAGCCCCACACTGCTGATGAAAGCTTCCTAATTCCCTCCTAAGGGCTGCTCGTGGCCTCTGTGAGGGTGATCCAAGTGTCCCCAGGTCCTGCCTTGGCTCTGTCGCGGTGCCGTGCACCAGGTTTGAAAGGCTCAGGCTGCTCCAGATCACATCCAGAGCAGAAATCACTGGACCACAGAAGGTCAGGGATTGGAAGGAACACAGAGAGCTTGAGTCCAACCCCCCCTGCCAGAGCACACACACAGAGGATGTCAGGGGTTGGAAGGGAACCAAAGACATCATCGAGTCCAACCCCCCTGCCAGAGCACAGACACAGAGGATGTCAGGGGTTGGAAGGGAACCAAAGACATCATCGAGTCCAACCCCCCCTGCCAAAGTACACACAGAGGATGTCAGGCGTTGGAAGGGACGCAAAGAGATCATTGAGTCCAACCCCCCCTGCCACAGCAGGATCAGACAATCTACCTCAGGGTACCCAGGAACACATCCAGACAGGCCTGGAAAGGCTCCAGAGAAGGAGACTCCACAACCTCTCTGAGCAGCCTGTGCCAGTGCTCTGGGACCCCTCCAGTCAAGAAGTTGCTTCCTTGTGTTGAGCTGCAACCTCCTGTGCTGCAGCTTCCATCCATTGCTCCTTGTCCTGTGGCAGGGAGCAAGTGACCAGAGCCTGTCCCTGCTTTCCTGACCTCCAGCTCTCAGATATTGGTGAACATTGATTCAATCCCCTCTCAGTCTCCTCTTCTCCAGACTAAGCAGCCCCAGGTCCCTCAGGCTCTCCTCACCAGGCAGTGCTGCAGTCCCCTCATCATCCTAACCATCAGATGTGGTGTCCAAACCTATCTGGGCAGATTTTCTCTTCTGCAAACCAGCTTCGAGATCCATCAGAGCTGCTTGCTGCGTGGGGAGTGCTGGCAGCTGCCAGGCAAGCCACAAAGCCACAGCAAAGGGTTAACTCAGCTCTCCCTGAGCCCTCCCTGCCATCATTTCTGCTTGTTTAGTCAGATCAGAATCACAAATTATTAAACCCAGCTAATAATTAGTCTAAGTGGACATTAATTAGCATTGACTAATAACGAGATTCCTCCTACACCCACTTGCTTGTGCCGAGACCTTCTCCTGGTAAATGACACAGAAAGGAGCTCAAAGAATCGCTGATATTTGCAGCTGATTGACAAGAATTGCCCCAGACAGGAGGAATTAATGACTTGGTAAACTCCAGAGAAGTCCAAGGTACAATTATCCTGCCTGGGCTGTCCTGTCCTGACCTGTGGATGCTGTGAATGAGTCACAATCATCCCCTTTGCTAGTGGAATCTGCCCTTTGCCAGGGGAATCTGCCCTCTGTGGGGTGATGAGGAGTCTGTGAAGGGTCTCTGAAGGGTCTCCGAGGGGTCTGTGCCATATCCAGCATCGCTGAACCCCTCCTTGGGACTTGGATAAGCCCCTGGAGCACCTCGGAGGGCACAGGAGCTGGAGCGCAGCCTTGGCTTGCACTGATTTAATTTTTGTCAGTAATTGAGGTCGAGAGGACTTGAGTCTCCCTCTTAGCATGAGCTCAAGTGGAGATAAAAATCAAGCTTCCATCTCCTGCTGGCTGCCAGGAGGAGTTTGGCTCTTCCAGAAGCAAAGCTTTGTGCTCTCACAGGCTCGCTGCCATCCTAGGACCCTGCTCACCCCAGGACCAGTAACCAATCCCCCTCCCAGTGAAGCTGCAGCTGCCAATAAAGCAGTAAAACACAACCAACCCCCAAAAAAAAAAAGGAGCCCCAGTCTCATCCTTCCTACCTTTGTCAGAATTTCAAAAGGGCTTTGGGGTATAGGGTGGGGGGGGAGTGGATGATTTTTCTTCCTCTTTAGCCAGCCCCAAGCTGTTTCAGCGGAGCCTGAGCGCATCCTCTGGTCCCTTGCTATGTGCAGGTTGTGCTTCTCTGGGGGGTTTTAACTCCAGCATAGGTCCCTGCAGCCCTTCTCATCTTGGCTCATTGCACGAGTGGGAATGGGGCTGCACCACCACATCTGATGGTGGAGCTTCACTCTTCTGCTCCAGGAATGGATCAGACTGCGGCAAGCTATATTTGGAGCTCTCAGGCACTGCTCTCCATCCTCTGCCTTTTGATGTTTGATAGGTCTGCCTGAGCTGCCTGTCTGCTCTTTGAGCTGGCTGGAAGTTATCAAAGTTTTAGCGTTCCTCAAGCGTAAAAATGTTTCCTCCNCCCAAGAAGCAGCCTCTGGCATGAGCAGGGGGATTTAATCACCCATTAGCTATTGAGCAGTGTTGAGAAGACCTCTCAGCCACCTCCAGGCTAAACAGCCCCAGGTCCTTCAGCCTTTTGCCCCCTCCAGAGAGATGTTTCAGCATCCTCAGCACCCCAGTTGAAGAAGGACAGGGATCTGCTGGAAAGGGTCCAGGGGAGGGCTCCAAGGGTGATGAGGGGACCTCAGCACTGCCTGGGGAAGAGAGGATGAGGGACCTGGGGCTGCTTAGTCTGGAGAAGAGAAGACTGAGAGGGGATTGAATCAATGTTTATAACTATCTGAGGGCTGGGGGGTCAGGACTGCTCACTTGCTCCCTGCCATAGCAGGGATGCTCCAGCACAGGAGGTTGCAGCTCAACACAAGAGGCAACTTCTTGACTGGAAGTGTCCCAAAGCACTGGCACAGGCTGCCCAGAGAGGTTGTGGAGTCTCCTTGTCTGGAGCCTTTCCAGGCCTGTCTGGATGTGTTGCTGTGTGCCCTGAGCTAGATTGTCTGGTCCTGCTGTGGCAGGGGATTGGACTGGATGATGTCTTTGGTTCCCTTCCAACCCCTGACATCCTCAATGTGTGTGAGTGTGCTCTGGCAGGGGAGTTGGACTCAATGATCTTTTTGGGTCCCTTCCAACCCCTACCATCCTGTGGTCCTGTGATCTCTCACCCTAGGACCCTGAGAGGCTTCCATCAGTTCTCTTTTACACCAAGTTAGCTGGGTTTTTTTTTTTTTGCACCAGGTTTTCTACCAGGATCTTACATTCGGCCTGGCAGCGACGACCAACCAGAGAAATATTATTTGTCCTTTCTTCTACCAGGCAGAGGGGGAATTGTCAATACAATCAGAAAGTGGCAAAAGGTAGTGAAGGAAACGAGCTCCTGCCGTGCAGAGGAGACAGCTGCTGAGGTTCTGAGCCTATAGATTTATAGATCTCCTTGGGCTGGGCACAATTAGGGGGAGAACAGACTCTTCCAGGACTGTTGTAATGCTGCCATATGGTTTCCCCAGCCCGTGGTAGGTTAACATCATCCTTCTGGATTTAATCTCATCTCGGGATAATCAAGGTGGAGCAAGCACAACAACAACAACACAAAAAAAAATGCCTGCCAGTGATTTAGTCCAGACCTGGCTACGTGAGGTTCCTGCAGCATCCTCTGAAGCCACCAAGGTGAGCGACAGAGAGAGGCACTGCCTGAGCTGGACACTTGCAGCTCTGCTTTCTGGGGAGCCAGAGTGGGCAATAAAGGTGCAATTATGCCAAGCCACGAGAAGAAAGGAGATGAGTGATGGCCTCGCATTTATATAGCACATTTCATCCCCAAGCCCTTGAGCTGCCTGACTGATATACAAATGACACTCGGGAGAGCTGACTCCAGCCCTCGCCGAGCACGCAGCCAAGGAGAGAACAGAATCATCATTTGTTAAAGCAAACCTACTTATTAATGCAAACCCTACAATTGGGGTGAGCTCTGCTGGGCAAAGATGAATCAGGAGTGACAAAAAAAAGCCCTCCGTTGGCTGGTGATGAGTGTGCTTAAGAATGAATGGGGATCATTTAGCCACTTGGATCCCACCACCTTGGCAAGTTCAAAGCCAAGGAGGAAGCTCCCTCCCTCCTCTCCGGCTTGGGAGCAGCCTCGGTGCTTAATTACAGTTTGGCCAAGTCCCTTGGAATCAATCAGCTGCTGGAAGAAAAGGAGGAGCCACCTCGCCGATCAGCCGGTGGGCAAGCCGGGGGCAATCAATGCATCAGGAAGAGAATTGTTAGCGGTGAGGACAGCCAGTGGGGTGGGATAATTGCTCCGAGAATGGATGCTCGGATGGCTCGGATCAGAAGTGATGTATTTGGGAGAGAGGAACCTGCTCCCTTAACGGCAGCTAATTAAAAGTGACCTGATTCTCATTAGCACTACGGCTGATTGGGTGCAAACTTGAACCTGGGAGGCTAAGTGGCACATGTGGCCCCAGCTGATGCCTGCTGAGGGTGGGGGGGTTAGGGGGGTGAGGGGTGGGAGGGGGTTCTGCTTTATCTGGAAGTTCTTAAGGCCAGGCTGGATGAGCCTGATCTAGTATGAGGTGTCCCTGCCCAGGGCAGGGAGGTTGGAACTGGATGAGCTGTGAGGTCCCTTCCAGCCCCGACAGTACTGTGATTCTGTGGTCTCAGATGGGGAGAAGAGGTGGGGAGCTGTGGGAAAGGGCTGTTGGACCAGGAAGGTCAAACTCTGCCTCCTCCTCCTGCAGTAATGTGGACATCACCCAACACTCAGCTGCCCACTGCTGCCCTCCACCTTTTGTGGAGAAGTCCTGGTGCCTGTGGGTGAGGCAGGCTGTTCCTGTACCAGCCAAACTCTCTCCAGCCAGAAAGGAGTTGGGCAGAACCAAGCCCATCCTGGTGAACCTCTCAGGCATTGGAACAGGCTGCCCAGGGAGGTGGTGGAGTCACCATCCCCGGAGGTGCTCAAGAAACCTGCAGGTACAGCACCTTGGGACGTGGTTGAGTGGTCATGGTGGTGTTTGGTGGATGATCTCAGAGGCCTTTTCCAACCCAAGCAACTCCATTTGAGCACATCCCACCCCTGCCTTGCCCAGGGTGTTTGCTCAGCAGGGCTGAGTGGAGGTGTCAGGGAAAACTGTTTGGTTTTCGTCCTCCCGCAGCTAATGACCAATTTTGCACGAATCATAACAGCTCTTACCCCATTAGGTTTTCTAATTAGGTCTTGATTATGTCACCCTCTTTACTGAGCACACAGAGGAATTCCAGGGGCGTGCTGCTGCCATCAGAGAGGCCAGAAACAACCTGTGAGCAGCACCACCTGTGAGCAGCACCACCTGACAAATGCCAACGGAGCTCCTCCAACAGCACTGCGACCACGACAGCACTGAACGACTCATGAATGGCAGCTCTGGTTACATGGCCTGGCACTCAATGGCCACCCTCATGGCATTCAACAAGGCCAAGTGTAAGCTCCTGCACCTGGGTGGGTGCAACCCCAAGCACAGCTCCAGGCTGGGTGGGGAATGGC
Source organism: Psilopogon haemacephalus (assembly GCA_013396835.1). Taxonomy (NCBI): domain Eukaryota; kingdom Metazoa; phylum Chordata; class Aves; order Piciformes; family Megalaimidae; genus Psilopogon; species Psilopogon haemacephalus. The sequence continues at coordinate 745,919 of VWZI01005625.1, forward strand.
TGAGAGAAGCCCTGAGGAACAGGACCTGGGGGTCTGGGCTGGTGCAAAGCTCAAGATGAGGCTGCAGTGTGAGTGCAGCCCAGACAGCAACTGTGTGCTGGGCTGCAGCAAGAGCAGCTGTGGGCAGCAGGGCAAGGGAGGGGATTCTGCCCCTTGGCTCTGCTCTCCTCACACCTCACCACTGAGCATCAAGATCACATATGGGACCCAAACATCCCACAACCAGGGGCAGGGCTCAGCACTCCTCTCCCTTAGGACCTCATTGCCCATCCTCGCTCACACCCACCTTGTTTGCTCCTTCCCCAATGCCTTCCTGGAGTCACCTCCTTGATTCTTCACCAGAGCAAATGGAGCTGTTCTGGCCCCACCTGGTTGCTTTCACACCCTTGCAAAGAGGCTTTAGAGGAGCATGAAGCTGCCATAGCAGCAAGCAGCTCTGTGCCTTGTGTCATACTGCTCCGGAATTTATGGAATTTGTCACCTTGTCACCTTCAGCCCCTTCCAAACCACACCTATCCGTGGGGACAAGGAGCATCACTGAGCATCGAGATCACATATGGGACCCAAACATCCCACAACCAGGGCCGGGGCTCAGCACTCTTCTTCCTCAGGACCTCATTGCCCATCCTCGCTCACACCCACCTGCTTTCCTCCTTCCCCAGCGCCTTCCTGGAGTCATCTCCATGATTCTTCACCAGAGCAAATGGAGCTCCAGAGGGATGGAGCTGTTCTGGACCCGCCTGGTTGCTTTCACACCCTTGCAAAGAGGCTTTAGAGGAGCATGAAGCTGCTGTGGCAGTACGGAGCAGCAAGCAGCTCTGTGCCTTGTGCCTTGTGTCGTACTGCTCTGGATCAAGCCCAGCTGCAAATCCCTTAACTCTTTCTGACAACAAATTAGTTTCAGATCAAGGGTTCCTGCTCTATCTCCAAATATGATTTTTATGGGGGTTTTGTTTTTTTTTTCACTTCCAAATTATTCATCTTGCCAGAAGCTGTTGCTAACACACACACACACACACACACAAAAATAATAAGAAAAAAGGAAACCCAAGGCTCATTTTTAATGCTTTGTATAATGTCTTGTTCACTTTCCATTTTCTTCATCGAAAATTCTCTTTGTCACTCCATGCCAGAGAGAAAAGTTGTGGGTTTATTTTTTATTAGCACATAAGCAGCACAGGCTTTGGGGTAGGAGAGTGTCTGCAAGGTGCTGTCTGCAGCCTCTGCCTGGCCCATCCCTGCCACCTGAGCTGGGCAGAGCCTCAAAGCAGTCTCCATGGGAAGCACCAAATGGCAGAAAACATCCAGCTGAAGGAGACCTCAGAGCTCATCCAGTCCAACCTATGACCCAGTTTAAGGTCAATCCTAAACCATGTCCCTAAGCACCAGGCCCACACACTGCTTGAACACCTCCACCACTGTCCTGGGCAGCCTGTTCCTATGTCCCTCTCTCTGAAAAATATTTCCTAGCATCCAGCCTGGTGGGACCTGAAAACATTTCCTCTGCTCCTGCCACTTGACACCCAGAGGCTGCCCTCTGCTTGCTCCAAACTCTTTTCAGGGAGTTGTAGAGAGCAATGAGGTCTCTGCTCAGGATCCAATTTGCTACGAAGGTCACAGGCTCACAGGATGCCAGGGGTTGGAAGGGACCCAAGGAGATCATCCAGTCCAACCCCCCTGCCAGAGCAGGAGCAGACAATCTAGCTCAGGGCACACAGGAGCACATCCAGACAGGCCTGGAAAGGCTCCAGACAAGGAGACTCCACAACCTCTCTGGGCAGCCTGTGCCAGTGCTCTGGGACCCCTCCCCTCACTGCCCTGTGTGCCTGTGGCCAGGGCTGGGTGCTGGGATGGGATCCTGCCCTCCAGCCACCCTCTTCAGCCTTTGGGCTGGGAACAGCACATTCTGAGAAGCTGAGGGAAGGATATTACAGCAGTCAGGGGGAAAGGGGCTGTTTTTTTCCCCCCCTTTTAATTGCTTGCTGCTTGGCTGCCTATTGATTACCTTTTTTTTTTTAATTTTCTTTCCAGAGTTGATATTTGTTTTTCTTTGCAATATATTGGATTCTGCTGGCTTTTAATCAACTGTAATTGATTGTGATTACCACTGGCTGCTCCAGAGCCTGCCTGGCTTCTTCCACACACTCAGAGCAGGGCTTGTCTTACTCTGCATGGGTGTGCAGAGACCCCTGCAGCCCCTGCCTGCCTCCTTCCCCAGCCATCCCCAAGCTCTAGGACAAGCCACAGCAGCAGAAATCCAAGGTATTTCACCCAAAAATCTCCAGCCAGCCTCCACTCCTTGCAGAGTTCACACCATCACCCCAACTTCCCTCTCCACTTCCAAAGGCAACCCTGGAACTCTGGTTAGACTTAAAACTTGAGCCTTTGGAAGCTTCCTGCTGGCTGAACTTGGAGCTCTCAGCAGGTGTGGTGGCTGCAGCTGGAGCACCCCTGGGACGAGGATCCCTGAGGATGCTCAGAGGGCTGCAGCACCTCTCCTGTGAGGACAGGCTGAAAGAGTTGGGGCTGTTCAGTCTGGAGAAGAAGAGGCTCCCAGGTGACCTTCTTATGGCCTTCCAGGATCTGAAGGTGACCTACAGAAAAGCTGGGGAGGGACTTTATAGGCTATCAGGGAGTGAGAGGACTGGGGGGAATGGAGCAAAGCTGGAGATGGGGAGATTCAGCCTGGATGTGAGGAGGAAGTTGTTGAGCATGAGAGTGGTGAGAGCCTGGAATGGGTTGCCCAGGGAGGTGGTCTGGGCCATGTCTCTGGAGCTGTTTAAGGCCAGGCTGGATCAGGGCAGCCTGCTCTAGGGTAGGGAGATTGGAACTGGCTGATCCTTGTGGTTCCTTCCAACCCTGACTGATTCTCCAATTCCAGGTCCTCTCTTGGCTTCATGATTAATTGCATCCAAGGGGGAAACGATTCCACAGGCACAACAAGCAGCACTCCTTGTTTCCAAATGTTAGTTTCTTCTCTAAACGGGTGTTAGCAAAAAGCAGATGGCAAAGATAATTCAGTGTCTGCTGCAGCATCCTCAGCCATTGTCTGTGCCTGCTGCAGCCACCCCCAGCCAGGCTCTGCTCCCAGTTATCTCCTCAGCTGCGGGTCCCCGCTGACAGCCTGTGATTTATGGGTGTTTTGGCTGCTGCTTTAATTACAAACCTGTGGTTCTGTGATTCACTCCGAGATCAGACAGGTCCCTGGGAGTCTGGGAGAGGTTAATTTTGATCCTCTCCCTCAGAGCGGTGGTTTGCAGGTTCGACTCCTGCTTCCCAGGGTGATGCTGGGATGGAAGGCCAGGAGACTCCACAACCTCTCTGGGCAGCCTGTGCCAGTGCTCTGGGACCCTTCCAGGCAAGAAGTTGCCTCTTGTGTTGAGCTGCAACCTCCTGTGCTGCAGCTTCCATCCATTGCTCCTTGTCCTGTGGCAGGGAGCAGTGAGCAGAGCCTGTCCCCTCCTCCTGACCCTCACCTCTGAGGACCCTGCAGGCTGCATCTCAGCTCTGAGCCCTGCACTCTGCCACTTCTTCATGTTCCTCGGGTCAGGTATCTTCCTGCTTATGGTTCTGCAGAACAATGGGTTCTGATTAACACTTGGTGGCTTTCTCTGTTTGCTTTCCCCTGCAGGCTCTTCTCCAGCAGCCCACATCTCTGCAATCTGAAGGCAAAGCTGTCCCTGCCAGTCCTTCCCTCACCCCCCCTGAGCCACAGCCCCAAAGCAAGCAACCAACCTTAACTCTCTCAGCAGCCAAGATGCCACGGAAGATTTGAAAGCCATCAACTCCTTCCCGGCTTGTGAGACACGAAATGGCTGGATGGAGGCTTAAAGGGAAGCAGAACTCATTCCCCAAGCTACACAATGCCAATTCCCTTCCCTGCCACGCACGGAGAGAGGATCCTGCCTCCAACTGCTCCAGCGTGGCAACGTGCAGCTGCTTCATTGCTTTGCATTCTACCACAGCCCATTAAAGACCAGCACTGCCATCTGTCCCCTCTGCTAGGTGAGGACCTCACCAGCTCATTGCACTCTAGCAAGAGCTCAGCTGAGTGTGGGCTCGGCTTGGAGCAGCCACAATTAACTTTGGCCACACTGGCATCAGCCTGTGGTGGGACCCGTGCAGGGCAAGCTCCTGGGGGAGCCCAGCAGGGTGTGGGCAGAGCAGGAGCCTCCTCCAGGTCTGCAGAGCCACTCCACAAAGCTCCCTGAACGGGGCAGAGTTTCCTATTCCCCGTTCCAGGATGGTGGCCACTCAGTTTCCTATTCCCTGTTCCAGGATGGTGGCCACTCCTTCTTTATTTAATACTGGTTAAAGCTCCTGAGGGAACCCAGCAGGGTCTGTGCAGAGCAGGAGCCTCCTCCAGGTTTGCAGAGCCACCCCACAAAGCTCCCAGAATGGGGCAGAGTTTCAGGATGGTGACCACTCGTTCTTTGTTTAATACTGGTGAATTTCTCTTTCTTCTGAATGTCATTCCACAGACACCTGCAGTTTAACCTGTGGTGTGGAAAATCCTCCAGGATAGCTTGGCCACGCCAGCTGCAGCTGGGTTTCAGCCCCGAGGAACAGGACCTGGGGGTCTGGGGTGGTGCAAAGCTCAAGATGAGGCTGCAGTGTGAGTGCAGCCCAGACAGCAACTGTGTGCTGGGCTGCAGCAAGAGCAGCTGTGGGCAGCAGGGCAAGGGAGGGGATTGTGCCCCTTGGCTCTGCTCTCCTCACACCCCACCTGCAGCACTCTCTGCAGCTCTGCAGCCTCCAAGCACGAGCAGCACATGGAGTGTTTGAGCCAGTCCAACAGCTCTTTTTTCCCTTTTTTTTGTTTTATTATTTTGGGGGTTTTTTTCCTTTTGTTTTTCTTTTTTTTTTTTTTCCTTTTTTCCTTTCTTTTTTCCTTTTTTTTTTTTTTTTTTTTTTTTTTTTTTCCTTTCCTTTTTTAAAAGAGCTGTGTTTCAAGGCTTCTCCAAAAGCCTGNCTGGAGCCACTCTGTAAAAGCAGAGCAAACGAGAGAGCTTAGAGTAGGAAAGGCAGAAAAGGCAGCAGGATAAACCCAAGGGGAAAGGGATTTGCTGCTCTGAACACTGCACCGTGCCCCAGGCACAGGGCATTAGAGCATCACCCCAGAGAGCTGGCCCAAGCCCAGGGGATTTAAGAGATTACAGCAGATTACACTCAGTAATGATTGATTTCTTTGGAGCTGGGTTTCACACATCTGGGCTGCAGCCCCACCACACAAATTGGCAAAGAACTCCCTGTGAGGAGGGTGGAGGAAGAGGCAAAAAGCTGTCCAGGTCTTGTCCCTGGCAGGCATCACAGCAAAGTGCAGACTGACAACAGCATTGTCCCGAACCTCAGGCTCTGCACACAAGGTTTTCACACCAACCTCCCCTTGTCAACCAAAACAGCTGAGAAGTGGGGGCCAGAGCTGCCTGCAAGCCGAACAAAAGGCTTCAAAGGACAAAATGTTGATGGGAAAGGAACCAGGAGTGAAAGGCTACGAAGCTTTGCTTTCTGATTCAAAGAAAACTGCGAGCTTTCAGGGATGCATCACTGGCATTTGTGAGCCCAAATACCTACAGATAAAAGGAAAAGCTTTGAGAGGTCTCCAGAACGCCAGGCAGATCACACAGCCCCAATCTTTAGGACTTTGCAGGCTATCAAGGAGTGACAGGACTAGGGGGGGATGAAGCAAAGCTGGAGGTGAAGAGATTCAGATTGGATTTGAGGAGGAAGTTGTTGAGCATGAGAGTGGTGAGAGCCTGGAATGGGTTGCCCAAGGAGGTGTTTGGAGCCACATCCCTGGAGGTGTTTTTGGCCAGGCTGGCAGAGGCTGTGGGCAGCCTGCTCTAGGGTAGGGTGTCCCTGGGCATGGCAGGGGGGTTGGAACTGGCTGATCCTTGTGGTCCCTTCCAACCCTGACTGATTGTGTGATTTTATAACTCTAATCTCTGCCTGCCCTTTCCCTTCCTCCCCTCCCACCGTTGAATTTTATCCCAAAAGCAGAGGAGAAAACTGTACCAGAGGCAAGAAATCAGCAAAGAATTCGAGATGCTGCAACCAGGCTGGCATGCAGGAATACTAAATGGCTCCTTCCACTCATCAACTGCACTTTTTTGGGGGGGGGATTGTTAGTATTATTATTATTATTGATATTGTTCTTTTCAAGGCTGTCTTTGAGCCTCTTTATTCAGTCTCTTGGCCCTATTGATGTTTCCTGTGCCCAATCAATAGCATTCCTAGAGAACAAGGAGGGGAAAAAAATCCATAGAGCTCCTGCTCAGCACTCCAGACATGCAGGCTTTGGGGCTGGGGTGTCTGTGGGCAGGATGCTAAAGCTGTCAGCTCTGGAGGCTGGGGGGGAAAGAAAAGGACCATTCCCTGCCTCGCCCTGCACTTAGCCCCCTCCCAGCCACTGGCCTGCAAGGTCAGCTGCAGAGTGAGTGTGCAAAGCAAATCAAGAAGAAGAATGGGTTAGGTTGGAAGATCAACCAGTTCCAACCCCCCTGCCATGGGCAGGGACACCTCACACCGGAACAGGTTGCTCAAGGTCTCATTCAGCCTGGTCCTGAGCATCTCCAGGGAGGTTGTGCAGCACAGAAGCACCCAGTGTGATCTTTGATCTTTAATCCCTCCTAACATCCAGTTTCAATCTCCCCTCTGACACTTCAAACCCATTCCTCCTCCTCCTCCTCCTGGCATTACAAGACCTTCTCAATAGTCTCTCCCCCACCCTCTTCAGATCCTGGAAGGCCATTCCGAGGTCTTCTGGAAGCTTTCTCTTCTCCAGGCTGCAGAGCCCCAACTCTCTTAGCTTGTCCTCAGAGCAGAGCTGCTGCAGCCCTCTCAGCATCTTTGGTGGCCTCCTCTGGACTGGCTCCAACAGTTCCATGTGTTGAGTGCTCCAGAACTGCACACAGTGCTCCAGGTGGCATCTCAGGAGAGCAGAATAAAGGGCAGGGGAAAGCTCCCAGAGACTCTGGGTCCTACTTGGAGACAGGGACACCCTACCCTAGATCAGGCTGCCCAGTCTCATCCAGCCTGGCCCAAAACACCTCCAAGAACCTGGCCCCAACCTGGGCAACCCATTCCAGGCTCTCACCACTCTCATGCTGAACAGCTTCCTCGTCATGTCCAGTGTCTGAATCTCTCCACCTCCAGCTTTGCTCCATTCCCCCTGGTCCTGTCACTCCCTGCTAGCCTAAAAAGTCAGCTGCTGGCTCAGTGAGGTTTTCTTTTTCTCCTCCGTGAGCAAGCTGAGCAGCTCTTACTACACCAGCAAGAGAAGCAAGTCGACTGCATCTGCTCTAGCTCCTGCAGCAAACCCACACGGTTCCAGCTGCATGTGGAGGCTCAGCTCCTCCTCGCCAGCTCATCCATTAGCTCCTGCTTGGAAGGGCAGAAAGATTATTTGATGTTCCGGGCGCTTAAGTGCTCAAAGATCAGCAGAAAGCAAAGGCGAAGGAGCAATAAGCCTGAGCTAATTGAAACTTCCCCTTGGATCTGGAGGGCTACTGGGAGATGCTCCTCTCCCAAGCCCTAATTGTCCACTTTCCACTGCTCTTTGGTTTTTTAATTGCTGGTTGAAAGCTCTTTCAGGTGCAAGCAGGCGAGCACCTGACCTTCAGAAGAGCAGGGAAGGGGAACAGGGGTGGGGAAAACCAAGCGGATTAATGGGCCTGGTAGAGCAGCATGTGTGGTGGGTGGGTGGGAGGCGTTTTTGGCTGCCAGAGCCCCTCTCCTGCCAACACCAGACATCAAGGCCGGGGAGATTTCAACAGGCATCTGATCAGCAGTGCAAACAGACAACTTCACACGAGGCGTTTTTGCATACGGAGCTTCAGTGCCTTCCCCTTCGGCAGGTTATTTTTAGCCGCCAAGCGCAGTCATGTGGATGCGCCGCGGAGTCTGTTTGTGTTGCCCCCGTAGATTGCAGGCATATGTCGGAGGAAATGTGGCAGGGAAAGCACGACTGAGGCAGGCAGAAAAGCCTCCTCAGATCAATTATTGAACACGCTCCTGAGGAACTCAGCTGGCTGAGCTCGATGGGCCGGGGAGGGGAGGGGAGGGCGGCGCTGGGGTTTGCTAATGAAGCACAGGTCTGCTACAGACACACAAACAGAGGTGGTTTGGTTCCATCAGCACTGCAGGATGGGGTCTGAGACACATGCAGAAAGGTGGTTTGGTTGCACCAGTGCTGGATGCTGAGGTTTGCTAATGAAGCACAGGTTGGCTACAGATACACAAACAGAGGTGGTTTGGTTCCACCAGCACTGGATGCTGAGGTTTGCTAATGAGGCACAGGTTGGCTACAGATACACACACAGAGGTGGTTTGGTTCCACCAGCACTGGATGCTGAGGTTTGCTAATGAGGCACAGGTCTGCTACAGACACACACAGAGAGGTGGTTTGGTTCCACCAGCACTGCAGGATGGAGTCTGAGACACATGTAGAGAGGTGGTTTGGTTGCACCAGTGCTGGATGCTGAGGTTTGCTAATGAAGCACAGGTTGGCTACAGATACACAAACAGAGGTGGTTTGGTTCCACCAGCACTGGATGCTGAGGTTTGCTAATGAGGCACAGGTCTGCTACAGACACACACAGAGAGGTGGTTTGGTTCCACCAGCACTGGATGCTGAGGTTTGCTAATAAAGCACAGGTTGGCTACAGATACACACACAGAGGTGGTTTGGTTCCACCAGCACTGCAGGATGGGGTTTGAGACACATGCAGAGAGGTGGTTTGGTTCCACCAGCACTGGGCACTGGGGTTTGCTAATGAAGCACCTTGACAACTCTTTTGGGGAAGAAATTGTTCCTCGTGTCCAGCCTGAACTTCTCCTGGTGCAACCTGTAGCCACTTCCTCTTCTCTTGTGGCTGTCAGCCTGTAAGCAGCAGCTCAGATACCCACACACAGGGGAGCAGAGGGCAGCTGCTGGTACCTGCTGCTGGAGCAACACGGTGAGCGCTGCGCTGTCACCCAGGGGTGCACACAGGCACTGACACTCTGCTCACATTTCCTGTCCAAGGATCTTCTCCTCTGGGCTGTCAGCAGATGTGACACACAGACACAAACCAGCCAGGGCTGCGTTTGACAGCTTCCATTAAAAGAAAAATGAACTAAAATGGACTGAAATGAAATAAGGAATGAGGTGACAGAAGGGGCTTCGTCTGAGAGAGAGGATTTTCAAGTGGGATGTCTGATAGCCCTCATTAATCATCATCCACAGCCAGGGCAAAGCTTTCCTCTGGCTCACTCCACTGCCTTGTTTCTGCTTGTGCCTGGAGATTCCTGTGATCCAGGGCACCAATCCTGCACACCCCAGGGAACAGCCTCCCTGCATAGCCCCAGCTGAGCTGCTCTGCATGGCCACATCCCAGCCATGGGTTCTATAGTCAGCTAAGCCATGGCACCAAGTGCCACGTCCAGCCTCTTCTTAAACACTTCCAGGGATGGGGACATCACCACCTCCCCAAGCAGCCCATTCCAGTGGCCACTTGTAGCTGGAGATCAGTGCTTAAAGGAAGGCCTGGAAAAAGAAATTCTTGACAGTGAGGGTGGGGAGACACTGGCACAGGTTGCTCAGGGAGATTGTGGAGCACAGAAGCACCCAATGTGATCTTTGATCACATTGGGTGCTTCTGTGCTCCACAACCTCCCTGAAGATGTTCAGGACCAGGCTGGAGGAGGCCTTGAGCAACCTGTTCTAGTGGGAGATATCTTGACAGTGAGGGTGGGGAGGCACTGGCACAGGTTGCCCTGGGAGGATGTGGATGCTCCCTCCCTGGAGGTGTTCAGGACCAGGTTGCATGAAACTTTGAGCAACCCAAGCTGGTGGGAGGTGTTCCCTGCCTCCCTCCCTGGAGGTGTTTGAGGCCAGGCTGGATGAAACCTTGAGCAACCTGTGCTGGTGAGAGATGTTCCCTGCCTCCCTCCCTGGAGGTGTTTGAGGCCAGGCTGGATGAAACCTTGAGCAACCTGTGCTGGTGGGAGGTGTTCCCTGCCCATAGCAGGAACTGGATGACCTTCGAGGTCCCTTCCAACCCAGAGATTCACTGAATCTGTGACACTCAGAGCCAAGAGGACCCTCCAGCATCATGTCCTGGCTGGAGACACCCAGAATCTCCTCTGCAATTAGGCAAGCTGGGATGCTTTAGTGGCAAGGGGGGGAGGGGAGGTGTGTGTAAGCTCTTAATTAACACATCTTTTAAAGAGTGCTTAATGCCTACGACAAAAAAAAGAAAGAAAGAAAGAAAGAAAGAAAAAGCATGGGAACTTGGTGCACAAACTCCCTAACAGCACAACCTCCTTTCTTCTAAATAAAGCAGGGAGTGATTAGACATCAATGCAGAGCCTGCTAATGAGCTGTAATTCGCTATTAATTTACCTACTTGTTGATGAGATAGGAGGGATTGCACAAAACATGCCCCAGCCTGTGGCTCCAGAAAGGCAGCTCGGCGGCAGCCACAGAAGAAGTGATTAAATCCTTCCCCCCACGCTGCATCTGGAATAATTCATTAGCTGCCAATTTAAACACGATCCAGAGTGGAATTGGAGCTGGGCTGACAAATGGAAGGCAGAGGAGCTCACGAAGCAGCCAGCTGCAGGGCTGGGGAGGAGTGGGATCCTCCACCCAGCAGCTTGGAAGGACCAGGATTCTCCTGCAGGAGCCCAAGGGGAACTGGATTCTCCACCCAGCAGCTTGGAAGGACCACAGTTCTCCACCTGGGAGCTCAGGAGGAACAGGATTCTCCACCCAGCAGCTTGGAAGGACCATGATTCTCCATCTAGGAGATCAAGAGGAACAGGATTCTCCACTCAGCAGCTTGGAAGGACTGTGATTCTCCACCTAGGAGCTCAAGATGACCAGGATTCTCCTCCCAGGAGCTCAGAAGGTCCAGGATTCTCCACCCAGGAGCTCAGGAGCAGCAGGATTCTCCTGCAGGAGATCAGAAGGACAATGATTCTCCACCTAAGAGCTCAAGAAGACTAGGATTCTCCACCTAGGAGCTCAAGAGGAACAGGATTCTCCTGCAGGAACAGAGAAAGACCAGGATCTTCCTGCAGGAGATCCTGCAGGAGCTCAGGAGGACCACAGTTCTCCACCCAGGAGCACAGAGGAGTGAAGACAGAGTGAATGAAGGTTGTGGCTGCCCCCTCCCTGCAGCTGTTCAAGGCCAGGTTGGATGAGGCCATGAGTAACCTGCATCAGTGGGAGATGTCCTGCCCATGGCAGGGGCCCTGTGATGGGATGATCTTTGAGCTTCATCTCCAGAGGATTACAGAGTTGTTTGGGTTGGAAAAGACCTCTGAGATCACTGAGTCCAACCACCAGCCTAAGCCCACCATGGCTACTAAAGCCTGTCCCATCAGCAGAGTGACTTTGGTTTGGGGAGATCTCTATGTGTGTGTGTGTGTGAGGACACACAGAGCAGAGCTTCACCCTGGGACTGTGCAGCAGAATGGAGACAGGAGAAATGAGAAGCAGCCTGAGGAGTGGATGTGGTCAGTGAGCTCCTGAGCAATGCTTCTGTGGAGGAAGCCTGTGCTCAGCTGAGGAGCTGCACTCTGCTCTTTGCTCCAGCAGGTGCCCATGCCCTGCTCCTTTGTGCTTCACTTTGTGCTATTTGTGGTCTCCTGCACCTGGAAGACTCATTCAGAATTTTCTCTTTCTCTTTTTTTTTTTTTCCTTTTTTTTTTTTTTTTCCCCCTCCCAGGAGCCCTTTAGTGCCTAAAATAGCTCCTTCTGTGCTCCTCTGCTGGGCACTGCTCCACTGCTGCTCCTCTCACTGCTCCCACCTCCTGCCAGCTGAGGTTGGGGTGGCTCAGAGATGCCATCCCCCACTGCTCACGGGTCCCCTGGGCAGGGCTTGGCTCTGTGCTGGGTGAGGGATGCTGAGGGCACTGAATGGGGCACTCATTGCTCTCTCTGCCTCATCTCAGTCCCTTCCAGCCTGGCCCTGTGTGCTCTGTGCTGCCAGAGAGATCTGAGGACATCTGGAATGGTGTTTCTAAAAATAGCTGATGGACATGAATGGAGCAGATCAAAGCACAAAGGGCTGGAAAGCAGCCCAGGGAAGGAAGGCAAGAAAGGTGGAGAGAGGCTGTGGCTGTTAGGGATGGAATCATAGAATCAGTCAGGGTTGGAAGGGACCACAAGGATCACCTAGTTCCAACCCCCCTGCCATGGAGGAGAGGACCCTGCCGAGCCTCAGGGATCTGTAGCAGGAGTCAGCTGAAGCAAGTGAGAGGTGAGGATGGGCTGAGGCAGAGGTTGGGAAGCTCCCAAGCCTGCTGCTGCCATCTCCCTGCTGCCCCAGGGGTGGGGACAGAGGAATCTGGCAAAAATCAGTCAATAATTTCATCTACTGGAGCCCAGTGGCAGCACAGAGGGGGCTGCCTGGCAGCTCTGCATCAGCCAAGTCTCCTTCAACCACTTTCCTGCCCTGTGCCCCATGCCACAGGCTCAGTGAGGGCGTTGGGACCCCAGGGGCTGCAGAACATTGACGGCAGGAAATTATTCAGCTGGTTGGAAATGTGCTGCTGCCTTCACGCCACCACCACCACCACCCCCCCAAGAAATTCTTGTCCTCTCCAAACCCCTGAGCTAAACGATTTGAATAGCTGAAGAGTTGCTTCCAAGGCAGCTGGCAGTGTGAGTGTTCCCTGCCCGGAGCAGGGGAGATGAATTCACAGCGCATCCTGCCCTCTCATTTGTCCACATTCATCCCCACTGACAGGTGCCGGCCAAGACAGATTGTCCTGCTGCTTCTTCCTGGCCACTGCCAGTCTGTGCTGAGCGTGGCAGTGCCACCAAGGCTTTGACCTGCCCCAGCACAGCTCCCTGGGCATTGTCGCAGGATCACAGAACTGTTTCGTTTGGAAGAGATCTCTCAGATCATCAAGTCCCAGCACTGACCTCACCCTGCCGTGGTCCTTAAACCATGCCCCACAGTGACATCAGCTGCAGTGCTTGCAGTGCCTGCCTGTGGGCCTGGGCACAGCCCTAAAGGTGGGAGATGGCATCACCAGAGCATAGAAACCAGAGCTCACTGCATGATAGGGTTGGGAGAGACCTCTGGAGACCACAGAATCACAGAATCATAAAATCACAGAGTGATTTGGGCTAGAAGCAACCTTAAAGAGACCTCTGGAGACCACAAAATCATAGAATCACAGAATGAGTTGGGTTAGAAGCAACTTTACAGAGACCTCTGGAGAACACAGAATCACAAAAATCACAGAATGATTTGGGTTAGAGGCAACCTTAAAGATCATCCAGTTCCAACCCCCTGCCATGGGCAGGGATATTTTCCACTAGCCCAGGTTGCTCAAGGAGCCATCCTTGGACACCTCCAGGGAAGGGGCATCCATGACTTCCCTGGGCAACCTGTTCCAGGCCATCTTGGCCAGCCAGTCCAAGCCTTCTGCTAAAGCAGAGTCACCCTCTCAGCAGGTTGCCCAGGATCCCAATGTCTGGGTGAGTTTGAAATCTTTCTTGACCCAGCCAAAGTCAGGGTATTTGGGTTTGGTTTTTTGGTTGTTGTTTTTGGGGTTTTTTTCCCAGTTCTTTGCATCTCTCCCTCTGTTCTTTGCATCCTAGGCAGGGGCAGAGCTGTGTGTGTGTGCTCAGTGGGTGTGTGCAGGGGCAGGCAGGTGGCAGAGCCTGGTGGAAAGCCATTAGGGTGTCAAGAAAGGGACACACCTTGAGGCAGCAGAGCTGGGAACAGCCTGATCTAGTCCACAGGACACCAACTTCAGGTTCTCCCAGAGAGGTGGGCACCTCACAAGGCTCAACAAGTCTTGCAAGCAGAAAAGACAAAGCTCCCCCTGTCCTCCAGCAAGATGTTGCTGCTATTTAAGGTCGATTATCCTCCCTCTGCTCACACATTGCTGCCATTAGCCTTATAAATGGGCTGGGCACACAAAGAAGAGACCCCCAGGGTAGCAATTACTGGAACTGAATTGTCTGCTGCACCAGGCAGCATCACCCTGCTGTAATTTGATCATAAAATAAATTGCATTGCCCATAAACTTGCTGAACGNAGTCAGAAGTAGCAGAGGGAAACAGCCCAGCCCCAGCCTGCTGTGGCCAGAGCCACCCCAGGACACCAGGGAATGTAGTCACAGAACATGAACCAAGGAATATTGGTAATGAGATTCAACTCATCCTTGACCTGGGTGCCAAGGTTCATCTTCCCCAAACAGCCCTGGGGGAGGAATGTTG
>VWZI01005625.1:770266-785217 GCA_013396835.1 Psilopogon haemacephalus
AAAAAAGAAAAAAGAAGAAGTCACAATTATGTTATTGATTGGGTAAAAAGGAGCTGCTTTATTAAAGCTTACAACCCTGCACCTCTCCTTCCCTTTCCAGATATCCTATTACGTGCTCGGAGACCACCCACACGCCTCGCCGCTCGCCCTGCAATCCTTCATGCCAGTTGACTTTTCATTTCCAAATCCCTTTCCACATTAAGCACAGACCCACACACTCTGACCCATTTTTCTTTGAAATAAATCATGAGTCGGTGGCAGCAGTGGCTGGAGGTGTTCCTCAGAAGCTGTAAACAGCACCAGAGTCTGGTGGGGGAAAAAATGTTGCCAAGCGCTGGGCTCGAATCTATTAAGTAGTTTCTCGGGGTGGATGTGGGTGTGGATGTGGATGTGCCTGCCCTGGAGTGGTGTTTGCTGCTGGATGGACCTGGGGGCCCCAGTCACAGAATCGTTGCCCTGCCAGGGATGTGCTGCTGCCAGGGGTTGTTGTTGGCAGTCGCTTTACAGCAGCACCTGAGGGCTCTGCAGTGCTGAAGGTGGAGGAGATGCAGCCTGAACCAGGGCAGGATGGTGCCTGCTGTGCCCTGACACAGTGCTGAGCCCTACAGAGTCACAGCAACATCCAGGTTGGCAAAGCCCCTCAGGATCCCCAAATCCAACCTAGAACCCTGCTCTGCAAGACTCACCTTAAACCATATCCCCAAGCACCACATCCAAACCAGCCTAGCTGGCAGCAGCTGGAACCCAGCCACTGCTCCAATTAGCAGCCTCACTGGAAAGATTTTTTTCCTAATCTCCAGTCTCTCCTTCTCGAGCTTCAATCCATTCCCTCTCAGACTTCTCACTTGGCTTTGCCCCCAGGATGCTTTCCTCTGGAAGGTCCTGGCTGTGACCCTGCCATGGCAGAGTCAGATGGGAGCAGAGCCTCTTGCCCCCGTGGCAGATTTTTGGATTGTGCCCATTCTGAGCAGTTTCAGGGGAAAATGTCTCAGGGCAGCTCTGCTCCTCCTGCAGCATCTCTGCACACATGGGCAGGCTGCAAGTGGAGCAAGTCCCTTAAAGAGAGCATTAAGTGTAAATATCCAACACTGCTGCTCGGAATGGTCCTCCAGAGACAGCCTGCAGAAGTAGAGTCTGCAGCAACCGAGTGAGGGTGATAAAGGAAACGTTAAAATATAGCCCTGAGGGCCTGCAGGCAATGGGCAGGAGCTGAGGGAGGATCAGCTGAAGTGGTTTGGCAGCCAGAGCAGGGAAGGTGCCTGTGGGCAGGGAAGTGGTGGGTGAAACATTGCCCTGCCAGGGATGTGCTGCTGCCAGGGGTTGTTGTTGGCAGTCTCTTTGCAGCAGCACCTGAGGGCTCTGCAGTGCTGAAGGTGGAGGAGATGCAGCCTGAACCAGGGCAGGATGGTGCCTGCTGTGTCCTGACACAGTGCTGAGCCTTGACTTGTGCCCTACAGAGTCCCAGCAACATGCAGGTTAGCAAAGCCCCTCAGGATCCCCAGGTCCAACCTAGAACCCTGCTCTGCAAGATTCACCTTAAACCATAGCCCCAAGCATAACATCCAAACCACCCTGAAACACAGCCAGGGTTGAGGACTCCACCACCTCCCTGGGCAGCTCATTCCAGTCCCTGCCCACTCTCTCCATTAAAAACTTTTTCCTAGTGTCCAACCTAAACCTCCCCAGGCTCAGCCTGAGGCCATTCCCCCTTATTCTGTCTCCAACCACCTGTAAGAAGAAGCCAGCTCCAGCCTCTTCAGCCCTGCCACAGGAGATGTAGGCACAGGTTTTAGGCTTTCCAGCAGCTCTCAGAGCTTGAGGAGTGTGCTAGGACCAGGGCTGGAGTTCCTTGTGGCATTTCCAACCTGAACTGTGCCTCAGCTGGTGCAGGAGCTGCTGGGCATGGGGCAGAGGAGAGAAGTTCAGAGGGATTTGGTGGCTGTGCCCTGGCTTGTAGGTCAGTATGGAGCTGTGCCAGGGAGAAGGATGAGGAGGGCTGAACCCTGCTGAGTCAACAACCAGGTCACAGCCCACAGC
The DNA here is from genome assembly GCA_013396835.1 of Psilopogon haemacephalus. Taxonomy (NCBI): domain Eukaryota; kingdom Metazoa; phylum Chordata; class Aves; order Piciformes; family Megalaimidae; genus Psilopogon; species Psilopogon haemacephalus. The sequence continues at coordinate 772,304 of VWZI01005625.1, forward strand.
CTCATCATCTTCCCTGCACTTTGTCCCTGGAGGGTGACCCAACACAACTGATCTTTGTGGTGCCATTCTGGCTGTACCTGCCTTGCAGGTGGGAAGTGTAGCTGCAGGATCTGGCAGTTCAGGAGCACTCAGCTGGGTGGATGAGCAGGAAAAAAAAATCAGAGCAGAGGAGTCCCTCTGTCCTCTTGGATTTAATGACAATGACCAAAATGAGCTTTAGCTGCCTTCTGCCAGGGGTGATGCATTCTCTAGATGCAAACAGCCTCTCTGACACGAGGGTGGTTACAGAAGGAGCTGGGAGTACATTAAATGAGTTCATCCTAGATGTGTGTGTGATTCCCAGCTGATCAATTACCTGCAGTGCCAGGCAGTGAGACATGCATGATTTGTGAGCTCCTGCATGGCCCCAGCCCAAGATCCTGCTGTAGATTAAGTTCAAAGTCAAGCCAAGCACTCTCCTCACAGCCCAGGGTGAGGGCTGTGCCCAGCCCCAGGTCTCTCCCCTTCTCATAGAATCAGTCAGGGTTGGGAGGGACCACAAGGATCAGCCAGCTCCAACCCCCCTGCCATGGGCAGGGACACCCTACCCTAGATCAGGCTGCCCACAGCCTCTGCCAGCCTGGCAGGAAACACCTCCAGGGATGTGGCCCCAACCACCCCCTTGGGCAACCCATTCCAGGCTCTCACCACTCTCATGCTCAACAACTTCCTCCTCACCTCCAGTCTGAATCCCCTTGCAGTTGGAACTCCAGCACTTGGAGGGACAAGAGGGAGGTGATTCTGCTGGGAGCAGGTCCCAGCCCCTCAGCAGCCTGCCTGGAGGAGTCCATTCAGCTCCCAGCACTGCTCAGCCCATGCTGGCTTCATTCACACCCAGTCCTTCTCTCTTTGTTCAGAGTGCCAATTACTGCTCTGCGAGGCAGCATCCATCCAGCCAAATTGGTCTGCACTGAACAGAATCCTTAAACAAACAGGAGTGAAAAGGGCCCCAAGTTCCCGGGTCTGTGCAGAACGATCCATTTCCTTCTGACACCACCATCTGTGCTCTCCTGCCTTCTCCAGTTGCTGCACCAGGGAATTCTTGCACTCAAATTAATTGACATTCTGTCCCTTGTTTGCTGTCTGCTCCAAAGATAAGCTTAATAATGCCAAAGCTGCCTCATCCAGAGCTCCTTGCTCAAATCTTTTTGGGTCATATCAATTTGTCTGCTCTGGGCTGAGCGTGGAGGAGAGCTGCATCCTTCCCCCTGTCCCCTTGGTGCCTTGCTGCTGTGCATGGTCACCTTCCATCCCTTCTTCAGCTTCTGCTGGTGCTTTGGTCTCTGACACTGCTGCTCCTTGAGCTGTCTGCCCTTGCCAGGGCTGCCTCAGGGATCACTTTTACCTGCATCTGACTCTGTGTTTCTTCTCCTACAAGTTTGGCGCCTCCGAGCTCAGTTTGCATCTGAGATTTCTTCCCCGCCAATTCTTACAGGAGGCTCCTGGAATGAAAAACAAACATCAGGGCTTATAAGGGGACAGTGGAGTGTATGAAGCTGTGTGATCTGGTCAGAGGAGTGGCTGAGCAGACACAAATGACAGCCATGACCTGAGAGATGTGGGCACTGGAGAGAGGACCCAGCTGGTCCCAGCTTTCAAGGGCAGGATTTGGGCTCAGGGACTGGGCTGAAAGCTGAAAGATGATTTCCTTGCTCCCTTCTGCTGCCCCTGCCCCAGGCAGTGGTCCCCTAAAAGAGGGGCAAGAGCAGCTTCATGGGGGTGCTCCTTTGGAGCTGGGGAGGATTTTGTGCTGCTGTAACCATGGAGAAACCTTTTCTGTCTTCACCTCCTGCCTATAAGGGCAGGTTCTTCTGGCAGGAAATAAAAAATGCCCACTTAGAGTTGTTCTTTTGCCAGAGGAGGAATCTTCTTGCCCATGTCAGATTCGTTGCTCTGGCCCTTCCCAGGGGGCTGATTCCAGGATCAAACAGCTCCTCCTGATCTGGGCTGGGTCTGGGTTCCCTCCTGCATCCCTTCAGTGCTGGTACCCTTTGGAGAAGGAAGGGAGGAGCACATTGTTGGTGCTGCTGCTCCCTTTGCACACTCCACAATTACATGGGAATTAATTTTAGGATGTGCCTTATCTTATTTGTGACTTCAGGCTCCCTTGGGGTGAGAGAAGAAATCATGTTCAAACCAATTACTGCTCACCCAGGAATTGCTCCACCAGCTCCTTCCCATGCGAATATTCTTGGTTAAATAACAGGCAGGCTGAAAACCTGGGATGAGGAGGCAGCCTTCTGCCAGGAGCTCTGGCTGGGGTGGAGGGCACCCTTGGCACTGAACTGGCAATCACATTCGAGTTTATCTCTGCAATGTAGTCTTTGTCCTTGCCCTCTGCCGTACCAATCGATGCTCCCCTCCTCTGAGCTGTCCAGAGCCTCCAGCCCTGCTGCTTCTCCAGCAGCCCCTGCAGCAGGTGAGCTTCACAGAATCACAGAATGTCAGGGGCTGGAAGGGACCTCCAAAGCTCAGCCAGTCCAACCTCCCTCCCGCAGCAGGATCTCCTATAGCAGATCACACAGGAACACATCCAAGAGGGTTTGGAATATCTCCGGAGAGGGAGACTCCACAACCCCCCTGGGCAGCCTGTTCCAGGGCTCTGTCACCCTCACAGGGGAAAAAAAATCCTCCTCATGTTTAAATGAAGCTTCCTAGGCCTCAGCTTCTACCATTGCCTCTTGTCCTGTCCTTGGGCATCACCCAGCAGAGCTGGCTCCAGCCTCCTGCCTCCTTTGCATCTTTATAACTATTGCTGAGGTCACCTCTCAGTCTCCTCTTCCCCAAGCTCCCAGTCCCAGCTCCCTCAGGCTCTCCTCCTAACAGAGCTGTTCCATTCCCTTCAGCATCTTTGTGCCTCTGTGCTGGACTCTCTCCAGCAGTTCTGTGTCCCTCTTGAGCTGAGGGGCCCAGAACTGCACACAGTACTCCAGCTGCGACCTCAGCAGGGCAGAGTAGAGGAGCAGGAGAACCTTTCTCGACCTTCTGATCCACCCCAGAATGGTATTGCCCCTCCTGGCCACCAGAGCACATTGCTGGCTCATGCTCAACCTCCCATCCACCAGCACCCCCAAGATCCTTTCCCCCTTCTCTGCCTTCCAGGTCTTTGACTCCTCTGATCCAGCTGTGCTGTTCCAGAGGGCTTTCTTTTCCCAGCCCATCAAAGCAGCAGCGATGCTGAGGCTGCCTCCCAACCATTAAAGCCCAGGACAAGTCAAAGTGGAGCTGTCCTGGGGCTGGGCTGATGGATAAATCACAGCTTGTGGGGCTTTTGCCTTCCTCCCTGCTCTCCCTGCAGCGGGGCTGCTCCTCTGGCAGTGCTCACTTCGGATTCCTTTCTATAAAGGATTAAAACCAAAAAGGTTTGTGGGTTTGGTTTAGTTTGGTTTAGTTTGGTTTTGTTGTTTTTGGGGGGTTTTTTGGTGTTTTTTTATTTTTCTTTTTGTTTGGTTTTGGTTTGTTTTGTTTCCACAGAGGGGATGCAGCCTTTGTTTGTGCTGGATCCGTGAGAGAAGAGGAAAAAAAAAAAATTAAAAAAAAATCAACTTTTCTGCCTAAATCACAGCACTTCGAGAGCTGTCCTAATCTCCGGGGGTAACGAGACTCACAACAAACACTTTATGGCAGCAGTGGATCTGCAGACACCCTCTGCTATGATGTTAATGTGATATACAGTGACGGGGGAGGGAGGGATGGGAGCTTATCCTTCTTCATTTGTGGTAAAGCAGCCGCAGATAACGAAGGAGAGGAGCAGGAGGTTAACCCTTTGGGCTCTGCCAGCCTCAAGTCGGCGCTGGGCTGGCTTTGGGCTTTGGGTGGTTGGGTTGGTTTGGGTGGGTTGGTTTTTTTTGGGTTGTTTTTTTTTTTTTATTCCCCTTCTCCTCCTCCTCCTCCTCCCTCCCTCTGCCCCTGCAAAAGAGATTTGGACAAGTAAAGATCCTGCAGCAATTTCCTGAAGAGGCAGGGACACTAATCCCACAGCTCAGCTCCAGCCCATGTGTTCTGAACAGGAGCATCCCTGGCTGGGGAAGCCACAGATCTGACTCCTTTCTCTGCACTCAGATGTGGCACATGTATTTATTTTTTTTTTTTTTCCTCCCTAGGCATTAAATCCAGCATCAGGATCCAGCAGTGTGCCAGTAACTGCAGGGTGGTCAGAGATGGTGGATTATTTTCTTTTTTCCTCTCTCACACGGTGCAGTGGTGCCAGATCACAGCAGGTTAGCAGAGCCCCAGACTGCAGGTCTGGGACAGCAGGGTGGGGATGGGTGAATGGGAAATTGATTGGAGATGGATTGGAGCTGGAGGAGGGGAGGTTTAAGATGGAGATTAGGAAGCAATTCTTTCCAGGGAGGTTGGGGAGACACTGGCACAGGTTGCCCAGGGAGGTCATGGATCACAGAAGCACAGAATCTTTGATCACATTCTGGGATTCTGTGCTCCACAAGCTCCCTGGAGGTGTTCAAGACCAAGCTGGATGAGGCCCTGAGCAACCTGATCTAGTGGAAGATGTTCCATAGCAGGGCACTGGAACTAGATCATCCTTGTGGTCCCTTCCAACCCTGACTGATTCCTGATTCTACTCCAGGCAGCACCCTCTGATCCCACCAGTGAGGCCACCAGCAGCTCTTCTGGCCCCTGGGGTGGGCTCTGCCCTGAGGTGGCTTTCATCATTGTTGTTCCTTTAGGCAGAGAGGACAAGCAAGAGGAAAAGGCAGAAAGCAAACCAGGATGAAAACTGAGCTGCCTCCTGACAGCTGCTGTAGCACTATTGGAGGCTAATATTAAATTGATATTAAATTCAACCCAGCTCAGCAATGTGCAGTGTACTTGCTGCAAGCACCATAACTCTCAGTATTTATGATGCTACAATAACGTGGAGGACACGGCCAGGAGCTTCAGGGCTTCAAATAAAATATTCTGCCTTGTTTAAAGCCAGAGTCCAAAAATGCCACTTCCCGTGTCCAGCCTGCTTGCTAAATTTTACCCTTGGAAAAATCAGTTTCTCTCCCCTTTATCCTCCCAGCAGCTCCGTTCTCATGGCAGTTGTGTTGTGATGCTGGTGAGGCAGTGGCTGGGGAAAAAAAAAAAAAAAAAACAACCAACCAAGCTGGGGATGTGTGTTCAGGTAGCACAAGGTCTGATAAAAGTCTTTTTTGCTGTGGTCTGTGGTTTAGCACCAGCTGAGATTCCTTTTGCACAGCTGAAAAATGTGCCCAGGAGAAGCCAAGCCCTCGGCCGGGTCCTGGAGAGTCTGATCTGAGATGCTGCCTGTGAATCCAGGCAGGGCAGGATGGAGCTTGTGCTTGTCTTGGTGCAGTGCCACATCCAGCTCCTGGGAACAAAGTGAGCTTCACAGGAGAGCTCAGAGAGATTTAAATAAGATCAGTGGCACAGGAAGGAGAGGATGGCTCAGAGCTGCTTCATCCTCTGCGACTCTTAACAGCACCTTGGAGGAGCTGCACCTCCAGGCTTGATGGAGAGGGACAATCCTCTGTGTCTGCAGCAGCTCCATCCCCACTCTGAGCACAATCCTGGCTCAGAAGCAAGAGATTTCTCATTTCCTAACCAAGTCCATTTGTATTTTGAACACCAAAGAACTGAGAGAGCAAGGAGAGGCCAGGGCTGCACAGCAGGGACTGCTCTGGCAGGGTCTCGGTGGCAGTGGTGAATCAGTTCAGGCTTTTAACTTCTCCCTCTCTACACCAAGTGTCACAGAAGTTGTTTCTTATGAGCTATTGCTGCACACCCTTTTCAAAAGGGGAAACTGAGGCACATGAGCAGGGTGGTGCTCGTTTGGCTGCCAAGTTGCCACCAGAAGTCAGCTCCTCTGCCAGTTTGCCCTCCAGCACATCCCCACATGGGGCTGGGACCACTCCTGGCCCCACAGAGGCTTTTGCTGAGGCAGGACAGGACAGAGAAGGTACAAACGTTCTGCTTTTCACAAAGCTCCTCTCGCTCATCTCTGAAATCATAGAATCAGTCAGGGTTGGAAGAGACCGCCAGGATCATCTGGTTCCAACCCCCCTGCCATGGGCAGGGACACCCTACCCTAGATCAGGCTGCCAACAGCCTCATCAATTGAAAAGAAAAGAAGATTAACCCCAAGCTGTCTGAGCTTGTATGGTTGGGCTCGGGTTGGATCTGTTACACAGAACTTTTCCTAAGCAGATCTCCTTTTATCTCAGCATTTTCTCCCCAAAGCCCAGCTGAGGACTGTGAGAGCAGCAGGGATCGATCCCAGCAAGATGCCATCTGCAGGAAAGGAAGCAGAAACCGTTCCCAGCACCACAAGCCCTGCGCTGCTGCAACTCGGCTCTCCTGCTTGTTTCTCTTTGTTTTACCGAGGGAAATTTATGAGATGTCAGAGCTCGTTAATGTTGTTGATGTTGGAGGAGCAACAAGCACCTTGGGCTGGAAGGCTCGGGAAAAAAAAAAAGAAAGTCAAAATAACCCAGCGAGGGAGGTGGTTGCCTAAGGCCATGCTCGTTAGATCTGATCACTCCTCGGCTTGCACTGGGCTGGGTGGATAGGGTAGGGTAGGAGAATAGAATAGAATAGAATAGAATAGAATAGAATAGAATAGAATAGAATAGAATAGAATAGAATAGAATAGAATAGAATAGAATAGAATAGAATAGAATAGAATAGAATAGAATATGATAGAATAGAATAGAACAGAATAGAACATGATAAAGTAGAATAGAATAGGATAAAATAGAATATGATAGAATATAATAGGAATAGGAATAGGAATAGGAATAGGAATAGGAATAGGAATAGGAATAGGAATAGGAATAGGAATAGGAATAGAATAAGCCAGGTTGAAAGAGACCTCCAAGCTCATCCAGCCCAACCTAGCACCCAGCCCTAGCCAATGGCACTCAGTGCTCCGTCCAGGTTTTTCTTGAACACCTCCAGGGATGGGGACTCCACCACCTCCCTGGGCAGCCCATTCCAATGCCAATCTCTCTCTCTGTGCACAACTTCTTCCTAACATCCAGCCTGAACTTGCCCTGGCACCACTTGAGGCTGTGTCCCCTCCTTCTGGTGCTGGTTGCCTGGGAGCAGAGCCCAACCCCACCTGGCTACAACCTCCCTTCAGGTAGTTGTAGAGAGCAATGAGCTCTTCCCTGAGCCTCCTCTTCTGCAGGCTGCACACCCCCAGCTCCCTCAGCCTCTCCTCACAGGGCTGTGCTCCAGGCCCCTCACCAGCTTCGATGCCCTTCTCTGGACACATTTCATCACCTCAACAAGGGTGGGATGGAACTGGTCCAGGCAATGGGGCTGGAGGAGCTGTGGAGAGGAATTTGGAGCAGGCAGTGGTTGGCACACAGGATCCAGCCCCACTATGCTCCTGGCATGGGGAAATGATCTGGCAGTGCCCATATCCGTGGGGGGGAGGAGGTGTCTGCCCTCAAAGCGAGAGCAAGAGGGAGAACAGCACGTTTCAGGCACCCTGAGCAGCTAGTCAGGGGCTTTGTAAATAATTAAATCCCTCTCAACATGAAAAACAACAACATCGTTAGCACTGCCTGCGCTGGCAGCCTGGCTGCAGCCCGAGCTGCTCCGCGGACCTGAGGCTTCACCATCTGCACCCAGGCAGGAGGATGCAGCCACCTCCTGGAGATGTCTGCAAGGGCAGTGTGCTGCGAGGTGGAGCTTGGCACCCCCAGCACCACTGCTGCTCAGGACAGTGAGCCAGGCTGGGCTTTAGAGCCCAGGACTGTGGCTCCCTCCATACCTTAAAGCCCAGGAGAGTGACACCTTTCAGACCTTAAATCCTGTGCAGTGACTTCCACCACACCTAGGAATTTTCATGGAAACATCAGGAGGATTTTTTTTTTTTCCCTTGTGAGGGTGACAGAACCCTGGAACAGGCTGCCCAGGGGGGTTTATGGAGTCTTCCTCTCTAGAGATATTCCAAACCCTCCTGGATGTGTTCCTGTGTGATCTGCTATAGGAGATCCTGCTCTGGCAGGGAGGGTTGGACTGGTTGAGCTTTGGAGGTCCCTTCTAGCCCCTGACATTCTGTGACTCTGTTGTTAAACCCCAAGACAGTGACCTCCTCCATCCTTTCAACCCCAGGACCTTTTCCTCTGGGAGAAGTTGGATCCATTGGGTGCCTGCAACCCCCACAGCTCGCACCAGGAGGGGAAGGTTTGTTCTCAGAGCTGATGAGAAGTATCGACCCAGGGATAATTAAAAGCCTTGCACTAAGAAACTGCAGCCTGCAGAGGCCAGGGGGGAAGCCAGGCTGCTGGGAGGAAAGCTGTGGATGCAGCAGCAGTGAGACATGAGATGTCAGACTGCTCCTCGCCCTTAAATTACCTGATTAATTTAACCATTGTGGTGCGTGTGGCTGAGCCCTGGTCCTGGGGATGGATCCATTATTCATCAGGGCTGGCCTGAATATTTTAAGCAAACAATTTTTAATTCTTTCTTTTCTTTCTTTCTTTCTTTTTTTTTTTTTTTTTTTTAATGTTCTGCCTATTCCTTGGTGCTGTTGTGTTCTCCAAGCTGCTGCCTGCTAGCCGAGGTCCAAGCAGAAGCCTGCAGCGTGGCTCGGGAGGAGAAATATTGCCTCTGGGCTGGAGATGTCTGCAGAAACTCCATCAACCCCTCCTCCGTAGGGGTGCAGGGATCACACCTGCATCTGCAGGTAATTAATTGCCCAGTGGGCTATTAGCAGGCAAATGAAGGAGCCAGACAAAAGAGGGGCATGAGGGAGAATCCATTTTCTTACTAACGCACTCCGGCTCTGTTTGTGTGTTATGAGAGATGCTAGCTCAGAGCAGATGATGTTTGAAGCAGCAGCTAAGAGGATGACAGCCCAAAGAAGACAAATATCTTCATTATGGTGCTATGGCCACAGCACTTGGGAATGCCAAGCTCCGGGTTTGGGGGTGTAAAAAAGGCTTCGTTCCGGCGCCTTAATCATCGGCAAAGCGGAGCTCCAAACCTCGCAGCTCACAAATTCCCCTTGCAGAAAGGTCTGCAAAGTTTCTGGTCTCATTTATTTTAGGCAGGATTGCCCCAGACACCATCATTCTTTAAGTGCAGGGATTTATGCCTGCAATCTGAGGTGTGGAAGTGGATGTAGCCGATTCCTGCTGTGCTTTGTTAAAGTCTATTTCCAGCCCCGGGTATTTGTCAGCAAGGGCTCCCTCGGCATAAACATGGGCAGGTAGGTCCCTGGTGAGGCAGGAGAAGGGGGAATTGCTCCAGTTCTGGCTGTGACACCATCAGTGCAGTTGTCTGCCCCAGCCTGGGAGGGTTTGGAGAGCACTGGGAAGCAGAAGCATCCCTGAGCTGTGTGTGCAAGTGGGAGAGAGTTGTGCAGGGATGGGTAAGGGAGTCCTGCAAAAAGGCTGCTGGGGTTTGGTGTATATGCCAGGCTAGGTGAGGCCTTGAACAACCTGTTCTAGAGGGAGGTGTCCCTGCCTATGGTGGAGGGTTGGAACTAGGTGGTCCTTGAGGTTCCTTCCAACCTAAACCATTCTATGATTCTGGTTCTCTTTCTCACCATGGTTCCACAACTCTGCTGCAGAGATGCTAAGGCAAGGCTGAGCCCCAGTGTGGCCACGTTTGGGCTTTGCCATCCCATAGCAGCAACTCATACTGCAAACAGCCTCCAAATCTTCTGTCCTCTCTCCAGGGGAAGTGACATAAACACCCCCCAAACCTGTGCCCTCTCTCCTAGGGGAGTGACATAAACACCCCCCAACCCTGTGCCCTCTCTCCTAGGGGAGTGACATAAACACCCCCCAAACCTGTGCCCTCTCTCCAGGGGAAGTGACATAAACACCCCCCAACCCTGTGCCCTCTCTCCTACAGAAGTGACATTTAAATTCTTTGCTCCCCTGTCCCCGAACACAACAGTTTTATGGAGCTGAGTGGATAAAAGACACTCAGAAGGTTATTCTGGGAGCTGCTTGGCAGCTGGTTTCAAATTCAGCAGCAGGCTGAAGGGCTGCGACTCTGCCCTCAGCCTGAATTTAATGCATTTTTCAGTACCAAAGCAGCCCAGGGCTCAGTGTCACTCAGAGGTGACAAGGGAATATTTCCACAGCCACCCAGAGTCAGCCCCCTCCACGGGGCTGTTTGTGATGGGGGTGCAGTGAATCCAACACCCCCCCCCCACAACCCTCCCCCATCACTGCAGGACAGTGACAGAGCTGGAGGGTGCCCAGGAGAGAGAAATGCACCAAAACATCTCTCTGGAGAGCTCTCTGCTGAGATTTCCTGCTCCCTGGAGTCCCATCAGCACAAGCTGAGCTTTCTCAAGTGGGAGCACAGCACAGGTAACATCGTGGAGAGACAAGAGCAGGAGATGGCAGAGGGCTGGAGCTGCTCTGCTATGGAGGAGAGGTTGGGGATGTTCAGTCTGTGAAGGAGAAGGCTTCCAGGTGACCTTACTGTGGCCTTTCAGGATCTTAAGGGGGCTACAAGAAAGCTGGGGAGGGACTTTTTGGGATATCAGGGAGTGACAGAACTGGAGGGAATGGAACAAAGCATCCACAGCACCCCAGTGGGTAGAGGAGGAACCTTCCCAACACTTCTCTCAGCTCCTGGTCTTTCCCTGAGTCCAGCAAACTCCAGGTTTTAAATCAGTAGTAGGTGATGAGGACTTGGTGCTACTGTGGGGAGCAGTTGGGCAGACACAGGCTCAGCCTGGTGAGAAGGGGCTGACTGAGGTGGTGCTGATGGGGATGTGAGGGCAGTGAGCTGCATCCCTCAGCAGGGCTGGGGACAGAGGCAGAGCAGACAGGGCAGTGGTGCAGGAGGTGCTGCTGCTGCTGGCTGCTCTAGCACAGCATTTGTCACGCCAAAGCCAACCCTTCCACACCAGCACTGCCCTTGAAGGACCTTCCTGCTGCTGCTGCTGGGTTTGTGTGCATGGGCAGAGACATGAGGGAGGCTCTGAGGGGGAAGCAGCCCCCTTGGGACACCCCAGGTGTGTAGCTGTTGCTCCTTGTCCTACTGAAGAGCTTGGCCCCAGCCCCTTGCCCCCCACCCCTTGGGTATTTGTATACACTGATCAGATCTCCTCTCAGCCTTCTTCTCTCCAGACTCCTAAAATTAGGAGGTGAATGCTCCCCCTCGTCCACCCTGGAAACTTCTCCAGCAGAAACATCATCAGAACATGCAGAATTCCCATCCCCCTCAAAAAAACCACCCTCTTGCTCCTCCTCCAGCAGCAGCAGGTCCTGTTCTCAACACTGCAACCACTGCACACACCCAGGTGTGACCAGCAGACCACTGCAGCTTGAAATCAAAATTAATTAAACCTTGTTTACCGTTTGGAATTAGTGAGCTAATGAATATCACACCTCGGAGGCATCCATCTTGCTCAAATGCATTGTGCTGAGCAGCTGTTGTTTTCCTCCAGAAGAGGGTTTGCAGCTCCAGTCCTTATGAAGATGCCTACAAACTAATAAAGCTCTGCACTTGCTCAGCTCAGAAAGAAAGAAAAGGAGGGGGGAAATAAAAGAAATGGAGAGGAGAGGAGAGGAGAGGAGAGGAGAGGAGAGGAGAGGAGCAAGGCAAGGAAAGGGAAAAAAAAAGAGAAAACTCTAAATTTTTTATTAGCTCCTAAAGAATTGGGTTTTCTGCTTCTCGCCTGGCAATAAAAGTTGATTTCTTCTCTATCTGCCCCTGTGCTTGGCTATTACTTAAATGGAATGATTCTCCTTAAAAGACATGAAGGTTGTCTCCTGTGGGCAAACAGGCAGGGGCCGGGGGAATTGCAGCCTGATTGCTGTGTTAGAGCTGTGCTCACACCTCTGCTGCTGCATTTCATCTGGGCAAACAATGCCAGCTCACAGACCTGCTGCTCTCCACTGCCTTATACCCACTTGATTAAAGTTATTCCCACCCCCACACCTTGCTGCACTGCTGTTAAATCTGCTGAGGCTTCTTTACTGCCAGTGGTGAGGTCACAGGGGTGACCAGCTTGAGTGCTGTGTCCAGTTCTGGGCCCTTCAATTCAACAGAGATGTTGAGGTGCTGGAAGGTGTCCAGAGAAGGGCAGCAAGGCTGGGGAGTGACATAAACACTCCCCAAAACCTGTGTCCTCTCTCCAGGGGAAGTGACATAAGCAGTCCCCAAAACCTCTGCTCTCTCTCTGGAGCACAGCCCTGTGAGGAGAGGCTGAGGGAGCTGAGGATGTGCATTCTGGAGAAGAGGAGGCTCAGGGCAGAGCTCATTGCTCTCTGAAGGGAGGTTATAGCCAGGTGGGGTTGGGCTCTGTTCCCAGGCACCCAGCAACAGAAGGAGGGGACACAGCCTCAAGTGGTGCCAGGGGCAGGTTCAGGCTGGATGTTAGGAAGAAGTTGTGCACAGAGAGAGAGATTGGCATTGGAATGGGCTGCCCAGGGAGATGCTGGGGTCACCACCCCTGGAGGTGTTGAAGCAAAGCCTGGATGGGCACTGAGTGCTATTGGCTAGGGCCAATGATTGGATGATTCTATGATCATCATCATCATCATCATCGTCCCACCACAGGCTGGCTTGCAGTAAAAGCTGCCCAATTTGGGAGCAAAGGAGCTGGTTTCTGTTGCAGGGCTGGCCAAAGGGAGGAGGGCAGGGAGAAATTCAGCCTGGGTGCTTGCCAGAGCTGGCAGGAGCAGAAGGGGAGGAGCAGGGAGGAGGGAGCTGCCTCAGGGCTGTGCTTAAGCGCGGCTGTGACCTTGCTTCCGCTCCTCTTCTCCTCTGAGCTCCCCAATAAATCAGGTTCTTATCACAGCTCATTGCTTATTTATGACTTCATTTAACCTGCAGTGCCAGGGGAGGGGGCCGAGGGGGCACAGCTGCCTGGTGCCAGCTGCATGGTGCCAGCTGCATGTCACTGGGTGCTGTGCAGCTGGGGCTTG
>VWZI01005625.1:787404-843625 GCA_013396835.1 Psilopogon haemacephalus
TCCCCCCTTCCTCCTTTTTTTTTTTTTTTTTTCTTTTCTCCTAAAAATGTTCTGAACAAGACTTGTGTGGAACATCAGAAATAATGATTCAATCCTGCTGGATTTCAACAGCCAGGAGGAAACAACAGGCACAACAACCAAAGTAAAAAATGAAAAGGAGCCTCTGGAGAAGGGCATCTTGAGCAATGACCACAGCAAACAGCAAAGGAGGAAAAAAAGAGAGAGTGGAGAACTTCCTAACTTGTTACCTCTGCTGCCACAGAGCCATTAGAGGGGATGTGAAGGAGCCACTGAGCCCTCACAGCTTCCCAGCAAACCCTCAGCTTGATCAAAGCCACTGGGAAGTGTCCACCCCTGTCCCTTTGTCCCCAGCCAGAGGAAGGTGAGGGGCTGAGTGTTGCTGGGCAGGCAAAGGTCACCCACACACAGGGCATGGACTGAAACCATCTGCAGTGAGCAGGATGCTGAGGGGACTGAGCACTGCCCTCTGTAGAATCTCTGATTCTACAAAGAGACATCTCAGGCAAGGACCCTCAGCCTTCAGGGACCTTCATGCAGTGCCATGAGCAGACCTACTGGGGAAAGAGGATCTGTGGGTTGCAGGGTTGGGTTGGGAGTTCTTTTGTCCTTTATGGCAAAGTACTTCTTGGGCCCTTTTTTTTTTTTCTTTGTTTGAACTTGAGGAGGTTCAGCCAGGCACCTAATGGAGCTTTCAGCAGTGCCTGGCCCCATTGATTTTGTGCCAGTCTGAACCTTCCAGGGCTGTAGCAAGCTGAAGGAATCTGGCTGGAGGATCTCTGCTGCAGCAGATTTTGGCAGGGCTCTCCCTGGAGCTGTCGGGCCAAATCCTCAGCTGACATCAATCACTGCCACGGGAGGAAACTTTGCTGATTTGCACCAGTCGCAGAGCTTAAATTAAAATTTAATTGAAAACTTAAGCCATCATTAATTTTCAATGAATGGCTTCTGCAAGGATGCAGCCCAGATCTCCACCAGCTCCCTCTCCTGCACGCCTCCAACCGAGGAACCAAGAAATGCTCCTCAGGACAACCACAGCTGATCTCTTCTGATCCTTTCTCCCTGCCTTCCCCTCCACTCCTGTCCACCAGCACAGCCTCTGTGATCCTTTCCAACAGGAGATCTGCTGCTCCCAGGCAAATCCCAGCAGCTATCATCACTCTCTCCTCCAGTCCAGTTGACTTTGGGGACATTGGCTCTAACAGAGCTTCCTCAGCTGGACCTGAGGAAGGACATGGAACTGATGGAGCCAGTCCACCAAGATGCTCAGAGGGCTGCAGCAGCTCTGCAATGAGGACAGGCTGAGAGAGTTGGGGCTCTGCAGCCTGGAGAAGAGAAGGCTGCCAGGAGACCTTGGAGTAGCCTTCCAGGATCTGAAGGGGGCTCCAGGAGGGCTGGGGAGGGACTATTGACAAGGTCTGGTCATGAACATCCACACCTGTCTGCCAGGCTGGCTCACCCCAGAGCAGTTTTGGGATGAGTGCAGGATGCTTTCTCCCACAGACACAGGATCTCCTGGCTGGCCACAATGAGATCAAGTCTATGACAGAGCAGGGTCTGGGATGAGTGCAGGAGGTGGAGCTGCAGGGAGTGAGCGAAGCTCTGTGTGTCCCCAGCACTGGGCAGTGTCTGCAGGCAGGCGGTGCTGGGTGCAGGACAGCACTCACTGTGTGATGGGCTGAGCCACCAGGGCCTGTCCCCTCGATGCTGAGGAGATGCAAAGTGACCAGAGGTGACAGCAACCCCGGCAGGAGCCGTGTCAGAAGCTCTTCAGGACATGTTCCTCTTGGCTTCATTTTCACATGCTGACAGGACAGGGTCACCGAGCTGACAGCAGCAGCTGGAGGCCAGAAGGTGATGAGCCTGTGCTGCCCACGCTCCTCCCAGGCTCTTCTGCTTCTCCTCTGGCTGCAGCACAGCCCCCAGAGCTGCCACTGCTGTCCCCAAGCTCAGGGTCCCTGCTGTGAGCAGGCAGTGTGCTTCTGCCTCCCACCTCCCGCCAGGCTTGTCCATGCAATCCATTTTCCACTGGTGCCCACTCCAGGAGGTAGCTTCAGGATCTTCATCAGAGACAAATTGTGCTGAAGTGCATGGCAGAGATAAAATGCTGCTGCCTCTGCCTGCGAGCATCTTAAAGGCACCAAAGTCTGGTTTATAAACTGTCCCTTCCCTCTGCTCCTGATGAAATGCCTGCAGGATGGATTGTGCTGGGAAGTTCAAGGGCAGCAGATTCCACCAGTGGCAACTCTGAAAATATGTCAGTTCAGTCATTTCAGGCAGACATTGATCAAAGAATCTGCAGACAACCAGCAAAGGAAAAAAAAAAAAAAAAAAAAAAAAAAAAAAAAAAAAAAAAGGGATTGGGGTGGACCACTTCACAGAATCACAGAAGGGACCTCCAAAGCTCAGCCAGTCCAAGCCCCCTCCCACAGCAGGATCTCCTACAGCAGATCACACAGGAACACATCCAGGAGGGTTTGGAATGTCTCCAGAGAGGGAGACTCCACAACCCCCCTGGGCAGCCTGTTCCAGGGCTCTGTCACCCTCACAGGGACAAAAAAAAATCCTCCTCGTGTTTAAACGAAACTTCCTCTGCCTCAGCTTCCACCATTGCCTCTTGTTCTGTCCCTGGGCATCACCCAGCAGAGCTGCTCCAGCCTCCTGCCACTCACCCTGCACATATTGAAAACCATTGCTGAGGTCACCTCTCAGCCTCCTCTTCCCCAAGCTCCCAGCCCCAGCTCCCTCAGGCTCTCCTCTTAACAGAGCTGTTCCATTCCCTTCAGCATCTTTGTGCCTCTGTGCTGGACTCTCTCCAGCAGTTCTGTGTCCCTCTTGAGCTGAGGGGCCCAGAACTGGACACAGTACTCCTTGCCCAGGCAGTCCACTTACAGCTGAATTGCTCTAATACCCAAGCAAAGATAATCAATTCCTGTTAAAGATTTGCAATTTAGGGCAAATCATTTTGCTCATCTCCCTGCAAACTTCTCCTGCTTTGAGGAAGTTCCCTGGAGCTGGGGGATGGTTTAGGGAGTGATCCAGGTTGCTGCTGGCATCACTGCAAATCATTTTGCTCATCTCTCTGCAAACTTCACCTGGTTTAAGGAAGTGTCCCCCTGGAGCTGGGGGATGGTTTATGGAGTGACCCAAGTTGATGCTGGCACCACTGCCCTGGTGAGGGCTTCCTCGCCCACTGGGTGGGTCCCAGGGAGGTGGCACAGGATGGGTGAGAGGTGATGGTGGTGGCCAAAAGGAGAGGAACAAGGGAAAAAGCAGGGGAGGGTAGAAGGTGAAGGAGAAGCTCTTTGTCCTCTGCATGTTTACAGGAGGAAAAGAGGAGAGGGCAAATTTATCCATCCAGGCAGGTAGAGAGAGAGAAAGATCTGAGGTGGGGGGGAGGGGAAATCAGATTGATCAAAAAAGATTAAATATTCATAGGACATTATTCATTAAGATTCATCTTGCCAAGTGGGTGAAATGAGGCAAGGGAAGAAATTAGCTTGCTTGAGAGTGTCAAAGTGATTATGTGATTAAATTGCAATTTGTAATTTCTCCTTCAAAAATGCTACTCCTTGATTTGTGTTTCTGCCCCTCTCTATTTGTCCTGAAGTCTCCTGTGACGTCTGTGTCTGTGTGTGTGAGAGTGAGCAGAGCATGCACAGGGCTGGGCTGCAGGAGCAGCCTGCAGGCATCGTCTGCAGACACCTGTGGGGGGCCAGCAGGGCTCTCCCTGTCCCTAAGGCAGCTCTGTCCCTCTGCCAGCTTCCCCCAGGGTTTATTTGCTCTAGAGGCTTCTTGCACACCTCACCAGCATCCTCCTCCTCCTCTTCCTCCCTGCAGATCTACAGCTTCCTTTCCCCTTTTCGTCTGCTCCTCTCTGCAGCTGCTCTGCTGCTCTGCTGTGAGTTGGGGCTGCTCAGTCTGCAGAGGAGAAGGCTCCCAGGGGACCTTATTGTGGCCTTCCAGGATCTGAAGAGGGAGGAAAGCTGGGGAGGGACTTTTTAGGCTGTCAGGAAGTGATAGGACTGGGTGGAATGGAACAAAGCTGGAAATGGGGAGATTCAGGCTGGATGTTAGGAAGAAATTCTTCCACATGAGGGTGGTGAGAGCCTGGAATGGGTTGCCCAGGGAGGTGGTGGAAGCCTCATCCCTGGAGGTGTTTAAGGCCAGGCTGGATGAGGCTGTGGGCAGATCTAGTGTGAGGTGTTCTGATACATGGCAGGGGGGTTGGAACAGGATGATTCTTGTGGTCCCTTCCAACCCTGATTCTGTGATTTTATGATTCTGTGATTCTATGATTCAGTGATTCTATGATTTTATCATTCTGTGATTCTATCATTCTGTGATTCTCTGATTCTATGATTCTGTAATTTCGTGATTCTGTGATTCTATGATTCAGTGATTCTATGATTTTATTATTCTGTGATTCTACGACTCTGTGATTCTGTGATTCTCTGATTCTGTGATTCTGTGATTCTCTGATTCTGTGATTCTATGATTCTAGGTTGGGGCTGGCAAAGCCAGAGGTGGAACAGTTGCAGACAGCTGCAGGAGAACTGAGCCCTATTAAAGTGCTTTAAATCAGTTTCCTTGCCTGCTTCTGCCTCACTTGCAAGACGTGGTTATAATTACTTGGCATCAGCGAGCCATTACTCAGAGGTTCTGGGGCAGGGTAGCAGAAGACATGATTGTCTCATAAACCTAATGAGGCGTATTGATTACTGGAGGATAAGGCCTGAGCCATAAACAGCCCATATTCTTTATTTGTCTGCTTGTTAGATCTGTATTTGCAGCCCAGACTTGGCAGTGAGTTATGTGGGGGCTGCCACGTGTGGATGCCTCACTTCTGACCCAGCACACTCAAGACTCCCCTTCCCTCGAGCCCAAAATCCAGGCAGGATGGAAAGTTAATGTGGATCCTGCTTTGGATGCTGCTTCCAAGTCAGAAGATGCTGATGGCAGCAGTGGTTTGAGGGTTAGGACACTTCTGAAGTCATCTGCTCAAGGAAGGTTCAGCAGCAGTCATAGAATCATAGAATCATAGAATGGTTTAGGCTGGAAGGGACCTCAAAGCTCAGCCAGTTCCAACCCAGCAGGGACACCTCCCACTAGAACAGGTTGCTTAAGGCCTCATCCAACCTGGCCTTGAACATTTCCAGGCAGGGAGCAGCTACAACCTCCCTAGGCAACATGTGCCAGTGTCTCACCACCCTCACTGCAAACAACTTCCTCCTAACATCCAGGTTCAATCTCCCCTCTGCCAGTTCAAACCCATTCCTCCTCAGACCTTGTGAATAGTCCCTCCCCAGCCCTCCTAGAGCCCCCTTCAGATCCTGGAAGACCACTCCAAGGTCTCCTGGAGTGATCACAGAATTGTTTCATTTGGAAAAAGACCTCTAGGATGCTGTGCGGATTTCATGACCTGTGCCATGGGAGGGCTTTGCTGCCCCAGATAGTAATGTGGGCACTCAAGGGGTGGGCTTCTTGCCCAGAAGACCCTGCAGCCCCACAGGAGACTCAGGGGTACAGTGGGGTGGCCCTGGTGAGGTGGTTCCTTACTGCATCCCAGGCTTTGGTGGTGCCAAAGGGAGCAGCATCACTTTGGATGCTTGAGGGACGTGAACCAGCTGTGGAGCGCCAAGCTCAGCCCAGCCAGCAGCATGGGGCTGGTCCTCACCTGCCCCCCACCAAGGGACCTGCTCAGAGATGCTGGTTGCACAAAACAGCTGAGATGAGGAGGTAGGAAATTAAATATGCTGATTGGAGCTAAAAATAGCAGCTGGGTTCTTGGTGAGGCATGGGGAAAAAAAAAAAAAAAAAGAAAAAAAAAAAGTCCCTGTACCAGAAAAATGCTTTGGGCCTCTGCCAAGCAACAGATGCAGGAAACCTTTTGCAGCCTGGCTGGGGAGCTGGTGGCATTGCCTCTGAACCTGGGAGCTTCTATTTTTAGCAGCAGATCAATGTTGGCTTCTCTGCTCGTGCAGGGAGGGCAGCCTGGCCAGGCAGCAGCACAGCTCTGGAGAAGCCCAGGTTAAATTCTAAGTTCTAGGGTCCCCTATTACAAGAGGGCTGGAAGGTGTCCAGAGATGGGCCACGAGGATGAGCAGAGGGCTGGAGCTGCCCAGAACTGGACACAGCACTCAAGGTGTGGCCTGACCAGTGCTGAGTACAGGGGCAGGGTAACCTCCCTTGCCCTGCTGGCCACACTGTTCCTGATCCAGGCCAGGATCAGGATGCTCTTGTTCCTGCACTCATAGCCACTTCTGCCTTCCCTGATGTGGGGAAGCTGAGGCAGGGGTGAAGATGTCTTCTCTGTCCACCCCAAAGCAGAGCAGTGCCATCTGTGCCCCACTTACCAGCCCCAGGCACTCAGTGGGAGCTGCTCCCAGGGCTTGTGCCCTTCAGGCAAGCCACAAAGCTGCTCTCTTCCCGGTGGCTGCTTCCTCCGGCTGCAGCTTTGAATCCCATTTCTGCCCATGCGAGGGAGCTGAGACCTTGACAGAGACAAACCAGCTCCATTCCCCTGGGCGGAAGGTGCAATGCTGCACCCCTGTGGGAACTGGGAGCCTTGGACGTCAAAGCAGGGATCTCCGGGTGGGCGTGATGATGCTCTCCGTCACCTACAGCATCCCCATCTGCACCCAGGAGGGGGAGAAAAGGGGGTCCTGGGTGGGTGTTGTACGAGACTTTGCCCTGGAGGTGGTGGGGATGCAAGTCCCAGTGACAAGGGATGGAGACTGCAGTCTGTGAGGATGCTGGAGCCCTGTGTTGCAGACAACAAGCAGCCAGCACTGTCACATCTTGCAGGCAGGTTAATCCCCCAAAACTGGGGCATGTTTCATCTGGAAGTTGCTGTATTTGATCATAGAGGGAGGGAAAAAAAAAAAAATAGACAGGAGCTCCATGCAAAGAGGAAATGATGCAAATCTCCTCATCCATTAGGCTGATAAAGTTTGTGGCTGCTGTTTCAACTCACACTGCCTGAATGCAAATTCTGCAGCAATCTGCTCACTGTGAGCAAGGCTGAAGGGGGCTGAGACCACCAGGGCAGTGCCCAGCCCCTGGGGGCTGCAAACCCTCAGCCTCCCACTGCTGCTCCCTGCCCCAGCCTTGGCTCCAGCAGCAGGGACACCTCCCACTAGAACAGGTTGCTCAAGGACTCATCCAACCTGGCCTTGAACACCTCCCTGGGCAACCTGTGCCAGTGTCTCACCACCCTCACTGCAAACAACTTCTTCCTAACATCCAGCTTTAATCTCCCATCTGCCACTTTAACCCCATTCCTCCTCAGCCTCTCATTACAAGACCTTGTCAATAGTCCCTCCCCAGCCCTCCTTTAGACCCTTTCAGATCCTGCAAGGCCACTCCAAGGTCTCCTGCAGCCTTCTCTTCTCCAGGCTGCAGAGCCCCAACTCTCTCAGCCTGTCCTCAGAGCAGAGCTGCTGCAGCCCTCTCAGCATCTTGGTGGCCTCCTCTGCACTGGCTCCAACACTTCCATGTCTTGCTTGTGCTGGGGGCTGCAGAGCTGCAGACAGTGCTGCAGGTGGGGTGTGAGGAGAGCAGAGCCAAGGGGCACAATCCCCTCCCTTGCCCTGCTGCCCACAGCTGCTCTTGCTGCAGCCCAGCACAGGGTTGCTGTCTGGGCTGCACTCACACTGCAGCTTCATCTTGAGCTTTGCACCAGCCCAGACCCCCAGGTCCTGTTCCTCAGGGCTGCTCTCAGCCATTCCCCACCCAGCCTGGAGCTGTGCTTGGGATTGCACCCACCCAAGCTTGTCTTGGCTTGATAGAAATCTGCTCCCTGAGCTCCCTTTCGCCCTGGTGGTTTTTTAGGAAGGTCTTCCCAATGGCTGCAGCAGAGCTGTGAGCAGGATTCCAAGTGCACAGGAGCCAGCCTGGGAGCTTCCAGCAGGGAATGAGTGCAGGCTGGAGCTGCTGGCAGGCTGGTCTGGAATTAATAGGGGTGGCCACACAAGTGTCCTGTCCTCATGAAACTGAATGAGTCATTATTTTTTTTTCTTTTCTTGCTTTCTTTCTTTCTTTCTTTCAATAAACTGTTACATGTGCTCAGGAAAGGGCTTCCAGGGTAATAAAACCTCAGCTGTATTTCCTCAGCAGAGGTAATAAAATGAGAGCTTGACCAAGTTGTGGAGCAGCATCCAAGACACAATCCATCACCCAGGGAGAGCTGCAGCTCTCTGTCCATGGCAGCATTTGATGCTGGAGTTGCTCCCCCTGACCCAGCCATCTCCTGACCTGTGTTTGAGGGCTCCAGCCTGACTCCTGTGCTGATTTAATGCTGCTGAGGCTCTGCTGGAGTGGAGGTAATTGCTGCTTTCTGAGAGACGAACGCGCATCTAATGAGACAGGTTTGAACCTTCCAGCTGACAGCCTGGAGCCAGGGAATCAGGGAATGGTTTAGCTTGGGAGGGACCTCAAAGCTCAGCCATAGGCAAGGACACCTCCCACTAGAGCAGGTCGTTCAGGGCCTCATCCAGCCTGGCCTCCAACACCTTCAGGGAGGTTGTGGAGCACAGAAGCACAGAAGGTGATCGAAGATTACAAGGACAAGGGAGCCCAGCCCAGAAGGGAAGCCAGTGAGGGGCACCAGGGGTCAGGACAGCAGCAGCCTGGGCTGGAGGCCATCACCCCAAGGTCAGCTGAAGAGCAAAGGCTGCAGATTGTGCTGGTAAGTTTAGAAGGAAGTGCTGCTGGAATCCTTCCCCGGGCGAGGCAGAGCCTGTGAATGTCAGAGGTTTCTGAAAGTCAATAACCAGAGGCACATCTGCTCTTAGCCCTCCCTGGAAACACGAGGTGGGGAAATGTCAGCTGAGCAGCTCCAACCTCACTTCTCCACGCTCATGTCCAGCTAACCCCTTAACTGCCTCTCCTCCATGTGAGCCTACCCACATCAGCAGGCTCCAGGGCAGCCCGGCTGGCAGAAGGCTCTGTTTAAAAAAAAGAGGAGGGGGAATTAAAAAAACCTTTCTGTGAATGCCTGCTCCTTGCTTTGTGCTTTGTTGAAATGCTGAGTGTGAGAGGAGAGTCAGCTCCCTGCTCCCTGGGGTCCTCCAAACAGCAGGCCAGCTGCAGGTGAGCTGCCACCAGCAATGCTGCAGCCTGCACAGGGCTGGGGCTGGTGCCTGGCTCCTTCCTGCACCAGCCAGGATGCTGGTGGGTGGTGGTGCCCTGGGTGCCCCCAGCTCACTGCCAGAGCCTGCCTAAGCTGAGAAAGCACTTGAAGAGAAAGCACTTAGGTCTGTGAGCTGTGCAGAGCAGGACTGCAGTCCCCAGCAGCCTCAGGACTCTGCCTGCTGGTGTAATCGGCTGTGAAATCGCATTGATCTCCTGCCTGCCTTCTGAGAGCCCTTTGAAAGTGAAGTCCTAA
Source organism: Psilopogon haemacephalus (assembly GCA_013396835.1). NCBI lineage: Eukaryota > Metazoa > Chordata > Aves > Piciformes > Megalaimidae > Psilopogon > Psilopogon haemacephalus. Next base: position 796,811 of record VWZI01005625.1, read on the forward strand.
TCCAGGGCCTCTGATCATTCCTCCTGACTTGCCTCATTGCTCGTGGCCTTTCAAATGTTCCCTTCCCAGCTTCTTTCTTCTCTTCTCCCACTCCCTCTTTGCCAGCTCAGAAACAATCAAAGCAGGACCCATGTTCTCGGTGCCTTCTCCTCTGCCAGAGCCACATCAGCACTGGCTCAGGAAAGCAGGAATATCTCTGAGGTTTTTGGGGTAAGAGATGAGCTGGGGTCAGAGGAAGGGAGGGAGCCTGGCACTTTGAGTCACTCAGAAATGCCCCATGCTTGCTCTGCCTTCCCTGGTGGGGTCTTAGAGGATCCCTTCTCTGCTGCAGAGCTCTTTGCACCCTGAGGTGCCACTCCGTGACCCAACCCAAGCTCTGTTTCACCACAGGGTATCTATTTTGATGTTGCTGGGCAATCAGGATACAACTTGGACTGGTCACAGTCTCTCCTCTGCCACAGCTGGGCCAGTCTGGGTTGTCCACTGCAACCCAGGTCATGGCTCTACAACCAATCCCGCTCATGGCAGAAGATGTGGGCAAACAGGAGCTGCCTGCAGAGGGCAGAGGATGGGCCCTGGGCAGCCTCAAGGAGCAGGGCTGGAGTGCAGCTGGAAGTGCCAGGGGTTACACAATCCCAGAGTTTCTGCAAGCCTTGCCTTTGAGAGGGGGCAGGCTAAGAGGCAGCTCCCTGGCTCCCAGCCTGGGGCTCTGCCAGATCCCTCCTGCCCCCCAGCAGCTCCTGACCCCCAGCAGCTGAGCAGCGCTTCAGAGGTGAGAGGAAACCACCTCACCCCACCCTCCTGCTAGTGATTAAGGCAGAATGTTTGGCCGTGGCATGGTCTTGGCAGGTGAGGGCAGGCTGGAGCTGCAGAGCCCTGGCTGGCTCTTTCCTTTCTGCCCCATTGCTCCCCATTAGGGAAGCCCTGGGCGCGGCGCTGCCCGCAGAGAGATCCCTCCTCAGCACATTAACCTAACAGCAGAGCTGGCACACAGCTCACCCCTGAAAGCCAAGAACTGCAGAGTCAGAGGGAGCTGCTGGAGGATTTTGCTGGTGCTGGCAGACTTAATGTGGAGAGCTTTAGGAGCCAGGGGCTGGGGCCCGGGCAGAGGATGCTCGGCGAAGGTGCAAGGGGATAATGTGGATAATGTGGCACCAGGATCTGAGTCACACAGGAGAGTGGCTTTGAAGAGCCTGGGCCCCCAGCTTGGCCTGGGCTGTGGGGCAGCAATTCAGAGCTCAGCATGACCCTACCCTGTCTCACAGAGGGATGAGCAAAGCTCATTCTGTGCTGCAGCAGGAGCAGTGTGGCCAGCAGGGTGAGGGAGGTGATTCTCCCCCTCTACTCTGCTCTGGTGAGAACCCACCTAGAGTACTGCATCCAGGTCTGGAATCCCTGGGACAAGAGGGATGTGGAGATGCTGGAGGTGTCCAGAGAAGGGCCATGAGGATGCTCAGAGGGCTGCAGCACCTCTACTATGAGGACAGACTGAAAGAGTTGGGGCTGTGAAGGCTGGAGAAGAGGAGGCTCCCAGGTGACCTTATTGTGGCCTTCCAGGATCTGAAGGGGGCTACAAAAAAGCTGGGGAGGGACTTTTTAGGATATCAGGGAGTGACAGGACTAGGGGGAATGGAGCAAAGCTGGAGGTGGGGAGATTCAGACTGGATGTGAGGAGGAAGTTGTTGAGCATGAGAGTGGTGAGAGGCTGGAATGGGTTGCCCAGAGAGGTGGTTAAGTCCCCATCCCTGGAGGTGTTTTTGGCCAGGCTGGCAGAGGCTGTGGGCAGCCTGCTCTAGGGTAGGGTGTCCCTGCCCATGGCAGGGGGGTTGGAACTGGCTGATCCTGGTGGTCCCTTCCAACCCTGACTGATTCTCTGATTCTATGATGGGATGGAGACAGAGCAGACAGATCCCATACGCCCATGCTGTGGTGAAGCTGGGTCCAGCCTCTTCCCAGTACTGTTCCCCACCCTGTGACAGAAGCTTCTCAAGGACTCATGTAGGGGAAACTCAGGAAAGCTGATTTCTGGAAGGGGCTGGAGGAAAGCCTCGATCTTGTGGGCTTGGTTTTTTTAAAGCCCCAAGATGACATTTTCCAGCAGAGAGAGAGGAATAATCTGCTCCAAGGGCAGGGGAGGGATTACAGCTCTTGTGCCGCTGAGAGGAGAGAGCTGAATCCTGAATTCATTTCTTGTGGGGATGCAGTGAGGTGGTTTGTGAAGGCAAATTTAAAGTCAGGCCACATATATCATTAAGGATGGGGGAAGCTTAAGAGGCTTTATTATTAATTAACATTTATATTACAGTAATGTCTAGAGACCCCTAAATGAAATCCCGGTCCTGTTAGGCTGGGGCTGAACAAACATGCTCCCTGCTCCAGGAGCAGACAAACCAGACCCACTGGATGGGGGAAGGAGGCAAAGGGCAGATCTAGACTGGAGATTAGGAAGAAATTCTTGACAGTGAGGGTGGTGAGACACTGGAACAGAATCACAGAACCACAGGATCACAGAAATTCACAGAATTTCTTACATTGTAAAAGACTTTCAAGATCATTGAGCCCATCCTGTGAGCCTGTGTGAGCTGAGCTAGACTGGTCCTGCTGTGGCAGGGAGGTTGGACTTGATGACCCCTTTGGGTCCCTTCCAAACCCTGACATCCTGAGATGTTGTGATCCCTGGGAGCTGCCTACCAGCTGGTTGAGTTAGCAGTGGCCTTTTGAATGGCTGCTTTAGTGCTGTAGAGCAATGAACTAAGTGTCAGGATGGCCACAGCTCTCTTAAAGGCCTCTTTACATTGTCTGCTCTTTAAATTGAGATCACTTTACTCACACCATGGCTTCCACCAAGGCTCCTCAGCCCAAACCTCAGGGCTGGGAGAGCAAACTCTGTGCACACCTGTTGCAGAGGGCAAGGACTTTTTTCCCCTCCTGTTTTAAATGCAGGAAGAGATGCTCCGAGGCTTCACTCGGTGATATGTAACAACAAATGACTGCCCACGAGGGAGAAATAAACCAAAACTAACCAGCCTGCAGGCACAGCACAAGCCCAGTCTGCTCCAGACTGCTCAGGGCTGCAGCCTACCTCAGCTGTGCCAGTGCCATGGGTGCAAGATGCTCGGGGTGACTGTGGGGCACGAGGCCATGCCACTGAGCTGCCTGATGCACACCAAACCCAGCCCAAGCCCAGACTGCTCCAGACTCAGCTCATCCTGCTCAGCTGTGCCAGTGCTGCGGGTGCAAGATGCTTGGGGTGACCATGGGGCACGAGGCCATGCCACCGAGCTGCCTGATGCCCACCAAACCCAGCCCAAGCCAAGAGCATTCCCAGGTGGGTTCTCACTCCAGGGAGCTGCTGTCTGCAGAGGATGAATGCTGCAAAGCCCTGAAAGGTTACCTTGGCAGTTCACTGCTGAGAACCACACTGGCATGAAATATTTATGGGAGGGGAAAAAAAAATGTTCACAGGTGCTCATCCCAGGCAGACAGTGACCCAGCCTGGCACTGCACCAGCTCTGGGGGTTGGGGGAGGGTCTGCAGGGCCCTCGTGTAAAGGCTGAAGGCCCCCAGCACAGGCTGAGGTTATTTTTTCATCATAAGCTTCTTGATTAAAGAGGAAGGAAGGGGAGAGTGGGGGGAAAAAAATCACCGTGATTGCAATGTCCAATTGTCAAATATGGTCAGCATGGAAATCAATCCAATAAAAATGGAAAGCAGGGTGCTGGGGGCAGGGAGGCTGGAGGAAGGCAGGAGAAAGGTTTTGCTTGGAGACTTTAATTAAAATGCCATAAGAGGTTTTCAGGACACACAGCAGCTCTTCCTGCTTTGGCAAAGAGATAAAAGCATCTCAGTAAATGCTGACACGCTCTGGAAATGTTCTGCTGCTCCCAGGACAGTTGAGAGATGCTGTTTGCAGAGTCCTCCTCGAGGCGTGGCAGCCTGGGGCTGGTTACTCTCTTGTTCGGTACACAGAGCAGCACAGCCAGGGAGGTGGAGCTGCAGCGTCCCTGAGATCCTGAGCATTCCTGAGATCCAGAGCATCCCTGTGACCTGCAGCATCCCTGTGACCTGCAGCATCGCTGAGATCCAGAGCATCCCTCTGACCTGCAGCATCCCTGTGACCTGCAGTATCCCTGTGACCTGCAGCATCCCTGAGATCCAGAGCATCCCTCTGACCTGCAGCATCCCTGAGACCCAGAGCATCCCTGTGACCTGCATCCCTGTGACCTGCAGTATCCCTGTGACCCACAGCATCGCTGAGATCCTGAGCACCCCTGTGAGCTGCAGCACCCCTGAGATCCAGAGCATCCCTGCATCCTGCAGCATCCCTGTGAAGCAGAGCAACCCATGATGATAAGAGCACATCAGCTGCTGCTTAGCTCAGGCAGGCTTTGTCCTTCCCTTTTCTCCTAGTTTTCACACTTCTGCCTGCTCTGCTCCCCCGACTGCAGGGCCAGGAATCAATCAGGGTCCCAGGGCTCTGTCAAGCAACAGTCCCTCTGGGAAAGCATTTTCCCAACCCATAGAGCCAAGGGCAAGTCACAGAAAGCTGTGGTCTTAGGTGAGGCTCATTTCCAAGTGCATCCTGTTCCCTCTCTCTCACCCTGCTCTGGTGAGAGCAGCATTCTGTGCTTTGCAGAAAGAGCCCAGCATGAGCAATGAGCTGACAAACAAACTCCTGCTCTTATCGAAGCCTTCCATCGCTGTCAGGAAAAGTCATCCACCAGCCCAGCAGCTCCTGGAGTGCTCCTTCCTGCTAAATCGCTGAAGAGGCTCAGGGAAGAGCAGTGACATTTCTTCCCTGCCACATGCCAGGAAGATGCAGCTCCAGGATGGATGGATGGGAGCCTGCGCTGCTCCTCCAGACTGCTAAAGGACATTCGGTCCACAGGGAAGGGCCACGGAGGAAGAAATGCTCCCGGAGAGAAACAGAAATCATCCAAAGAGCTTAGAGAGCCTGGGGGTGGTTCTTGGCTGGGTCTGTGACAGGGCTTGGGTGAGGATTTAATCTGTCAGCTTCATGTGCTGAGCAGAGCTGGGGCGAACCAGTCCTTATGAGGGACACGGAGCAGTCTGCTCAGCTGCAGGCTTACAGGCAGCATCCTGGGCAGGGGCATCTAGGGTAGGGTGTCCTTGCCCATGGCAGGGGGGTTGGAACTAGATGATCCTTGTGGTGCCTTCCAACCCTGACTGATTCTAGGATTCTATGATCTAGGGTAGGGTGTCCCTGCCCATGGCAGGGGGGTTGGAACTAGGTCATCCTCGTGGTCCCTTCCAACCCTGACTGATTCTATGATCTAGGGTAGGGTGTCCCTGCCCATGGCAGGGGGTTTGGAATTAGATGATCCTTGTGGTGCCTTCCAACTCTGATTCTATGATTCCTGAGGGCTCTTCACATTTCAGCATATACACAGGAACGGGTATAATGTGTACCTAGGAAGAGAAAGAAGCACATTTCCTTTCCTTTCAGCTGGCACTTGCACTTAGCAGAAATATCAGCAATTTTTCTTTTAGTTTTGGTTTTGTTGTGGTGTGTTTTTTTTTTCTTCTAGAAGAAAAGTAAGTAAATAAATAAATAAATAAAAATTAGTTCTTAAATCAAAGTCGTGCAAAGGATGCACCCGGAACAGTCATCTGGAAACAACAAAGAATCAGCATCCCCCAGATGAGAAATCTCCCTCTTGTGTCATAAAGCAGGCATTTCTCCCTGAGCTCTGGAGAAGTGGTGGCTGTTAAATCTTACCCAGTGTCACAAAAGCCTTCCCCGAAGTGCTGAGAAAGGCAATTCGGATGGAGCCGGAGTGCCAAGAACGGGAAGGGGAACACTCAGGCGTTGAAATTGCAAATTGCCTGCTTGAGAAAAGGGACTTCCCAAACATCCTCTAGACTGCAGCAGCTTCTTGGCTGCTCCACTGGCTCGCTCCAGCACTCCCATCCTGTGGGCCAGCCTGGCTCTGCAGGCAGGGGAACCCAGGCTGAAGGTCATTTCCCTGCCAAGCATCTTTTCCCATAAGGTCTTAAGGTTGGCTGAGAGCAGCCCCAAGAACCTCTACATGGGTCTGAGCTATCAACAACAGCCTGCAGCCTCTATGGCCCAGTGTGGAGCAGACATGGAGCTCCCCATGCTCCCACAATGCTGGGCATGGCAGCACTCTGGCTAAGATCTCACAGGATCACAGATCACAGGATGTCAGGGGCCGGAAGGGACCCAAAGAGAGCATCAGCTCCTACCCCCCTGCCAGAGCAGGACCAGTCAGTCTAGCTCAGGTCACACAGGAACACATCCAGACAGGCCTGGAAAGGCTCCAGACAAGGAGACTCCACAACCTTTCTGGGCAGTCTGTTCCACTGCTCTGGGACCCCTCCGGCCAAGAAGTTTCACCTTGTGTTGAGCTGGAACCTCCTGTGCTGCAGCTTCCATCCATTGTTCCTTGTCCTATGTCAGGGAGCAAGTGAGTAGAGCCTGTCCCCCACCTCCTGACCCCCAGCCCCCAGGTATTTATATAATTTATTAGATCCCCTCTCATTCTTCTCCTCTCCAGACTAAGCAGCCCCAGGTCCCTCAGCCTCTCCTCCCAAGGCAGTGCTGCAGTCCCCTCAACATCCTCATAGCCCTCTGCTGAACCCTCTCCAGCAGATCCCTGCCCCTCTTCAACTGGGCAGCCCAAAACTGAATGCAGCACTCAAGGTGAGGTCTCAGCAGGGTAGAGCAGAGGGGGAGGAGAACCTCCCTTGATCTGCTGGACACACTCTTCCTAATACACCCCAGGATCCCATTGGCCCTCTTGGCCAGAAGGGCACTTTGCTGTGCCATGGATGTTCTCCCCCAACACTCCCAGGTCCCCCTCCACAGGGCTGCTCTCCAGCAGATCACCTCCCAGCCCTGTACTGGTGCTCCATGTCGAGCTGCTGAGCAGTCAGCAAACACAACCAGGGGCTGGATCCAGAGCTCCCACAGCTCTTTGCTCCTTCTAGAGCAAACTGATGCCTGTCAAAGGATTTTCTGGTGCCTTGGAAGGGCTCGTGGTGGTAATTCAGGTACCAGAGTGTTCCCCAAGAGAGGTCATGTACTCAGGGGACGGTGCTGAAAGGATTTTCCTTTCTTCCCTTTCTTTTTCTTGCACACTTACAGTGGAAGTCTGAAGCTTTGCTTGCCTATGCACCATATATCTTAATGAAATGCTTCATTCCCGTTTCCCTGAGGTATAATTGGATTTTTTTTCTCTCTCTCTCTCTCTCAATAAGCAACCAAAAATAAAAATGTTTATGGCACCTCTTCAGCATTCACTTGTTTAAGAGCAAACTACACCCCAATGCATAAAACCCAGGGTGCAATTTTAAAGGCGAGGCGAGGCAGTAACTTCTGCTTTTAAAAGCCCAACAAGTTTTATGAAGCTATTTAACACAGCTCCAGAGTTTCAGAGGAGGAGGGGGAAAAAACCAAAACCCAAACAAACAGACCCACTGGGTCAAAATCAGAATATATGTTTATTGCAGCAACATTTCTAGAACGAGCCTCTCGATCTTCTGCTAACAGGAGGAGCCTTCAGAAATGCAACCCCACACGCACAGAAACTCCATCACAAGCTCCACGCAGCTCTGGAGATGGATGGCACAGAAAGGTTTGCAAAGACAGGACCTGTTAAGTCCCAGGGAGGCAGGGCTGGCTCTTCTCTCAGCTGGGTCCTTGTTGCGACAGCATCACAGACGTGACAGATGTGCTGCTCTCTTAATTGCTGGGATTTGTGGTTTATCTCCTTTGCCCGTGGTGCTTCAAGAGAAATCTCCCCTCTGCTGCCATCCTGTTGGTGTTGGTTGGCTGTTGATGTTCCCCAGCGTGCCCATGCTGGGTGAAGGTGCAGATACCCCCCAGGCCATGTCCTCTCCATGGCTCTCTACAGACCTCCCACCCCTGGGAGCCCCCCCAGCAACTCCTGCCAGCCTCTTGCTCTTATCTTTGACTCCTGTCACATGCTACGAACAGACTCAGGCCAACCAGAAGCACCTGCAGATGCTTCTGCTCACACATGCTACAGCGGTTGGGGTCTGTCCTCATCCCCCTGTCTCTGCTCCTCCTTTAGAGCAGAATGGTGATGCTCGGGCAAGTACCTGACACAGCTGGCAGCCAGCTGCATGCCAAAGATCCTGCACTGAACGAGGGTGGCCTGCAGCCTGCAGAGGGTTGTCTTCCAGACCTGGGATGCCTCTTCCTCCTGTGCAGCTGATTTCTTTTTCCCCTAGATGCAGACCAGCAAGCAGCTGAATACATTTTCCCCTGTGGGTTCATGGGCTCTGCTAAGAGACCTTTCTCCTGTACTGGTTGCTGGGTTTCAAGGCTGCAGTTGTTCAGTCTGCCCTCCCCGAGACCACCTAGGATGCTCAGGGCTCCCACTCCCCTCAGATGTTTGCTCTTCAGCCGTGCCGGTTCCAACCAACTGTCCTCATCACCCTCTGGAACAGAGAAGCTTTTGGTGCCAGATGTGGCCTGATGTAACTCGTGCATCTGTGACCTTTACATGCTCCATTCATCTCCAGTCAATCCTCAGCCTCACACAGAGCTCTTCCCACACAAAGGTCTCCTTTCTCCGTGTTTCCCAGAGCGGAGCTCGGGCAGCGACTGGAATGTTGTTTGCAGGGAGCAGCTGGCAGAGGCTGTCCCGCAGACAGTCGGTGCCAGGCTGGAGACCCAGCCCCTGCCCTGCTCTGCTCAGACGCCAACAGAAACAACTCTTAGCTGAGTTCGGTGGCGTTCGGAGAAGAGTATCCCCGCGGGGGAAGCTGCGGCTCGGTCGCTGGTCCCGCTCCGCCGCGCAGCGAGCGCTGTGGACGCGCGGGGGAGCTGCAGCCACGCAACCGGCGACCGGCAACAGGCGACCGACGACCGACAACCGGCGACCGGCGACCGACAACCGACGACCGGCAAGCGGTTCCCGAACCCCCGGGTCCCGGTTTCGTGCGGCCCCAGCCCGCTACCGCCTGGCACCACCTGGGCTGCGGCAGGGGCTGAGGCTGCAGCCCCACGCTGCTGCCCAGCGTCGTCCTGGGCTCCCCCATGGGAGGTGGTCCCGGGTCCGGAATTGCAGCGCTTCATAGGGGCTGCCAAGAGCCGGGAAGGTGGCTGCGCAAGGCGGGGTCAGGATGCTTATCCCAGTGATGTGGGAGCATTAATCCTCCCCCAGTCAGAACCACTCCACCAGCTCCGGGTTTCTACGCAAGCCTCGGTTCTTCCTCAAGCCCCTGGTTTGTTTTTGGTTTTTGGTGGGTTTTTTTTTTTTTCCGAAGGAGATGAGGAGCTGTGCCAGCTTTCAACCCACATCTCCCCGGCAGCCTCTGTGTCCTGCACACGCAGGATGTGGTGGGCGAAGGCAGCTTTCATTTTGACCAACTTCCTTCACTCGTGGGCACTGCCCTGGCCCCCTTCCCCTTTTCTCCAGCCGTAGACAGTGAATGACCATCCCGCAGGCAGCACGGTCCCCTCTGCCAGAAGCCACCTGCTGCCTGCCCTATTTTGGGGCATCCTGCACCTCTTACATCCTCTCCAGCCCATCCTTGCCCTTCCAAGGGCTTCACCAGCACCATCGCTCCTCTCATGCAGCAACAAGAAGCCCAAGAGAGGAATCTCGATATGAGCTGCTGCTGTTTTCAACATACGTGATGAAAAGATGTCTGCCCTCAATCCATATCCCAAGGATAAAAGAAGAAGCGGCAGCAGGTGAAAAGCAGGCAGCCAGGAGAAGCACAGTGCAAGAGAAAGGGATGCACAATGAGATGTCTCAGAGTACCCATGGCAGTGCCACAGGGGAACTTACAGCCTGGTACAGCTCAGGAGAGGGAACCCAAAGGTTTTCTTTCCCCCTAGGCTCTGAGCGAGCTAGACCAGAGGCACTGCAAAAGTTCCTGTATTTATCCAGGCTGGGAAATGATGCTCAGACAACCCTGTCTAGACAAAATCTCCTTCTTCTGAAGATACAAGACAGCAGACTGCAATGGTTAGGGGTGAGGTTTATTGCTGGCACTGGCACCATATAAATTCCTGTGACTATGCAACACTTTTTGCAGGGGACTTAAAAGTTTCTAGTCCAGAAGCTGCTGCCTGACAGGGCAGGCTCTGGGCTGCAGCTCCACTGAACCCAGCTCTGCCCACAGCCAGACACAAGAGGCAACTTCTTGACTGGAAGGGTCCCAGATCAGTGGCACAGGCTGCCCAGAGAGGTTGTGGAGCCTCCTTCTCTGGAGCCTTTCAAAGCCTGTCTGGATGTGTTCCTTTGTGACCTGAGCTAGATTGTCTCGTCCTGCTCTGGCAGGGGGGATTGGACCCCGTGATCAATTTGGGTCCCTTCCAATCCCTGACATCCTGTGACCCTGTGATGCTGTGATCCTATGATTCTGGGATGCTGTGATCCTGTGACCCTGTGATGCTGTGATCCTGTGATCCTGGGATGCTGTGATGCCAGCTGATCTCAGCCATGAAGGATGGAGCCCACTGGCAGCGCCGAGCACAGCTCGATGGGAAAGGCAGGGATGGGACAATCTGTCCCGGGGTCCACAGAAAGGGCGAGCTCTGGTTCCAGCTGCCACGCTGGCTTAGCAGACTGCTGGGTAAGCAGCCCCGACAGCGAAAAAATTCTGCTGCCCTCAACAGTGTCAGCCACCCAGACACAGCCCAGCACCGCCTGGGGCACCCACGGGGGGCATCCCCTCCAGGAGCCGTCTGCAGCCTGCTCTGGGCTCTTTCCTGCGCTGACAGCAGATGAATAAACCTGAGCGGGTTGAGCTTCCCCAGCGCCGCTGCGCGCTGCCTGCTTCTGCCATCCCAGCCCGGCTCGGCGCTTGCGGAACACCGGCACAGGAGAGCTGTGACAGGGAGGGAGCGGCGTGCCCAGGTGAGTCACGGCGCGGAGCAGAGCGTTGCCATGCTCCATCACCAAGAAAACACAACTATAAACCACCCACCCCGAGGCGAAACGTCCAGCTCCAGAGCGAGGCCGAGTTCAGGCTGGGGAGGTTGTGAGCGGAACAGGCACGGGAGGTGCTGGGAGCCCCAGAACCGTGAGAGGGGACAGGGCTGCGAGCCCCACAGCTGCCAGGAGAGCAAGGCTGGGAGGTGGCACAAGGGGAGCAGAGCTCAGAGTGGCTGCCACGGGTACAGGCTTGCCCCAAGCCAAGGTGCTGCGAGGGGCACAGGCTTCTCGAGGGCACCGTGAGCCAAACAGACATCAGAAGTGCTGCGAGAGGCTTGGGCCTGTCCCGGGCACTGTGAAGGGAGCGGCCCCAAGAGGCGCTGTGAGGGGCATAAGCCTGCTCTAGGCCAAGAGCCTGTGAGGGGCACAGGCTTGCCCACGGCGCTATGGCGGGCACAGGCCTGTCCGTGGCCAAAGCGATGTATAGAGGCCAAGGTGTGGCATGTCCGAGGCCAAGGACCCCCTCCAGCCCGGGGTTTGGCAGAACTCCGGCTCGCTGGGGAACTCTCAGCCGCGCCCCAACTCCGGACACCGCCCGGGCCAGAGGCGGCGACTCGGGAGCGGCCCCGGGCCCGCCCGCGGCGGAAGTGACGCGCCAATCACGGCGGCCCGCTCGCCGCGCCGCGAACAAAAGGCATCCTCAGCCGCCGCCCCGCCCTCCTCTCCCCGGCGCCGCCCTCTGATTGGCTGTCGCCGCCGCCACCGCCCGGCCCACGCCCTCGCCCCGCCTCTCCCGCCGTGGATTGGTCAGCGGGCGCGGCCTACGGCGGCGCTGATTGGCAAGCGCTCTGTCCGTCACGCAGGCGGCGCGCAGGGGCGGGGCAGCTGGATGGGGAGCGGAGCGGCGCGGTAGTGGCGGCGGTGGCGGCGGTGGCGACGGCGGTGGCCGGGCCAGGTCGGTGAGGCGGCCGGGAAGGAGGTGCCTTTCTCTGTACGAGGGCGGAGGGACCCCATTCCGTACCGCCGAGCTCGATCCGATTCGGCACTGTCTCTGCGGGTGGGCCGCGGCAGGTGCGGGGTGGCCCGGCCCGCGTCCGATGGGGACTGAGAGGAGTGGTGGCGGGGCCAAACCCTGCTAAGGTTGGGGTGTGGCTGTGGCCGGGATCTGGGCAGCTGGAAGCTCGGGGGGGCGTTACCGGGAGGTGCGAAGGCCGGGGTAACGCGGAGGCCCGGGGGGGCGTTACCGGGAGCTCGGCGTCGCCGCAGCCGTCTGTGGCCGGGGCTGGGCCGGGCCTGGCTGGTGGGCTCTGCTGCGGAGCCAGGACAGCAAAACGGCGCAGTCGGTTGCCCTCTCCCGAGCCCACCCTGGGACCCACGGTCTCGATCCGCAGGGGCCCCGGGAGCCGAAGGAGATCGGGACCCGGCGGCTTGCCGGGATGCTGGCGGCGCGGGCTCCGGTGCTGTTCTTCCCTTTGTTGGCCGTGGGTTTACCGACCCTTGGCAGTCTGGGGGTCACTGACAGAGCACAGTCCGAGCCCGGCCCCTGCCATCTCTGTTTCGGGACGGTGCAGGTGCCCTCGGGCAGCGACCGGGCAGAACGAGAGGCTGACGGAGCTCCGTGACCCGAACTGACCCGGGGTTTGCTCCTTCTCCGTAGTCCGGCGGTTGGCTTACGGTCGACGACTGTGCCGGAGGGGTCTCGGCTCGGCTGCACTTCGCTGGTTTGTGCGCCCCTGGTCGGGCTGTGCATGGTCCCTGTGCCCCGGCCGCCCCCGGCCACCTTCTCGAGGCTCCTCTGGAGGTTGGAGGATCTCGGGGATGGTTTTAATTTTCTTTTCACTTGCCGCAACAGCAGCCGTTCGAGGGCTTCAGCACCATTTCAAACCTGAATTTTAGGTATTTACTGCGTCTCGAGTAGTGCTTCGGGAAATAACAGGGTGAGGGGGATTTTTTTTTTTTTTTTTTTTGGGGGGAAAAGGAGTTTTGACCTTGCTGCTTTCAGCTCTTAGACAGAGGTGGGTGCGAAGCTGCTGGGTTTAAGCTGGTTCTGCACAGCTCTGACGCAATGCCAGGCAGCGTGGCGAATGCACAGAGCGTGTGTTAGCTGGTTGGTGACATACACATCTCATTAACGACTCCAGCATCTCGCTGTACGGGCAGCAGTGCCCTGGGAACTTGCCTGTCGGGAGCTTGCAGGGCAGTCCTTTGAGCTCTGGTGTGGAGGCAATGACACAACTGCCCGTGCAGGCTTCTGGAAAACAACAGTTCCTCTTTGGAGACAGGGGGGAAAAAAAAACAAAAAAGGATCTGATTCAGGGTGATGGACACAGAGGCAGCGTTGTCTTGGGGTGGCTTGTGAAGGGAAAGGAAATACCCTGCTTTGGAGGGGAAAAGGAACAAGTTGTGTTCTTCACCGTGGCGAGGAAGAAAGTGGAAGGGTTTTGAGCCGAGTACTTGCGAAGCATCTTAGAATCACAGAATCAGTCAGGGTTGGAAGGGACCACAAGGATCATCTAGTTCCACCCCCCCCTGCCATGCCCAGGGACACCCTCCCCTAGATTAGGCTGGCCAGAGCCTTATCCAGCCTTCCTTAAACACCTCCAGGGATGTGGCTCCAACCACCCCCCTGGGCAACCCGCTCCAGGTCCTCATCACTTAGATGCTGAACAACTTCCCCCTCACATCCAATCTGAATCTCCCCACCTCCAGCTTTGCTCCATTCCCCCTAGTCCTGTCACTACCTGATAGCCTAAAAAGTCCCTCCCCAGCTTTTCTGGAGGCCCCCTTCAGATGCTGGAAGCTTCCCCCTTCAGATCTTGAAGCTTCCCCTTGACAGTGTTCCCTGTGGCTGGGAGCTCTGAGTGCTCTCCAGCCCCTGCCCGCTGTGTAGTGACTCAAAGCCTGGCTGAAGTGGGTGGGTGAAATTCTCCTGGGCTGGCAGCGTTGGTTGGCTTGCTTGGTGCTTGTCTGGGCGGGAGCCAAGTGAAATGGAACCTCTGCTGGTTTCATAATCACCAGGGCTGTGTGGAGGAGCTGCCCTGCTCCAGAGGCTTATCTCCTGTTCCTGAAGTGGCACATGCCAAAGATAGCTCAGCCCCGGTGCAGGGGCTCGAGTGCTTGTCCTTACACTTAAACTGGCCTGGCTGTTGATCTGCAGTGAAATCCTGGGGGAAGAACTTTCTCACAGAAGGCTTCTGTCTCCCTCAAGGGTGCGCATAGACCTGCCGAGGAGACTCTCCAGTGGCCTGTAGCGTAGCTAAAGGGAAGTTTACCTCTAGACAGGCATGAAGTAATTAACCTTGTTTATGCTCTAAACTCTTGCTTTTTGCCCAAAAATGGTGCTATTATCTCGGACTGGGGGGGAAATATTTATACCACCAGACTAAACAAGCGAGGTCCTTGCAGTTCCTGAGCTGGGTGGTTGAACCGGGCAGTGTGTTTCACTGAACAGAGGAGGGTGATAAGCCCTGGGTATTTCCAGATCTTGTTTCTCATGCTCTGAAACTCCATCTCCCTGGTAGAGGGTTTGAAATAATGGGGCAGATTCTACAGCTGACAAGCAGGGATCCGTGTGGCTGAACAAGACTGCAAAGGGAGGGGAATTGAGTGGAGCTGATGGGGTCCGGTATTAAAAGTGGGATGAGGGAAGGCACAGGGATGTGTAACCTAGAACAGTCCTGGAAAGGTCAGCTCAGGAGCCTGTGGTGCTGGAGGGGCAGGAAGGGAGCCAGATTTAGCTAGGGGAGGAGATGCTCAAATAGGTGCTTAGCTTCCAGAGATTGTTTCTGCAAAGTAATAAAGAGTTTTGGGGTTGGTTTTATTTCCCCCACCCCCCATTTTTCATCTCCTCAGCACTGAGAGGCTCTAAAAGGGATTGTTGCAGGTTCCCCGTGGCAGGTGTCTGCAGGGTGTGTGCCAGTGCTTTAAAAAGTGCCCTGTGCAGAGCAAAACAATAAACAGACAATAAATCACTGCAGAGCACAAGTGCTGTTCGGTGAAGCTTTGAAGGGAAGCGACTTCATTGTTGCATCTGCTCCCAGGCTGTGGCTTCGGCAGCAGAGCAGAAGAGGTCCTCTGTAGCAGAGGGCTGCACAGAGGGAAGCTGAGGCTGGACCTGGTAGATCCCTTCAGCATTAGCTGCTGATGTTGTGTGAATGATTGCAGTGCAAGCTGGCTCCTGCAGTTCGTTGCTGCAAGTATCCTTCCTTACCTTGAGGATTTTAGGACAGGGCTTGTTTATGTTATTAAGCTGATTACAGGCTGTAGCCATGGAGGCACCTTAAGAGCAGCCTGGGCTTATTTCTGTGCCAGTGTGAAGTACCAGTCACAATGGGAGCATTTAGGATGCAGAATAGAGACAATTAGTGCCCAGACCTATAGCTTCCAAATATCAACCTGCAGCTGGTAGCTGTGCTGGCTTTGAGGTGTGTTCAGCAGCTAGTGCAGAGGTGCAGCTCCACCTTGCCATGTTTGTGTTTAAGAGAAAAGCACAGACACAGACACATTGAAAGCCCATGGTCAGAATTTACCATCCCGAGGTAGCAGGGCTGGATGGCTGCCTTTGCTCTGGGAATCCCAAAGGAAACTGCTTCTTTCCAGGTCTGGCTTAAAATGTCACAACACTTCCAGGACTTGATGAGTATTTGGCAGAAACAAAGATTACTGCTGTTTTGCAGCAGTGCTAATCTGGTTTTAGCACCTGTGGATTTACTCTGAGCAAGGACTGAGATGGTGCTGAAGCCAAATTGTGCATTGAGCAGACATCAGGATGCTCCTGGTTTAAAACCTGCCCAGGGACGTGGTGCAGTTTGGACTGAAGTGCCAACCTGAGCAGGGTTAATGTTGAAGGCTGAACCCAGGCCCCCACTTTGCTCACCCTGTAGGGCTCCTTACGCATCAACTCGCTGCTCTTGTTGCACTCTCTTCTTTTTATCTAAGGTGACCAAGCTGTAGATCACAGTTCAGGAGATCTTCCTTCAGTCTCAGCTAGCCTGGGTAGCAGAACCAAAGCTGAGGGAGATGGTCAGAGTCACATCCTGGACAGCTCTGAAGGTCCACTGGCTGATCTGAAGGTGTAGGTCTTGCTGAGTAGTCACAGCACTGCCCTGGCGTGCTGGACAATTTCTGTCCCCTCTCAGGCACTGGAATGAGCTGCCCATGGAGGTGGTTGAGTCCCCAACCCTGGCTGTGTTTCAGGGTGGTTTGGATGTGGTGCTTGGGGCTATGGTTTAAGGTGAATCTTGTCGAGCAGGGTTCTAGGTTGGACTTGGTTCTCCTGAGGGGCTCTGCCAACCTGCATGTTTCTGTGATTCCATGAAAGGGGGTTTAAGTAGTGAGTTTCCTAAATTGTGCTTTTGTGTCGGGTCCTGATCCACGTATTTTTTTGCCAGGGTGACAGCTATGAATGGCTTTGCTGTGTTTTTCCTCTTGAACATCTGCTAATGCCTCTGCGACCGGGGAGCAGAAATGCGGCGCTGACAGATCTGTGGTGTCCAATTAAACTGGGTTTGGAACAGCTGTGACAGCCCAGCCAGTCCTGGTCACTTCCAGTGACATTTCCCGACGCAGATCACCCCACTGGTAGGGCGAGCCAGGAGTGTTTGTGAGTAGTGTTGCTGCTTTATGGAATTCCATGTAAAAAAAAATAAAAAAAAAAAAGCTGTGGAGCAGGAACGTGGCCGCCTGAGGAGCCGCTTGGCTGCTTGGCAGAGGAGGCATCGAGCAGGCTACCGACCTCTCTGGCCCTAGGAAGGTTGCCTGCTCCTCTCTGCGAGCAGAACTTTGTGTTCCCAGCGACTGGAAAACTGCTTTGGCACAAACAAGACAGAACTTGCAACTGGTGCGTAATTCTCCGAGGCACAGTTATGCAAATCAGCCGTGAGGAGCCCTGACTTCGGAAAGCAGAGTTCAGCTGGATGCTTTAGCTGGATAGAGCCTCTGGAGAAGGTGAAGTTAACCCTTTGGCACTTGCTGGTGGAGTTCAGAAGGATCCGAGCAGCTTCTTTGTGCTGTGGCATTCTCTGATTGCTGCAAAACCTGGAGGTGACCTGGACAGGGAAAAGTGCATTTGATTGTTTGACGCTTGTTGGTCTAGTGGAGTTTGGGAGGATCTGAGCAGCTTCTTTTATGCTGTGGCATTCTCTGATTGCTACAAGATGTGGAGGTGACCTGGACAGGGAAAAGTGCATTTGATTGTTCGACACTGCTTTAGTGGAGTTTAGGAGGATCTGAGCAGCTTCTTTTATGCTGTGGCATTCTCTGATTGCTACAAGATGTGGAGGTGACCTGGACAGGGAAAAGTGCATTTGGTTGTCGTCTGACACTTGCTGGTCTAATGGAGTTTGGGAGGATCTGAGCAGCTTCTTTATGCTGTGGCATTCTCTGATTGCTACAAGATGTGGAGGTGACCTGGACAGGGAAAAGTGCATTTGATTGTTCGACACTGCTTTAGTGGAGTTTAGGAGGATCTGAGCAGCTTCTTTGTGCTGTAGCATTCTGATTGCTACAAGATGTGGAGGTGACCTAGACAGGGAAAAGTGCACTTGATTTTTTGACACTTGCTGGTCTTGTGGAGTTTGGGAGGATCTGAGCATCTTCTTTGTGCTGTGGCATTCTCTGATTGCTGCAAAATGTGGAGCTGACTTAGAGAGGGAAAAGTGCATTTGATTTTTTGACACTTGCTGGTCTAGTGGAGTTTGGGAGGATCTGAGCAGCTTCTTTATGTTGTGGCATTCTCTGATTGCTGCAAAATGTGGAGCTGACTTGGAGAGGGAAAAGTGCATTTGATTTTTTGACACTTGCTGGTCTAGTGGAGTTTGGGAGGATCTGAGCATCTTCTTTGTGCTGTGGCATTCTCTGATTGCTGCAAAATGTGGAGCTGACTTAGAGAGGGAAAAGTGCATTTGATTTTTTGACACTTGCTGGTCTAGTGGAGTTTGGGAGGATCTGAGCAGCTTCTTTATGTTGTGGCATTCTCTGATTGCTGCAAAACCTGGAGCTGACTTGGAGAGGGAAAAGTGCATTTGATTGTTGTGCAAAGCACGAGGCTGGACCTGCATGAGAGAGAGACAAGGCTTTAGTGTGACATTATTTCCCTTGTTAACAAAATAATGTCATTAAAGGGCTTCTTGCTGGGCCAGTGTGAAGTGTGCCAGCCAATGGCACGGGGGAAAAGGCTTTTTGTACATGCGGCTCTGCTGATGGATCTTCGTTCTTGTGAGGGCAGTAAAATGATACTTAATAAATGATGGTGCTGTTGAAAGAGTCTGAAAGGGCAGTAATGAAATGTGTGCTGTCTGGGCAGGGGGGGCATTGATTGCTGTGAGGTGGTTTGGGCCTGTTCCATTCCGAGCACATTGTGGCATTCCTGGGAAGCTGTCGTGGCACTGAGGTGGTGAACTGCAGCCTGGTGCTGGTGGAGGTGAGCAGGGTGTGCTGGGATCTTTAAGGTCCCTTCCAACCCAAACCACTCTGTGAATGAATGAATGAATGAATGAATGTGTGGTTTGCAGCAGGGTGGCTTTCCAGGACCCATGTTTTTTTCTTCTCCTGTTAATTCTTGGTGAAGATGGTAGAATCATAGAATGATTTAGGTTGGAAGGGACCTCGAAGCTCAGCCAGTTCCAACCCCCCTGTGCCATAGGCAGGGACACCTCCCACTAGAACAGGTCGCTCAAGGCCTCATCCAACCTGGCCTTGAACACTTCCAGGGAGGTTGTAGATCACAGATTCACCAAATGTGATCTCCCTGGGCAACCTGTGCCAGTGTCTCACCACCCTCACTGCAAACAACTTCCTCCTAACATCCAATTTCAATCTCCCCTCTGCTAGTTCAAACCCATTCCTCCTCATCCTGTCATTACAAGACCTTGTCAGTAGTCCCTCCCCAGCCTTCCTCTGATGCTGTCTGTACTGCTGCACCATCTGGGTGTCCATATGTGTGTGACCCTTGGGAAAAGGTGAAAAATTTCATCTTCTGCATCTGGTCTCGGAAGCTGAAGGGAAAATGTTCTCCTTGTGCACTGTCCCATTGTCTCCCCAGGGCAATCTGCAGTCTGCAAAGCTGTAAGCTGAGGTGGAATGGAGATCAGATGTCATAGCTTAGCACACTGGTTGAATGAATGTACAAAGAAGTACCTAATAAACTATCTTCCCTTTTTTTTCTCTTTTTTTTGTTTTGTTGGTTTTTTTTTTTCCAGGTTTTCAGGATGAATCTGGAAAAACTCAGCAAACCAGAACTCCTGACCCTGTTTAGCATTCTCGAGGGAGAATTAGAAGCAAGAGATCTGGTCATAGAAGCCTTGAAGGTATGTTGGAAGGAGCCTGACAAGAGACAAAAATAACACCACTGCTCTAGGTTCTGCATCCTGCTGGCATGGGAGGCAAAATTCAGAGATTTATTGCTGGCTGAGAATCCCATCTGAATGGCAGCAGCGTTGGATAATAAATGCTGCCTGTTATTGGGCTCCTTGGAATTCACTACTGGAAGCTGGCTGCAAGAAGCATGTCCATGGTGGAGTGCAGGGTTCCAGGTGTGCTCTCAGAACCAAGGGCTTCTGCCTGCCTGAAACACACAGCAGGACCCTTGGACCTCCTTTCTGGGTTTGTTCTCCACGAGGAGGGAGGGCTTCTTAAAGCAGAGCCTCTCCTCACCAGGAGGGATCACAGATTAATCTTTCAGGGAGTGATGTGTACAGTCCTGGAGCCCCCAACACAAGAAGGACATGGAAATGTTGAAGCCAGTCCAGAGGAGGCCACTAAGATGCTCAGAGGGCTGCAGCAGCTCTGCTCTGAGGACAGGCTGAGAGAGTTGGGGCTCTGCAGCCTGGAGAAGAGAAGGCTTCCAGGAGACCTTGGAGTGGCCTTTCAGTATCTGAAGGGGGCTACAGGAAGGCTGGGGAGGGACTATTGACAAGGTCTTGTCATGACAGGAGGAGGAATGGGTTTAAAGTGGCAGAGGGGAGATTGAAACTGGATGTTAGGAGGAAGTTCTTTTCAGTGAGGATGGCAGCTTGCAGGCCCGAGAGCTGCAGGGACTTGGTTCTGCAGCAGAAGCTTCTGTGGCTTCATTCCAAATACAAAAAAATCTCGGGGGAGCAGAGGAAGATCCCCTCCCACCCTCCCCCTAGAGCAATCAGGATCCTTCTGTGTTTATGGTTGGTTAGGTTTGCATTTAAACAACCTTTTTATTTTGGAGGAATATTGTTACCCCCCTCAAAACTCTCAATCAGTGGAAAGTTTAACTCCTCTCCTGGCAGAGACTCAGATAATCTGCTGTGTCCTGGGCTCACTCTGCTCACCCTGTGTGGTCAGGATGTGTTAGGAACCACGCATGGCTTTAATGCTTCAGCATGAAATGTGTGTAATGGAGGCCAGAGAGCAGCAGCTCCCTTCTGAAGGCTTCTCATTGTGTACCTCCCAAAAGCAGAGAGCAATTATCTGTTCTGTTGAAGTTTAACCTGCAGTTCCCTCTTGCAGGAGGAGATTAATCTGGTGAGAACACCCTTTGACATCATTTGTCAAGTACTCCTAACAGAGGAGAAATTAAATGAAAGTGTAACCTACCCTTGGTAATTATGCAGTATAAAATACCAAGCTAATCAAAGGTTAGTGCTGCTTTCCCCTCCCTCTGTAAGGGATGTGCTGCAAAGTTTCATTTTGAGGCTGCAAGGAAAGCTGAAGGCAGGAGGGGAGGGCAGCAAAAGCTTTGGAGCAGAGCTGGCTCTGGCAGGTTAATCTGTGGTCCCTCCTGGTGAGGAGAGGTTCTGCTTTAAGGAGCCCTCCCACCTAGTGTAGAATGGACCCAGAAAGGAGATCCAAAGGCCTTGCTGCAGCTCAGCCCCCTCAGCACAGCTTCCCACCAAAATGAAACCCCTCCAGAGCCAGCACTTGGAGGGATGCTGCAAGTCTCCAGCTGGGCTGTTGCTCAGCTCCAGGGGCTGTGTGCAGAACACCATGGCTCCAGCCCAGCTTCCTGTGGGCAGAAGGCTGCAGTGCCTTCCAATATGTGGAAGGAAGAAGGCCTTCTGATTCCTTAATCTGGTGGCTGGGCAGAGTTTCAGATGCAGAAACCTCCCAGCTTTGCTTTGTCTGTTTGCTTGGGACACACAGCAAGAGAGATCCTGGCTTCCTGTGCTTTTCTTGTTTACTGATAGCAACCCTGCTGACAGCTGCCCAGGGCTTCACCAGCTCCAGGAGTTACATTGTGTGTGGCTGTGTCTAGAGGAAAGCCACCTTGCTGCTGCTGTCTTTGCTCCTGCCTTTTGTGCATATAAACATGCTGCCCTGAAGAAAAAGCCTGAATGAAAGCCTGAAACTCTTGAGAGCTTTTCATTTTCCTGGCCTGCCTTGGACAGGTCAAGCTGTGATATGCACTGAGAGGAGACCAAATGTCCTGGGCTGGTGGCAGCATTGGTTGGCCACACACACAGGGACTTAACCTGGCTGTGGGCTCATGTCTGGCTCTTTTCCTGTGGGTTATGAGCAGCATCTTCTGCCTCTGCAGCCAGGTTCCTCTTGAGTTGTGTGTTGGGAAGAGGTGGAGAGGGAGCCTGGGCTGACCTTTGGGGTGCTGTGTGTCTCCAAGCAGATCACTTAGACATGGAGATGGCAGTGGTTAGAGATCAGGGGTTGGGCTGCCCAGTTCCTTCCCGTTTAGTAAGAAAAATGCACTTCTCCTCCTCATGGCCTAATTTGGCAGCTAATTCGGATTGAAATGCTTCTGAGCTCCCTGGATGTTTGAGGCAGAGCCTTTTGCAGCACTGTAGGAAAGCAGCAGCCCTGGCAGAGAGAGCAAACCTGGCTTTGGAAGCATGTGATTTGATCCTGCTGCTGATATTCCTGCACACTTAGGGAAAGCATTTAGCAGGTGGCATTTAGCAGAGAGAATCCATGTGTGCAGAGAGCAAAGCCTAAAATAGTTTTTCTTCTCCCTCATGGTATCAGGCCACTTGTTGCCTGGCACTGGCCCTGTGCCCCAGTGTGTCTGGATCAAGCTGCCTGAGCCTGGCTTTGCAGAGGCTCTTTGCTCCTTTGCTTTCCTCCTCACCTCCTCTCTCCACAGCATCCTCCCTTTGTTCCTCCCTGCTTCTCCCTGGCTGCCTCTTTGCACCCATCCCCTCTCAGCTGCTGAGATAGGAGCTTTGGCTCCCAAAGTCTCTTTGCTGCTGAGATGCATCCTGTGAAGAGCAATTGTTAGGTGACTGCAAAGGCTGCCTCTAGCATGTGCTGACTTGCTCTTGCTGATTTTTGTCCCCCATTAGTGTTTGGGTTGGTTTTTGGTTTGGGTTTGTTGTTTTGCTGGGTTGTTTTTTTTTTTCCTGTGGTTTGCTGCTTTTTTTTCTTGTGGAATTTTATTTTCTTGTGGAATTGAGTGCTGAGTTGCCTGTGCAGGGGGACCCTCAGCTCTCCCTCTGCTCCTGCTCTTGCTCTTTGCACATCAAATTGCAGCATTCCCTCAACTCAGACATGAGATGTTAGTAGAAAGGGTGGAATGAGCAAACTTGCTGTGTTCAAAATAGCCTTTTCCAGTGCTTCTCTTTGCTCTATTTTAAACCTCTTTAAAAAAAAAAAAGAGGCAACCTTTTTAGTTTTTTCCAGTGCCTGCAAGCAGCTTCCTGTTCACTGCATCAATCTCAATGTTCTCCTCAGAGCAGACCTTAAGTCTCACTTCTTATTGTGCTCCTTTTCCTGTGCTTATAATCGCATTAAATTCATCCACCAAACCAGAGGATTGCATAATATTATGGGCTGGCTCCTCAGTGCTTACTGCCACGGAGAGAGAATTCGGCTGTGAGCCTCAGGTTAGTCTCCTGTGAGAGGGAGAAGGGAGGCTTTCAGCAAATGCTTGAAGTGGGTACATGAGAATTTGAAGGGGTTTGTTCCTTTAAACCAAAGGAATCAATGTCTAGGCCTAGATTTTGGGACATGGTTTTAATGGCCACGGTGGCCTTAAGTTGAGAGTTGGATGTGATGATCTTAAAGGTCTCTTCCAGCTGAAGCAATTCTCTTGAGCCTAGGAGCAGAGTGTGACTGGGAGCAGTCCTGGCTTGAAATGGGTCAGTGTCACTGTGCTAGAGCCACCTTGTGCCCTGCCCCTCCTCTTTAAATCAGAAGTTTCCCTGTGTTAGGAATGAAGTTGTGTTTACTTAGGGAGAACAGGCAGCAGCTTCCTGCTGTAGAAGGCCTTGGGCAGTTCACCCTGGGCTAGGAACTATCTGCTTGGTGTTGGTGACTGGGAGCTGACATTCAGTGCTCTGATCCCCTCTCTGAAGCGCTGCTAATGCCCTGCAAAATGCAGTCTGCATGTGTCAGGGGCTTTAGAAATCCACTTCCCAGTGCAGCCTCAGTAAATAAGTTACCTCTTGTTTAAAAAAGGAAAAGACATTCAGTGATGCAAAAAAAACCTGACTGCAGATGCTGGGAAATCTTTCACAGATGGGGCAAAAGGAGCTCCTGCATCCCTTGTGGATCAGCTTCCACCCAGCACTGCTCCCTGGGCACTCTGCTGCTGCAATGCAGGATTTTTTTTCCTGGCTTTCCCTGCAAGTTTGGGGAATGTTTTGCTTCTTTCTTGCTTGAAAAGCAGCATCATGTGCCAGTGATTCTCTGCACCATCCTGATATCCAGGTAGGTGCTGGAGGAGGAGGAGGAGCAGAGAGGTGTGGCAATGGCTTCCACACTTCAGTGGCTCTGGATCCAGAGCTCTCAGGGTATTATCAGGCTGGTTTAAGGGTGACCAAGGTGCAGGTGGTGAGCACAGTCCCCAGGCCACCATCACAGCCGTGCTGGGAGTAGAGCATGCTCAGGCTCACACTGGGAGTAGAATCATAGAATGGTTTAGGTTGGAAGGGACCTCAAAGGTCAGCCAGTTCCAACCCCCTGCTATAGGCAGGGACACCTCCCACTGTTGTGGATTCCCAGGAGCTCCTAGGGAAAGAAGCTGCAGTTTTGTGCTGCTTGATTTATTTTTTTTTTTTTTTTTTTTTTTTTTTTTTTTTTTTTTTTTTTCTTCCTAAGGAAATTTCTGATGGTTTCTGAAGCTGATAACAGGTTTTCTGTGGGCAGCTCTGGTTTGGCTGGTTTGTTCACTTGAAATAATGATGGCAATTAAGACAGATCCTGCATCTGAGCAATCCAATTGCTGCCACGACTCTGCTGGCTGCTGCTGCTGCTGCAGAGCTGGAGCTGAAGCAAGGCTCAGGATCATCCCACTCCAGCATTTTGACATTTATTTACTTCCCCACCCCCCCATTCCCCTCCTGTCAGCGACTGCTGTGACCTCAGCTTTATTCCCAATAGCTGTCTCTGGGGAGAGAAGCTAATAAGGAAGTTCAAGGCAAGTCAGAAGCTATTTAAAGGTTATCCCACTCCCTGCAACACGAAGGAGGAACTTTGTGTGCAAATTATCACTGGAGAGCTGCGTGCACAGGAGCTGCAGTTAATTAAGAGCATGTTTGTGTGGTGCCCAGGGTTCAAACCCGGGCTCTGAAGTCACAGGCAAGAGTAGTGCTCTGCTTTGTGACCAAAACAAAAACAAAACCCCACTTGAAACGAGCCTTGGAAATTCCCTGTTTGGTGTTCCAGTAAAACAAGTTGTAAAGGTTGTTGAAGACAGGGAGGTGATGTTGTCACATAAACAAAAGCCTCAGCAAAAGGAAATCTTTCATAAAAGGCAGAAATAAATAAATTAATTTCAGCGATGGGCTCTGGAAAAGATTCATCCCAAAAGCAGCTAGAAATCCCAAGAGGAAACAAGAGCTTTTCCCTAACAAAGTCAAGCCAGTCTGCACAGGAAACAGCTTTTTTTTTTTTTTTGGCTATGTCAAATGCTGCTTCTGCTCCATAAAACCAGAACAGGCTCTTTTCAAATGGATAAAACCAGAACTGCCTCTTTTCAGATGGATAAAACCAGAACTGGCTCTATTCAGATGGGCCAGCAATGCCCTAAGGTGTCCTAAGAGCCAGTCAGGCTTCATAGAATCATAGAAGCATAGAATGGTTTAGGTTGGAAGGGACCTCAAAGATCAGCCAGTTCCAACCTCCAGCCATAGGCACCTCCAGCCTCCCACTAGAGGCTTGGGCAGTCCCTCTCTGCCCGTGCCCAGCTATGAAATCACACAGATCACAGGATGTTAGGGGCTGGAAGGGACCTCCAGAGATCATAAAATCATATCATAGAATGGTCCGGGCTGGAAGGGACCTCCAGAGGTTATCCAGCCCCTCCCTGCAGTCAGCAGGGACATCCCCACCAGCCCAGGTCACCCAGGACCCCACCAAACCTCACCTTGAATGCCTCCAGGGAAGGAGCCTCAACCATCTCTCTGGGCAAACTGTTCCAGTGCTCCACCACCCTCATAGTAAAGAACTTGTTCCTAACATCCAATCTGAATCTGCTCTTCTCAAGCTTGACCCCATTGCCCCTCGTCCTGTCACTGCAGGCCTTTGTGAGCAGCTTCTCTCCATCCTTCCTTCAGGTACTGGCAGGCTGCTATTAGCCCTGCCCTGGCCAGAGCAGGAGCATAGACTCTAGCACAGGGCACACAGGAACACATCCAGACAAGGCTGGAAAGTCTCCAGAGAAGGAGAATCATTGAATCATTAAGGTTGGAAAAGCCCTCTAAGATCAAATCAGTTGTGCTGATCCTCAAGAGTTCACTTTCAGTCATTAGGGCAGATTTAGACTGGAGATTAGGAAGAAATTCTTGGCAATGAGGGTGGAGAATCACTGGCACAGGTTGCCCAGGGAGGTTGTGGATGCTCCCTCCCTGGAGGTGTTCAAGGGCAGGTTGGACAAAGCCTTGAGCAACCTGGGCTGGTGGGAGGTGTCCCTGCCCATGGCAGGGGGGGTTGGAACTGGCTGAGCTTTAAAGTCCCTTCCAAAGCCAAACCATTCTGTGATTCAGTGAATCTCTGACCTGTCGAAGGCTTTTCCTAGTCTAGACAACTTTTAATTAAATGTTTGTGTTCTGCTGGCTGCTGAGGAGGAAGAGCTGGACTGGAACAGGCTCTTGGTGGCATGGCAGTCTCATCTGTTTGTCATGCTGGTTCAGGGAAGCACTTAATTGCTCAGAGCAGCAAGGGAGAACTTCTTGTTCTCTCCCAGACAGGAAATAAACCTCCCCACTGCACTCAGCAGCCCAGAGCCTGACACGGAGAGGAGCAGAGGGAAAATAGAGCTTTGGTCACACCTTCAGTACTCAAAACTCAGAGGTTAGGGGTGGAGGGGGTGGCCCTAATCCTAAGTTTTATTAGAATAAACTTGCCCAGAAGTAAACCTCTCAGATATCCTCCTTTTTGCTTACACCAGCCAAGCCCTGGTGTCCCTCTCAGGGTTTTTTTTCCCATGCTTGTATGTGGCTGCAGAGTGCCCAGCACCAGCGTGGGCTGGGTGTAAGGAGAGAGCAGCCAAAGCCAGCTGGATGAAGGTCCCAGTTTGGATTTACAGCCTTTTTTTTTTTTATTTATTCTTTCCCCATGCCTGAGTCACTCAGAAAATTCCTCACACGCTTAAAGTGGGGTTTGGTTGAGTCACTTTTAGAAATGTGTTCAGAGAAACTGAAGATTTCCTGCCCCTTCAAACCCAAAAACAACCCAACAAAAAGCCTGCAGTTTTTCCTGTGATTCATTAAGCCAGGGCAGCTCATTAGCCAGGGCCACCCTCCCATTTCCAGGGCTGAGCTTTTCCTTCCTCTTCTTCTTCTTTTTTTTTTTTTTTTTTTTGTAAAGTTAGAACAATACTTTTTAAGTTCCCATCAAAGTCATCCACTGCTCCTGGTGGGCACTGCTGATAAAGAAGCAGGAGGGGAACGAGCTGCCAATCCTGGACGTGTGTAAGGGTGGTTTGGATGTGGTGCTTGGGGATATGGTTTAAGGTGAATCTTGCAGAGTGGGGTTAGAGGTTGGACTTGGTGCTCCTGAGGGGCTTTGCCCACCTGGGTGTTGGTGAATGTGAGCTGCTCCAATTTAAGCTCAGATTTGAAGGTGTTTGGGTGCCTCAGATTTAAAGGTTTTGGGTGCCTCAGATTGAAGGTGTTGGGCACCTCAAATTTAAAGGTTTTGGGTGCCTCTGATTTGAAGGTGTTGGGCACCTCAAATTTAAAGGTTTTGGGTGCCTCTGATTTGAAGGTGTTGGGCACCTCAAATTTAAAGGTTTTGGGTGCCTCTGATTTGAAGGGTTTTGATGCCAGGACTCCACAGTGAGACACCAGCACAGGTCTCACAAATGCTCAGCATTTACTCCACGACCCTGTGAGCTGAAACCAGTGATTACATCTCTTGGAACCAAGATGGATCAGCTCTGAGGACCTTCTCAGGATCTCTTCTCCCCCTTACGCCTTCTGTTGCTTGGTTATCTGCTTCCATGTGGTTTGTTCTCCACCAGGATAAGATGTAGATAATATTGTACTGTCTTGTGGGTTTATAAAGTGCTGTTGTTTAGACCTCCACAGCAGCTGTTGGGATCCCACCAAACACATCTCCAGCTGGGATGGCTGATTCCAAACACTCTTACCCGTAAAGCTTAGTAGATGTGAGTCTCCTTGGTCCTTACGTGTCCCCAAGAGGCAGCAACTCTTATGTGTCACCAAAAAAAAACAAAAAACCAAACCCTAATCACTCTGATCTTGCCTCTTGAGAAACGAAGCTTTGTTTAGTCTGGATGAGAACACGAAAGGATTTTTTTTTTTATTAACAATATAGAGATTTATAGGCTCTTGCAAGTATAAAACTCTTTTCATTGCTCAACGTGGAATTCTTTGATGATGACCTCAAGCCAACCATGCCACTGCTCTCCCAACCAGAGCAGCAGTCAATGATTAATTGAGCAAGAACTGATGTTTGCCTTCTTTTTCCTTTGCACACTTGTGGAATGTCAGGGCAGAGGGAGCAGGTAGCTGTGGCATGAGGATGTTAGTGGAGATGCTGTGCTTGCATCCTTTGTCTCTGGTTAGTGTGGGCTTGGTTTTACTGAGGGGCCACCACCTTTTGCCCACTGTAAATGCTTTAATGAGCAGTTTTATTAGCTGGGAGCCAAGCTGAAGCCTTAGATGCAAACAGCTTAAAAATCCTTTCTGATGGCAGGAGGTTTATTGTCCTCACCTTGTGCTTTTTATAGCCTTGCTGTACTGGATCAGAGTCTGCTGTTCTTCCCCAGGAGGGTGGAACAAGTCACCCAAAGAAGCTGTGGAGACTCCCAAGCCTGGAAATGTTCAAAGCCAGGCTGGATGGGGCCTTGAGCAACCTGTTCCAGCAGGAGGTGTCCCTGCCCATGGCACAGGGTTGGAACTGGATGATCTTCAGGATCCCTTCCAACCCCCAACCCATTCTGTGATTACAGGAAGAGTATGTGAAGAACATGGTGTTGATCCCCTTGTTACTGGCCTGGTCCAGCTTGGCTTTGAAGGTCACACTGGTGCCTGGCCTGCACTGCTGTGCAGCAGGAACATCTCTCCACTGGTTCCTGTTACCAGTTCCTGTCTTTTGTCTGTTAACCTTGAAGGTGACATTTGTGCTCCTTCAGAACACTTCTCTTCTCCTGGCAGACAGCAGGATATGAATCAGACTGTGTTAAGCCCTCTTTATCTCCAAGTGGAAAGCTGGGGAGGAGGAATACTTCCTGCAAAAAGTTTCCTTCTTCAGCTGCTTGTTCTGTTTTCTTCTCCTGAAGTGCAGATCTGCCCTTGTCTTGCAGGCCCAGCACAGAGACACCTTCATTGAGGAGCGCTATGGGAAGTACAACATCAGCGACCCACTCATGGCTCTGCAGAGAGATTTTGAGACTCTGAAAGAAGGAAATCACAGTGAAAAGCAACCAGTATGCACCAACCCCTTATCCATCTTGAAAGTGGTGATGAAACACTGCAAGAACATGCAGGAAAGGATGTTATCCCAACTGGCTGCTGCTGAGAGCAGGCACAGAAAGGTAGGTTCTGCTTCGGACGAGTTGCACTTTGGTAACAAGGTCAGCTTAAATACCTGGAGTTTGGGCAGCCAGAAGGGATTTGCACCTTTGTCTGAACCTCTCACACAGTAAGATGAAGCTGTAAGCTCTTCCACTGGTGTCTAGAAGCTGCCTTTTCCAGTGGCAGGTCTGTGGTGCTGGGGCCACCACCGTCCTGTCTTTTCTCAGCTCTCTCTCTTGCTTTGATTAAACCTTAACCCCATCATCTGCAAAGACCTCAAGGACAAGTAGTCACATTCTGTTTCTCATCAAGAGGTTCAAAGCTGAATGGGTGTAAGTTAATTTCTTTTCCCTTAGTCTGTTTTGCTGGGGATAAGACAGAGCCAGCCCCAGTCTGAAGCATTTCTGTGGCAGAAAGTTTAATCTGACATGAGCAGCCAGCCAGCTTGGCTTGTGCAGCCCAAACACTCTGCTGGAGGCATCTTCAGCTTTCAGGTTGTTCTCTAAGTCACTGGAAGAAGCAGCAAGGCTGTGGGTGACTTCTCAGCCAAGTATCCAACTAAGTCATGCTGTTAAAATCAGGTATTTTCCCCCACCTCTCCCTGTGCAAAAATGCTCCTTGTGTACTTAAAGATATTTAAACAGAGTTTGGAAGCCTACATTTCAGGAAGACTGAGGAGCTGAGCATGTGTTGGAGGAGGGGCTGGAGTCCTGGTGGTGAAACAGGACAGAAAACCTCTCGGGAAGTTTGTGTTCTGGGGTTTTTTTGGTTTTTTTTGGTTTTTTTCTTCTGGTTGACTTAATAGAATTTCAATTATTCATGTAATTCAGCATCAAAGCTGAAGGAGCTCCTTCACAGGGTCCTTATGGCAAGCAGCTTCATTTCAAGAGCTCATCTTGTTCTTAAGTGGAAGGACAAATTGATGTGCTTTAAAGTAAACTTTGCACTGCAGTCCTTAAATCCCCTGTAGGAAACTGGGGGCAAAGCCTGGTGGTGAATTGCTGCTGAAACCTGAGTGAGGAGCACCTCGTTGGAGCTTCAGTGCTCCCCTGCCCAGGCTGGGTAGGCCCTGGGGCACTTCCTCTGCTCCCCTCTGGGCTTTGTCTTCCTGGTCCTGCTGGGAAGTCCTGATGACCTTAGAGTCATCTTCCAGTACCTGAAAGGGCCTACAGGAAAGCTGGGGAGGGACTTTATATGGGGGCTTACAGTGATAGGATGAGGAGCAGTGGTTAGAAGCTGGAAGAAGGGAGATTGAGAGTGCAGATTAGGAGGAAATTCTTTACAGTGAGGGTGGGGAAACACCAGAACAGGTTGTCCAAGGAGGTCATGGATAACATCTCTCTGGAGGTGTTCAAGGCCAGGTTGGAAGAGGCCTTGAGCAACCTGGGCTAGTAGGAGGTGTCCCTTGCCCATGGCATGACCATTGGAGCTAGATGATCTTTAAGGTCCCTTTCAACCCTAACCCAAACCATTCTGTGAACCTACTGTGAGGGCATCATGCAGCCAAGGGTGGATTACATCAGCTACTCAGGGCTGTCCTGCAGCCTGGAGGACAAATGTCTCATTTAGCTATTCAGTAGCCAAATGAAGACACTTCCAGTGAGTTTTTCCCAAGTTCTTTCATGAACTGACTCAGCCATACCCAATAACAACCTCTTGTGGTGTATCCAAAAGCTGCTTTCTGGGAGGTTTGAGTTGAATTATAGAATCATAGAATCATAGAATGGTTTAGGTTGGAAGGGACCTCAAAGCTCAGCCGGTTCCAAGCCCCCTGTGCCATAGGCAAGGACACCTCCCACTAGAACAGGCCACTCAAGGCCTCATCCAACCTGGTCCTGAACAGCTCCAAGGAGGTTGTGCAGCACAGAATATGATCAAAGAACACATTTGGTGATTCTGTACTCCACAGCCTCCCAGAGCAACCTGTGCCAGTGTCTCACCTCCCTCACTCCAAAGAATCTCTTCCTAACATCCCATTCAAATCTCCCTTCTGCCAGTTTAAACCCATTCCTTTGTCCTGTCATCACCAGACCTTGTCAGTAGTCCCTCCCCAGTCCCTTTCAGATGTCGCAAGGCCACTCCAAGGTCTCCTGGAAGTCTTCTCTTCTCCAGGCTGCAGAGCCCCAACTCTCTCAGCCTGTCCTCACAGCAGAGCTGCTGCAACCCCCTGAGCATCTTGGTGGCCTCCTCTGGACTGGCTCCAACACTTCCATCTCCTTCTTGTGCCGGGGGGTCCAGAACCGCTCACAGTAAATTCTCTACCCTGAACTCAGACGCTTGAGGCTGTTGGGTGGCTCTGCCATCTGGTTTGGCTGTGGACTGTGTGTGGAGGTGCTGATCTTCCCCAGTTTGTTAAGTGTGCTGGAGCATCAATAGTGCCCCACGTTTGTTTGGCTGGCAGGTGATCCTGGACCTGGAGGAGGAGCGGCAGCGGCACGCCCAGGACACGGCCGAGGGGGATGATGTCACCTACATGCTGGAGAAGGAGCGGGAGAGGCTCACCCAGCAGGTAGGCTTTGGGTGCTGGAAAAGGACCCAGCCCATGCAAACCCGGGGTTGCTGGGTGGTGAACTCAGCAGTTGGTGTCTTAATTGCACCTTGGTGTCGAAAGAGAAGCGAGGACCTCCCTGCTCTGTGGGGGCCACTCCCAGCTCCTATCAGTCCGATCCAAAAACCAACCTGAATTTATTTTTTTGTGTGTTTTGGTAGCTGAGCAGAGCTATGAATAGGCAATCAGACGCTTTGAAATCCTACTTCAGCCCTGAAAAGTGAGAAGTCCTCAAGAGCAGGGCTGCAATTGCAAATGACAGAGCTCTCCTAGTCCTCAAATTCGGAATAAGTCATGGAAGATCTCCTGGGGGAGTGCTTCAGAGCTGCTAATAAATATTTAAGCTACTGTTTTAATGTTGCTCAAGCGCCTCAGACTTTATTAAGCAGACAAAACACATCAAAGAGGCAGCGCCTTTAAAAGGCAAAGCCACAAAGCAGCAAATGAGGCAGAAGGAAGCTCTCTGCTCCAGGCCGCTGGTTCAGTCAGCTCTGGGCAGCCTGGGTGTAGATCTCACCAAAGGTCAGCTGAATTCCAGACATGAGCAAACGACTGCTAAGTGACAGCTCTTAGTAGGTGCAGCATGAGTCGTTCACCAGTGCCTCACAGCTTCCAGAGTCCCTTCACAGTATTACACAATGCTGAGGGTTGGAAAGGAGCTCTGGAGATCAAGCCCAATCCACCTGCCAGAGCAGGGTCACCCAGGGCAGGGCACACAGGGGCACATCCGGGTGGGTTTTGAATGTCTCCAGAGAAGGAAGCCTTTCAACCTCCCTGGGCAGCACTCTCCCTTTACATCTTTCTGAACATAAATCACCCCTGAGTCTCCTCCAGGCTGAGAAGGCTCAGCTCCCTCAGCCTTCCCTCATGAGAAAGATGTTGCTTAGCCATTGCCATCTTTTACTGGGAAGTTTCTCCAAGATCCATAGTAACCCCATCCTCCTGCTGGGGCCTTCCACTTCATGTACTTCCACGGTCCCCTTACAGCCCTTTTCATTCTCCTCTTCCAGCTGGAGTTCGAAAAGTCCCAAGTGAAGAAGTTTGAAAAGGAACAGAAGAAGCTGTCGAGCCAGCTGGAGGAGGAAAGGGCACGGCACAAGCAGCTCTCCTCCATGCTGGTAGTGGAGTGCAAGAAAGCCACTGCCAAAGCAGCCGAAGAAGGGCAGAAGACAGCAGAGCTGAGCTTGAAACTGGAAAAAGAGAAGAGCAAAGTGAGTAAACTGGAAGAGGAGCTGGCGTCCAAGAGGAAGCGAGGCCTGCAGATGGAAGCACAGGTAGAAAAGCAGCTCTCAGAGTTTGACATTGAGAGAGAGCAGCTGAAAGCCAAGCTGAACAGAGAGGAGAACCGCACCAAAGCTCTCAAGGAAGAGGTGGAGTGTCTGAAGAAAGTCCTGAAAGAGCTGGAGGCTTCCTGCCAGGAGCAGAGTCCTCCCGAGCCTCCGCAGCCGAGCCCCTCGCTGATGTCCAGAGGTGTCACAACTGAGAGCCCCCCGGTGAGGTCTGTGTCCTGCCAGACCGAGGGCCTGCAGGCGGTGCCCGCCGGTGCCAGCAGAGCTGCCCAGGCCGTGCCCAGCCCCACTGCACCTCCTCACTCCTATGCAAAATCCAACGGGCACTGTGAGAGCGAGGTGCAGACAGGCAGTGAGCTGCTGCAGCCCAGCCCGGCCGAGGGCCAGGCTCAGAAAGAGAGAGCTGCAGCCGCAGCCCCGGACAGCGCAGTGGAGAACGGTTCACCTGTCAGAACAGAGTCCCCCCCTGTGCCCCTGGTGGCCCAGCTCTCCTCTGGAGGGGCCTCCCTGTCCCCCAGCAGCACGGCTGCCTCCTCCCTAACTCCTTCTCCCTGCTCCTCCCCGGTTCTGACCAAGCGCCTGGCGGGAGGCTCGGCGGGCAGCCCTGGCTACCAGTCCTCCTACCAGGTGGGCATCAACCAACGCTTCCACGCCGCTCGGCACAAGTTCCAGGCTCAGGCTGAGCAGGACCATCAGTCGAGTGGGCTGCAGAGCCCTCCCTCCCGGGACCTGTCTCCCACTCTGGCAGACAACTCCGCCGCCAAGCAGCTGGCCCGCAACACGGTCACGCAGGTGCTCTCCAGGTTCACCAGCCAGCAGGGACCCATCAAACCTGTGTCCCCCAACAGCTCACCCTTCGGCACGGACTACCGCAGCCTGGCCACCGCCGCCAGCCCCAAGAGCGACTCTGGCCACTCCCCGAGCCCCGTCAAGGTCTCCAGCCCCCTCAGCCCCCTGTCTCCTGGGATAAAGTCGCCAACCATTCCTAGAGCAGAGAGAGGGAACCCTCCCCCCATCCCTCCAAAGAAACCCGGCCTGGCTCAGTCACCTGCTGCTCCTGCTCCACTCCCCAAAACCTCTTCCCCGGGACCCTCCCTGGGCGCCCCCATGGACGTGGCGAGCAGCTGCTCTAACACTCCTGTGGTGTCAAATGGCAAAGACCTGGAGATCCTCCTGCCGACCAGCAGCTAGTCTCCAGAGATGGGAATGTGACATTCCACAGCTTAGCCTCCTACAGCTCAGACACTGTTTGAACCTGGCTGATTCTATGATTGATTTCCACTCCAGTTTATTTATTTCCGTAGGAGCAGATTCTGTCTGTATAAAGCATTATTTAGGATTTTTTTTTTTTCTCTCTCCTTTTTTTGTTTGTTTTTTTTTTTTCTTTTTTAAGTAGGAAGGGAACTAATATTTTTGTTGTTGTTGTTGTTGTTTGGAAGAAAACCTTTACCTACAGCTATACAGCAGCCTCAGAATGTCTCATGGCAGCAGTCGAATCGTTAGGGATAAGGAGGACCACAATCACCTGGTGGGACCTGACTCAGCCTCTGATGGGACTGAAATGCTGCTTTTTAAATTATGCAGAAATCACTTTGGCAGACTTCTTTTTTTTTTTTTTTCCTCCTGTTCAACTCCAGATGAACATTTTCTAACAAAGTGCCTGAACTAAGCCTGTGATCTGAATGTGATTCTCTCAGCACGGTGAGGGGTGGGGACCCATCCAGCTGCAGAAAAGAGTCCTCCCTTGTCAGCCCCGGATGCTGAAGGCAGCGCTGGGGTTTTTCTCCTGCATCCTTGCCATTTGCTGAGATGAATTTAGCAAAATGTGCTGCCAGCTCTGTGGGGTGAGCCCCGGGCCGAGGCTGCCAGCCACCCTTCAGCCTTCAGGAGGTGGCTCCTGGCTCTCTGAGGAAGCACACACAAGTTTCTCGGGGCAGAACTGAGCTATGCCACAACTCGGGTGGCATTTCTCTTCGGTGTGCCTCATCCGTGCAGCCCTGCAATGCTCTGCAGGGTTGCCTGGGTGGCTGAACTCTGGCTTCTGGTTTGCCACCTGCCAATTTCCAATGCCCTTCAAGCATTCTACTGTTGTGTGTAGAACTTCTGAGAAAAGGATCTTGCTGTTACTTGGCAGAGGTCTTGCTATTACTTGAAAAAAAAAAAACAAACCCCAGCCACCGCTCCTCCACGTGGCACAGGATTTTTAGTACCTT
The DNA here is from genome assembly GCA_013396835.1 of Psilopogon haemacephalus. Taxonomy (NCBI): domain Eukaryota; kingdom Metazoa; phylum Chordata; class Aves; order Piciformes; family Megalaimidae; genus Psilopogon; species Psilopogon haemacephalus. The sequence continues at coordinate 831,659 of VWZI01005625.1, forward strand.
GGGATCTTCTGCTGGAAACAAAAGCAATAATTTTGTTCCTCAGCTCTCAGCTGGGTGCAGCTGAGCTGGGATTTCCCACCCCCATCTCCTCCCCACCAGTGAGCTGTGGGATCTTGGCTGCAAATATGGAACCAAATCCTTGCTGCTGTGCGGTTGACTGTGTGCCTCTAAGTGGTTTCACACCAGATACACAGTGTAGTAGGGAAATCCTTGAGCTATCCTCAATGCTCTGCCTAATAGGAAGAAAATGTGGGAGCTGATTGAGGTTAAACAGAAGACTTTGCAAGGAGCTGGCAAAGTTTTGAGGCAAATCCTCGTGTGTGAAAAATGTCTTGGGCCCAAGAGGGGAGGAGCAGCTGCTGGCTGTGCTGAAGGGTTTGTGCTGCCTGTCACTGCTGGCATGGCTGCTTTTGAGCCACTGGTGAGAAGAGCTGGGCAAAGGCAGCCCAGGCCAAGGGCAGGGCTGGGAGCACATTCCCCCAGGGTCCTGCTCTCAGGTGGGGCTTGGGAACTGGGTCTGATTTAGATCCTCAACATAGAAGCTGCTCAGTGTGGGTTGAGGTGCAGCAGTGCCCTCTGCAGCAGGGTCACTTCTGCAGCTCCCTACTGCCAGAGAGACTCTGTCTTGCCTGGTTTCCCCGTGTCTCACTGGTCAGAACACGTCCACCTTCCTTGGTGGAAGATCCTGCAGCTGGAGGCTGCACCACTGCACATGGTCTGGAAGGTTCCTTCTGGCTTCGAGCCTTGTTCTGGAGGACATCAGAGCCGGTGTGCTGCTTTGGGGTGGCTGCTGTGTGAGGTGGCCCTGCTGTCCTGTCCCACACAGGCATTTACACCAGAACAAGGGCTTTAGAGAGGCCTTTTGGTAGCCCCTTCAAATCATGGTGTTGTGTGCTGCTGCTCCTGGTCCAGTGGAACAGGCTGTGTGTGATACAGGCAGCGAGAGTGACCTGGGCAGCAACTTCTGGAAGCACATTTATCAGTTTTTTTGTTTGTTTGTTTGGGTTTTTTTAAAGTCTTCACAGCAGACTTTTTCCTCTTGAGGAGAGTAAACAGAAAAATCTGACAGGCAGGTGGATTTTTGGCCCCTGTATCACCTGGGACTCAAGCGTGAGGCTTTTGTATACACTGCTTTAAGGTGTTTTCTTTGCTTTTACATTAATCTGAGAGGTAGTAGCCCCTTTCTTCATCCATAGCTCTAGAGAGGTGTCCTCTGGTGAAGTCTGTTAGGAGATGCACTGAGTTCTGTTCTTCTCAAGTCGGGGGGATGCAGAGGAATGTATTTTTTATTGTCTTTTTCTTGCTAGTAGCTGATCAGAGAGAAACGAAGCACAAAGGCATTCAGATGGATCCAGCTAATTCAGTAAGACGTTTAGGGTTAGGATTTAACTGTTGATGTAGATTCTGTGTGGAAGCAACTAAATATTTCTTCTCTTAACTGCCATCTGTTAGCAGCAGATGTGGTTGCAGAGTTTGTCACTGGCTAATGGAGTCTAATGAAGTGCAAAATGTACACACTAAGTATTAACTCATTAACACCTGTAAATTTGTAAAGCCAAATGTACCAAGCTGAAGTCTTTAATCATTTTTTTTATAGCTGATGGCATTCAACGTGTTAAACATTCATATTATCAATAAAGGATTTTATTTTTAAGACGTGCAAATGGCTGCAGAATCATAGAATGGTTTAGATTGGAAGAGACCTCAAAGCTCAGCCAGTTCCTGCTGGACACAGAATGTTTCGTGGAGGTTCCCTGGGTACTGCCTGCGCCTGGAGGAGCACAGCTCAGGGATGTCACAGTACAGTCAGGACTGTTCCAGCCCAGCAGGGGCACTGGCTCCAGCAAAGTCCCCTCTGCCCGGACTGCAGGGGGTCCCTGCAGGGATCACAGGATGTCAGGGAGTTGGAAGGGCTCATCAAACCAGCACCTTCCTTCCCTAGAGAGCTTGAGGCTGCTTCAGGTGCTTCCCAACCCAGCCTCGGGGCTGAGGCCACAGCTGTGTTATCTCCAAGGCACACCTCGGCTCTGACCTGGTTTTCTTATCTTTGCATCAACTCAGCTGAGCAGGTTTTGCAGCAACCTGGGCAGGAGCTCTTTGTCATCTCCTCTTTGGAGCAGTGTTGGGTCTCTGCTCTGGCACAGCCCAAGCAGCAGCCACCAAACAAGCTCCACATCCTCCTGTCACCATCTTCACCGCAGCCAAGGAGCCTGGCCCAGGCTGGAACGGGACTGGTGAGTCTGGGCCACAGCCCCAGGTGCTCTTTACGGTAGCAGAGGTGGAGGAAAGTCCTTGCCCAATCCTGGAATGTCCCCAAACCCTGCCCTGCCCACAGCGTGGGGCTCTGCCCAGGCTATGCCACAGGCAGTGACCGAGGGTGTCAATCCCAGCTGGGGTGAGGCTTGAGCCCGTTCCCAGTGCCAGGAGCCCAACCCTGCCCCATCCTCTGTGAGCAGAGCGAGTCAGAGCCCCCTCAAAGCATCATCCTGTCACCCCCAGACCCTCCACACCAGCTCTGCTCTGTGGGGCTCTGAGGGGCAGGGCGAAGAGAAGGGTCAGAGAGGTTTTTGTCATCTCTCCATCGTACTGGGGAGAGTTACAGCCCTGATGGGATGTGTCAGGGTGATCCCTGTGCTTTGGCAGTGCCCTGGTGGCACTCTCTGGGCTGGGTGTGACCAGCTGCCTGCCCGCCCTGCTTGCAGCCGCGCTCCAGCCCTCGTTTTCCCGCTGCAGACTCCAGCGCTGCAGCGCTGGCAAAAGCCAAGTGGCTGTTTATTTCCTGCCACCGTCCCGGGGCCGGTCGGTACGGAGGTGCTGGGCTCGTAGAAGCTGGTGCGGGCGGCCCTGAACCTCCTCCCCGGCGCCTGGGGATCGGGAGCGGACGGAGTGGTCCTCGGGCGGGAGGTGCTAGGCGGAATTGCGCCGCTAGAGGGAGACCTGCGCCCGGGAACATGCCGAGGCAGGCACCGGAGGGCTCCGGGCAGGCACCGGAGGGCTCCGGGCAGGCACCGGAGGGTACTGGGCAGGCACCGGCACTCGCACGGCTTCTCCCAGCTGCGTGCGGCTGCTTTATCCCGAATGGCCTCTCGGAACCGGGAGAGGGCAATGAGCTTTGCCTGCTCCGCTGCAGCGCATCCCTGCCCCAGGGCATCATCGCGGGGCACCCGCATCGCAGGGAATCTTCATCTCCAGCCGTGCCCCACCTCGGGCCATCTGACCAGGACAACCACGGGGTTACTGCGCTGTCACAGACCCTATTCCCGCTTTTCCCCTGCTCTCTCGGCGAGAGCTGGCTCCGTGCTCCAGAGCATTTTATGGATGAAAAGCACCCAGGGCTCCCCGCGTGGTGTTCTGAACATCCAGAACCCTGGGGCAGAGTTGGGGCAACGAACCACCTCAGCCGAGGGGGGGCTGCAGTGGAGAGCTGGGGGACACAGGGTGCTGATGAGGTTCTGTTGGGTGGTGGCAAGAGCAGGCCAGGATGACCACGTCACATCGGCACCCAGGAGCATCCTCGGGGAAGGGTGACTGTCCCCCAGCCACTGTACCCTGCGGCTCTGCCAGCAGCAAGCCTCGGCCAGGTGTGCAGCAGCCCTGCAGCTTCTTCCCGGGGCCGTTCAGGCCACAGTGCCTCGGGCAGGGTTTGTTTGCACAACCCGGACCTGGCTCTCGCCCTGGGCTTCAGCCGCTGAGTGTTGTTGTGAGAAGCATTCACCCACAGGTTTTAGCACAAGCAAACATGCCAAGGAGCTGAGCTCCACTCACCCTGCTCTCCTGCCCGGCAATTTCAGCTTCAGCTGCCGCTGCTGATAACCCCTGGGTGCCGTCCAGGCGCCACAGTCGCCGCCACAGCTCCATCACCAGGCAGCTGCCAGCCGCAGGCAGCATCCCACCGTGGCCAAAGCCACGGGGAGAAGGGGCTGGGAAAATCGCTGCGTGGGCACTTGTCTCTTTTGGGACGTTGAGTAGAGGAAGGAGCAAACACAGGAGCAGATTCAGAGGGCACCTGCCTGGGCTTTGGCCCTCTGCTTCCAGTTCATGCATCCTACTGGCAGTGCCTTCCAGGGCTGCTCGGTGCTGGGCCCTGTGTCTGTACCTGCTCAGTGGTCGCAGGCAGCTCCCCACAGGGCTGCAAACTGCAGGCATAACCTCAGTGGGCACAGCTGCAGCCCTGGCCCTGGAGGTGCCATTGCAACACAAACCAAGCTGGGCTCAGGAATTTGAGCGTCCATTTGGGATCACAATGCCTCATGGCCACAGGATTCCACTGGGCCACTGGTTCCCACACCCCATACGCCTCCAGTCTGCTCTGGGCTCTGGCTGGGAGGTGGTGGTGGTGGTAAGGAGTAAGCAGCTCTGCAGCCAGCAAGCTGCTGTGATGGGGCAGGCGGGTGGCTGAGCCCAGTGGAGAGCCACGCTGGATGTGTCTGGGTGGTCATTTGGAGGCTGGAAATGGTGCTGGATGTGGGATGTGGTCTGGCAGCTCTGGTCCCAGAGAATCTGAGGCCACCCAGGGCTGGTTCCCAGGCTGGGGGCTGTGGAGTGCCCTGCCACAGGCTCCGGTCCCCCTGCGCTGCCCTCCCACGGGGTGAACGGCTCTTGAGAGCTGTGCGGGAGAGGGAATCCAGCTGAAGAGCTGATTCTGATGGTTTTCATCCTGTCCTGAGAGAAGGGGGAATTTGTTTCGTGTGGAGTCCAAGAGCTGTTTACATGCTGATGAGGCAGCTCCATGTGCTGCTTCGGGGGGAGCTGAAAGGAGCAGCACGTTCGCTGGGCATGAGGTCCCCTTGGCCCCTGCACATCATGGCAGAGACCTCCCTGAGCCTCCTCCCGCACTGCCCAGCAGTGCTCAGCGCTCCCTGCCTGGTCCAGGGATGGATGTGCAGCTGCCAGCATCGGGGTGCCAGGAACGGTGAAACATTGCCCAGCAGAGGGATCCTGGTGACCTGGAGGATGGAGAGCAGGCTCTTCAGGGCGTCCCGGAGCCACAGCTGCCCGTGGCCACGCGTGGGGCCAAACAGGAGCTCCAGGGCACGTAACACGAGGCAGGGATGGTGACAGAACGGGCTGAGAGGGACACCGAGCTTCCCAAACCCCCATCTCCCCCACAGGCCGGGGCAGTCCCCGTCGGCGGGCACAGCGAGGGGCCAGCAGCTCTGCCGCAGCTGCCTCTCGTCTGCGGGAGCCTCCGGGGCAGCGGGTGATGGATCTTTTGGTCATGGAGGAGCAGGGGGAAGCAGCCATCAATAAACCTCCTGCCTGGGCAGTACCGCGGCGCTGCCCCTGCCCTGTGCTCCTGCCGAGGCTGTGCCGAGGGCCGGGCACGGGCGCGGCACAGATGTTGTTGGAGGGGACCGGGGTCAAGGCTTGTTTGACGAGGAGGAATGGCCGTGGGGAGGGTGTTTGTTTTTGTAGCAGCTGGATGTGTCTCGAGGAGGGATGGGAACGTCTCCTGTCACTCGCGGGCCGGGAGGAGGCTGGCAGGGCAGGGATAAAGCTCCTGACAAGTTTGGACTAGCAGGCGAGTTGATTAGCTGAGAGATGAAAATTCACAGCTCTGCCCTCGCTGGGGCCGTGAGCTGCCGGAGATGTGTTTACGTGAGGGGAAAGCGCCCCCGTGCCTGCCGCTGCCGAGCCCCGGCCCCGTCGAACCGCAGCTCCCAACGTGCCCCGGACCGGCAACCCGACCCCACGGCAAGGACAACCACGGGGGGCTCCGCGGAGCCCAGAGCGGTGGTTTTGCTGGGGGCAGGAGGGATGAGGGACGCGGGGCACAACTACCTGAAGGGAGGTTGGAGTGAGGCTGGTGTTGGTCTCTTCTCCCGAGTAACTAGCGACAGGGTGAGAGGAAACGGCCTCAAGCTGCACCAGGGGAGGTCTAAGGCAGAGGATGTTAGGGACAAGAGTGGTCAGGGATTGGAACAGGCTGCCGGGGGAGGTGGTTCGATCAGCGCCCCTGGAGGTGTTCAAGGAGTTTGTGGACATGGCACCTGGGGGCATGGTGGCGTTGGGTTGATAGAATCATGGAATGGGGCTGGAAGGGACCTTGAAAGATCATAGAATCATAGAATCATGAACCAAAGGATCATAGAATCATAGAATCATGAATCAAAGAATCATTAATCAGAGCATCTTTAATCATCGAATCATGAATCAAGGAATCAGAATCATAAAATCATAAATCATAGCACCTTTAATCATAGAATCATGAATTAAAGAATCAGAATCATAGAATCATTAATCATAGCATCTTTAATCGTAGAATCATGAATCAAAGAATCATAGAATCATTAATCATAGCATCTTGAATCATAGAATCATGAATCATAGAATCAAATAATGAAATAATCACTGAATCATAGCATCAAGATCACCTGGTCCAGCCCCTCCCCTGCCAGAGCAGGATCACCCAGAGCAGATCACACAAGAATGCATCCAGATGGTTCTTGAATATCTCCAGAGAGGGAGACTCCACAACTCCCCTGGGCAAGCCTGTTCCAGTGCTCTGTCACCCTCACAGTGAAATGATGCTTGGGTCAGTGAAATTGATGGTTGGACTGGATGAGCTCAGAGGTCATGTCCAAGTGAAACAACTGAAAGAGTTGGGGTTGTTCAGGCTGGAGAAGAGAAGGCTCTCAGGTGACCTCATTGTGGCCTTCCAGTATCTGAAGTGGGGTACAAAAAAAAAAAAGCTGGGGAGGGACTTTTTAGGCTATGAGGGAGTGCCAGGACTAGGGGAAATGGAGAAAGCTGGAGGTGGGGAGATTCAGATTGGATGCAAGCAGGAAGTTCTTCAGCATGAGGGTGGTGAGAGCCTGGAATGATTTGCTCAGGGAGGTAGTGGAAGCCTCATCCCTGGAGGTGTTTTTGGCCAGGCTGGCAGAGGCTGTGGACAGCCTGCTCTAGGGTAGGGTGTCCCTGGGCATGGCAGGGGGCTTGGAACTGGCTGCTCCTTGTGGTCCCTTCCAGCTCTGTCTGATTCTAGGATTCTAATTCTGCTACTCTCTGACTTCTCCCACATCCCCAAGCGCCTGCTGCCAGCGCAGCTCACTGCTGGCTGCCCCTGCACACCCTGATGTGCCCAATGTCCCTCCTAATGCCAGGGGTGGCAGGGACTGGAGAGCTGGCAGTGCTTTGGGTGTGAATTTGAAGGCAAGGGTGGAAGCCAGCACGGGGAGCAGGAGCTGTCAGCTGAGAGCTGGGCTGATGGTACTGATTAGCCCTGATAGACAGAGATAAATGCATCCAGCTGGAGGCTGAACAAATCGATGCTGTACGTTGTATAATTGTCTTCAAAAATAAGGTAATGACTGCCTCTTGGAATGCTTTGATCTTATCAGAAAGACAAGGAATACACTAATGGCTTTAATTAGACTTCGGGGATGAAATGAATTCGGCCTCCTGGGTGAGCTGGTTTCTGGAATTGACCACTGGTGGGGATAGAAAAGGCTTTAATCAGATTTAGGCTCTTTAATACCCACAATAGTGGTGTCTGCATGTGTGATACAGACCCTACTGTGGTGTCTGGGGTAGGAGGGGGAGGGATCTGCAGGCTGCCCAGGCTCAGGCTGCCTCTGCCTTTAGCTTTTTCTCAATGGACATTTCCCATTTCCTCTGCGAACTACCCTTGGCAGGGGGGGTTGGACTCCATGGTCTGTGGAGGTCCCTTCCAATCCCTCACTTCTGTGATTCTGTGATTTGTGTTGGAGCTCTGCAGGTTCTGCTGGCTTTGCTTAGGGATTTCTAAAGGAAAGCCAAACCCACCCTGCCAAAAAAGCAGCAGAAGCTGCCAGGGGTTTCCTTCCCAGCAGCCTTGTGGTGGCCACGCCAAGCATCCAGAGCGAGCCAGCAGCAGGCACCACAGTTGCATTACTGCAAGGGACCAGGGAAGGTCTTCTCTCTCCTGGAGCAATGCCTTGGTGTTGTCCCCCAGAGCTCCTAGAATGAGAGGTGCTGTGTGCTTGGAGGGCAATCAGAGGCTGCCTCAGCACTGCCTCACCACACAAAGCTGCTGCTCATCAGTTGGCCCAGGCCAGGTGGGGAGTGTAGGTAGCTGGAGCTGGTTTTGCTCCATGTCCCTCTCTGGGCTTCCCATAATGTGATCAGAGGTGAGGGCAGGTTGGTTTGCAGGGGGTTCTGCCTCTGCTTCACAGAATAGGTTTGGTTTGGAAAAGGCCTCTAAGGTCATCGAGTCCAACCAGCAACCCAGCACCACCACAGCCATTAAACCATGTCCCCAAGGGCCATGTCCATGCATTTCCTCAACACCTCCAGGGATGATGACTCCACCACCTCCCTGTTCCAATCCCTGAGCACTCTTGCAGCAGAGAAATTTTTCCTAATCTCCAACCTACACCTCCCCTGGCACAATTTCCTCTTGTTCTACCACCTGATCCTAGGGAGAAGATGCCCATGCCCTGAGGTGTCCCCATGGTGGCATCCTTGGGCGTGCACCTGCCCTTCCCCTGCTTATTTCATGGTGACCTCAGGCTGCTCTCCAAGCAGCAGCAGCAGCCCAGATGGTGATGCTGAGCAGGCAGAAGTCATTCTTCCTAGGCCATGTTGATGCCTTCCCTGCTGCAATTCCAGATCTGGGTTATTTATTTTTTTTTGGGGGGGGGGGGGTTTGCCATTGGCCACAGCATTTCCCTTACCTTAATTTGTTGGGCTCAGATGAGCTCCTGAAAAGGATTTCATAACAAGAGCTGCTGCCAATGAAAGCACAACCTTGTGCAGCAGCTACTCCACGGCCAAATACTTTCAAGGCCAAGCCTCCAGGCGTGGTGTAAGCTCCTTGCAAGTGGCTGAGGTTTTGTGTCAGTAGGGGTGAGAGCTCAGTGAGGTCAGCACTCCCCCCACAGGAGCCTGCTGGTGGCCACCAAGGTCAGCCTCAGGTGGGGAGCACCAACAGTTGGTGCTTCTGGCCCCAACAGTGACTTCCAAAGCTGTGAGCAAGGCTCACACATAGACAGACAGACAGACAGACACACACACACCCCCTGCCCCATTCCAGAAGGGACCCTGCACTAGAGCACAGTGGGGCCAGACCCTCCCACCCAGCACAGAGCCACTGTGGATGTCCTTCCACCAGGGGAGGATGCAGGATGCAAGAGGAGGGAGGGCCACGAGCCACCCAGTGATGGGTCCTGCCTCTCCCAAACCACTCCACCAAAAAACCCACCCCTGCTGGCAGCGCTGCCCCAGGGTCTGCCAAATCACCCCATTGTGGGGGCAAGCTCCTCACCATGGCACAGACACACACTTAGTAACCTAAGCTCCTGAAAAAAAAAAACAAAACAAAACCAAATTCCTTTTTCTTCTTGGAAAATGTTGCCTGGGGGAGAAGCTCATCGTGAAGGATGAAAACTTAATCCTTGAGGTAGAGGAGGAGTGGGGCAGGGAGGGCTCTGAACAGCTCTGACAGTTGTTGCTAGGTGAGTCAGGGTGAAAAAAGGGGGAGGGATAAAAGTCGTGGTGGGACAGGAGAGGATGGGGCAGGATGGGGCAGGCTGCAGGCAGCCCTGGCACTGCTGCCTCCCCAGTGTGCCACCATTTGTCACTCCAGTGTGCCCAAGAGAAGTGCAGGAGCTCTCCTGGTGGTGTCAGGCAGAGCAATGCTGCTGTGCTCTGGTAGGTGAAGATCTGGGGGAGTGAATTTTGCCACTCACCCCGAGGACAGCCTGGGCTTGCCAGATCTGGGCACCAGCAGTGCTGGGAAGGGACTTTGATTGAGGTCAAGCTTTGACCAATATCAAAAAACCCTCCTGGTGAGTCCACAGGTGGATTGTTCCCATCTTCTGGGTGCTGGTAGGATGATGGTTTGGGGCAGACATGGGCACTGCTCACAGCTCCTCACCAGGCACAGCTCTCCAAACAACTGGGAGCTCCCACCCTGGAGCTGTGCTGTGTCTTGGCACTGCTGGGACTCTCTGGCCCAGCCCCTGTCAGAGTGCACAGCACTGCTGGGCAGGTTGGGGTGGGGGTCCCCATCTCCTGCCTGCAGATTTGTTCTTCCCTGCTGCGTCTTCACTCTCCCTGTGCCCACCCTGGTGGCTCTGGGGAGCTGTGAGTGCCAGCTCCCTGTCTGTCAGGGGGACCACTGGAGTGGTGGCTCTTGGTGGATCTCAGACAGCCAGGATATGTCCCCAGGGTGTTCACAAGACAAAAGTCCTCAACCAGCTTCTGACAGGGGTTTTGCAGCCCAGCAGCTCCTCCCCACCTCTCAGGGGTGATGCGATGCCCCCCACACCACACCCCCCAGCCCTCAGCATCCAGCTGAGAGGGACAAACAAGCAAATCTCCTTCTCCTCTTTATTTCTGGACTGGGGAGGGGAGCAGGGAGGGTGGGTTACACTCTCCAGAGGCCAACCTGCTCTGCCTTTGCTCACTGCACTGCAGAGCTGTTTACCGCCGTGGATTCCAGCCCTCTGCTCTCTGAGGCTCTGAAGATGTATTTCCTCTTGTGCCATTCCTCCTTCTGGCAGGCAGGCTCCCAGGTGGGTCTGGAGAATGTCAAAGTGGGAAATAAAGTTGTTTGCTGGGGGAAAAAAAAAAAATGAGAGAGAGGAAAAAGGGAAAGGGGAAAAAAAAGGAAGCTGAAGCAGTGCAGTGTGAGGAGGCTGGGCAGAGGTGGGGGTGATCCAGACATGGAGCACCAGGAGAGCCTCAGCTCCATGCTTTTGGTGCCACAGGCACAATGATTCTGCCAGTCCCAGCTCCTTGCTGTTGGTGCCACAGGCACAAGGACTCTGCCAGTCCCAGCTCCATGCTTTTGGTGCCACAGGCACAAGGACTCTGCCAGTGTTGCCACCTGCCTTGTGCCATGGATGGAACGAGCCAGGGCAGTGGTGGAGTTCCCATCCCTGGAAGGTGTTTCAAAGCCACGGAGTTGTGGTGCTGAGGGACAAGGTTTGGTGGTGGGTTCAGTGCTGGACTTGATCTCCCCTGAAGCCTCTGCAGCTCTCACATGCCTGGAGCAGGCTAAAGCACAGCACAGGACCAAGCCAGAGTGGCACAGTGTGAGTGTCCCCATGGCCTTTCCATCTCCTGCCCTGCATCCAGCACTTTTCCTGCCGGGAGCACACATGCAGCCCTTGGGCTCGTCTTGGAAGGCTTCGTGGTGCTGAAACAGATGACTCTATTTATCTGCAGTGACTGATGGGCGAGCACATTCCTGGCCCTGCCATCATCTGGTTCTTGTAACATCCATCGTGAGCAGCGCGAGCAAACACAGCAGCGATCCGGGACAGCGCTGGGAGGCAGCCAGGTGGGGCAGAGGTAGGGTGGAGAGGGGGCTGGTGGTGGGTGGGAGTGGGCAGAGATGGGTGGAGATGAGCTGGAGGTGGGTGGAGATGAGCTGGAGGTGGGTGGGGATGGCTGGAGGTGGGTGAAGGTGGGCAGAGAAGGGTGGAGATTTGTTGAAGGTGAGCAGAAATGAGTGGAGATGGAGTGGAGATGGGCAGAGATGGGTGGAGATGGGTTGGAGGTGGGCAGAGATGGGTGGGGATGGGTTGGAGGGGGGCAGAGATGGGTGGAGATGGGTGGGGATGGCTGGAGGGGGGTGAAGGTGGGCAGAGAAGGGCAGAGATTCGTTGAAGGTGAGCAGAAATGAGTGGAGATGGAGTGGAGATGGACAGAGATGGGTGGAGATGGGTTGAAGGTGGGCAGAGCTGGCTAGGTTGGACTGGATGAGCTTGGAGCTCTCTTCCAACCTGGCTGATTCTATGATTCTGTGAGGCTGCTGCTGGTGCCAATGGCTGAGCTGCCTGGCAGGAGGTGCTCAACGTGCATGGTCCTGCAAGAGAGAGCTCCCAGGGCAGGGCAGGCCAGGCCAGGCCATGGCATGATGCAGGAGCACCAGGACTGGGCACAGATGCTGCAGGGTGAGAATCTGCAAAGCTTGGGAGGCTTCTGCTGAAGACATTTTTCCGTTGGTGAGGCCATGGGGTGGAGCAGGAGGAGCAGGGG
>VWZI01005625.1:848162-862195 GCA_013396835.1 Psilopogon haemacephalus
CACTTGTTCTGCTGCTGTGGCCTCCATGCTTTGGGAAATACCCCAGAGGGAATCAGTTCCAAGCGGGAGGGGATCACCTGTGAGGTGCTGATGCTCCCCACGGCTCAGCAGCCCCAGCCCTGCCTGGTGCTGCTTGGTTACTGCACAACCCTTTAGATTGTCACCCTTTGGGTAACCTGCAGAATGTGGAGGGGCTGCCAGGGCAGCAAGGGCTGAGGGCACCCCACTGGCACCTCCCCTGCAGGAACACACCAAGCCCAACAGCTCCACTGCCCATTGGTGGAATGGGATGTGGAATATGCAGTAAGGGATGTGGAGCAGTGGAGCATGGAGCAGGAACACAGAGCATGGAGCGGGAAGCACGGAACACAGAGCAGGTATTGTGGAGCACAGAGCAGCCTGGCACAGTGGCACTGGCATGGTGACAGCTGGGCACACAGGTGTGCCCCTGGCACCCAGGGAGCAGCAGAAGAGCAGTGAGCACCAAGGGACGGACATGGAAGCACCCTGAGGAGTGTGGTTCAGGGAGCAGCTGAGGCTGCAGCTCACTGACTCACAGCAGCAGCCCTGGTTGGTGTTTACCAGGGGCCAGGTCAGGGCTGGCCAAGAGCTGATTGCAGCAGTCTGAGCTGTATCCTCCCAACCACAGTGGCCAGCACTGGGACTCTGCCTCTCATCTTACCCAGGAAACCAAACCCTCTGCTCTGCTGGAGAAGAACCTGCAGCCTTGGCACCCAGCACTGGAGGTCTGTCTGCAACCCCAGGACCACAGTGTGGCTGTCACCTCCAAGCTTGGAAAAGCTAATTTAAAAATCCCTAAACCCCCAAGTGCAGCCCAGGCATCACGTGTCTGACATTTGGCTTCTCAGCCCTGAGCTGCTGGTCCAACAGCTCTCAAGCCAGAGGTTAAGCCTCCCAGTTCCTCTTTTTGATCTACATCACTCACATTTTTCCATGTTGTTGGACACTGGGGAAAAAAAATAATAAAATTTAAAAGACCCAAAAATCCTTTTGAATTAGGGTGAGACTTTAATTGCTTTCCCATCTCCTCCCCATATCAAGTCCAAGTGCCTGCCCAGGGACCTGCACACCCCTGCTCAGCCCAGGAGCTCGACAGGTGGCACAAGAAGCAGTGCTGCAGTTCAGGGTGGATGAGCAGGACACAAAGATGCAGCTGAAAAAGCTCTGATCTCCATCCCTGCTCCCACTGCCATGGGCAGAGCTGGGGAAGGGGCGGGGGAGGGATGCTCCCAGCCACGCGTGGCTGACCTGGCAGGCAGCTTCCCACCCGTTCCCACCAGCCCATGCAATGGAAGTGGCTGACAATGGGCTCGGCAGCTGCCAAAACCCAACATGAGGCTTGCAGATGTCCCTGGGCCCAGCAAACTCCTGCAGGAAGATCCATGCAGCACCAGAGGTTCCCCTCAATTTGCTTCAGATGCTGCTCGCCCCCTTCGGCAGCCATCGCTGGAGGAGAGGGTGAGGGGGGGGAGACCCTTTCAGAGAGAAAAACATAAATCCAGCTCCACATCCAGCCTGGGTTTATCTCCTCTGGTTCAAATTAAGAGGCTGGGGTCGGGTTTTTTAGTATGTTGCCATTTGTCTTTTACCTGAGGGCATTGTGGAAAGGAAGAGGAGGGAGGAGAAAGGTGAATGGAGCACGAAAGCAGGGAAGGAGCAGAGTCTTTAGTAGACAATTAGCTGAAGTCATTTCAGGCTCTCCCTAAAACATCCAAATGGAGATTGAAAGCAGGCAGACAGAGTCAGCTCCTCACCGGTGGCTCTGGTGATAAATCAGTGCCTGTGGCTGCATGGCAGAAGCCCAGGGAGGAGCAGCTCCGCTCCAGGTGATGCTGGAGGACAGGAGCAGGATGGGAGAGTCCCCAGTTCCCCCCCAGCACCACCAGCCTCACGGCAGGACCCTCCCAGTTTACTTCCTGAGGCCGAGGAAGGAGCACGGCGTAAAAAGGCAGCACAGCAAGCAGGCAGGCAGAGGGTGAGGGCAGTGCCAGCAGCCAGAGCCGCCGAGCACGTCCGGGGCAGCAGAGCTCAGCGAACGGAGCCTCATTAGCGCATCCACAGCCCTCGACAAAAGGCTTTGTCTGTGCAGCGTGGGCTGGCTTTGCTCAGCAGCTCTTCACAGGGATGCCACAGGCTGCCGTGGGAAAAGCAAAGCCCCAGGTTGGGGAAGGTTGGCACCGAGGGGCAGCTGATGGAGCTGCCTGCAGGTCTCACTGCCTGTGACCTCCTCCCTCCCTTTCGCCGCTCGCACTGCTCCAGCCCGGAGCTCTGCAACCCCCTGTGAGCATCAAGGACAAGCTCCTGTGAGCACCGAGGACAACCTCCTGTGAGCACCGAGGACAAGCTCCTGTGAGCACCGAGGACAACCTCCTGTGAGCACCGAGGACAACCCCCTGTGAGCACCGAGGACAACCCCCTGTGAGCACCGAGGACAACCTCCTGTGAGCACCGAGGACAACCTCCTGTGAGCACCGAGGACAACCTCCTGTGAGCACCGAGGACCACCTTGCCGCAGTGTTCATGCCCCTGCAAGTCCCTCCAGCAGTCCCTCAGCCCCGGCAGCAAGTGCACCCTTTTGCTGGAGCCCAGACTAGACTCAGGAACCCTTCCCACTGCTTCTCCCCACTTTAAACAGAACAAAACACACACAAAAAAAAAAAAAAAAAAGCTGTTTCTCACAGCTCTGTGGAGCAGGCTGGGTGGAGGCACACGAGGAGCGTGCCTGACTGGAAATGTTTACTAGGAGGATACACAGAGTGCACTGGTAGGGCAAGCAGGGGTGGATTGAATTGAGGCTCTGGCTTTGGAGGAGGGCACGTCCCTCACAGCAAAACCACTTGGCAGAGGGGAAATAAAAGGGCACCCAGTGCTTGTGCAGCAATCTGAGCTGCCTCCACAACCACTATTTGCCCTTCCTAAGGATTTATGAGCCTGCAGAAATAACCAAACTTGGATTAGGCCCAGCTTCCCCTTCCAGAAGGCTGGGGAAGAGGCTGGGAGCCCTTCTGTCTCGCCCACCCTGCCCATCCTAGCTGGAGAGGCAGCTCTGGCCATGGTTTGGGATGGTCTCACCCTGCCCTGGGTCACATCCCTCTCTCCATGAGGATCAGCTGGGATTGAGAGGGATCCCTGTGCATCCCTTTGCAGTTGTCAGCACCTTCCCTTCTACACTTTTCCCCCAAAGCAAACCCAGCCCAGGGTGCTGCAGAGGAGGTTGGTTTCTTCTGACAGCCTCCACACATGCCACCATTTTTAATTCATTGCTTCTGCCACAACTCCTGCCACACTGGGCAAGCTTCAGGGCCAGCAAGAGCCACCACTGGGAGTAGGGGTAAGATGCCAGCTGTTTCCAGGTGATTTGTAACATTAACATCCCCAAAGCACCCTGCTGCTGGCAGCAGTGAACATAGAGACTGGGCTGGGTCCAGTCCATCACCAAGAGACTCCTTGTGTGGCTTTTCCTTGGGTTTTAAAGCTGGGAGCATCCTCCTGCCAGCCTGGATGGGCACTGGCCACAGCCCTCAGCCCCTCTGCATACTGGGCAGCAAGGGCAGCCTGGTTCCCAGCATGGGCATCCCTGTTCCCAGCGTGGGCAACCTTGTTCCCAGCATGGGCAGCTCTGGGGTAGTCACAGAATCACAGAATGTCAGGGACTGGAAGGGACATCCAAACCCCATCCAGTCCAACCCCCCCTACAGAGCAGGATCTCCTACACCAGATCACGCAGGAACACATCCAGGCAGGTCTTGAGTATCTCCAGAGAGGGAGACTCCACAACCACCCTCCCTGGGCAGCCTGTTCCAGCTTTCTGTCACCCTCACAGTGAAGGAATTTTTTTTCCTCACATTTACAGGGAACTTCCTACACAGTCCACAGCTGCAGAACCATCCCAGCTCCCACACTTGCTGCGAGCACCTCGGGGCAACCCTGTCCCTCCTTAAAGCCTCACAGTGCCCAGGGACACCTCACCCTGGGCAGGAAAAGCATCAACTCGGCCCGAATTTTCCACGAGCAGGCAATCTGATGACAACCTGTTAAACCCACTCCCACTGGTGGCTTGGGAGTTCAAACCAGCACACCCACCTGGGCTGCATCACCTGGGAAGAGCTCAGCACCCAGCACCAAACCTGGCTGGCCACAAGCCTGCTTCAGGTCACTCTCTTTTATTCTTTTATTTTCTTTTCCCCAGCACCAAACCTGGCTGACCACAAGCCACAAGAGTGCTTCAGGTCACTCTCTTCTATTCTTTTTTTTCTTTTCTTTTTTCTTTTCCCCATCACCAAATCTGTGGCCATGAGCCACAAGCCTGCTTAAGGTCACTCTCTTTTATTCTTTCATACTTTTATTCTTTTTTTTCTTTTCCCCATCACCAAACCTGTCTGACCACGAGCCACAAGACTGCTTCAGGTCACTCTTTTTAACATTCTTTTTTTTGTGGTTATTGGCTTTTTTTGTTTTGTTTTTTCCCAGCACTCTTGATTATTTTTCTCTCCCCAGGATGGGGCTGGGTAGGACTCAGCACAGCACAAACCCTGCCCTTTTGGTAAAGTGTAATAAACTCCTTCCCCCTGCCACGTAGGAAAATGTTTTAAGGCAGGACTTTATAGAGAGCATCAATCACCGTGGAGGTGATGGAATTGCTGCAGAATTATAAGCAAGTCTGAAGTGTCTACAGAGGACTCTAAACACTGTCTTCTATTTATTCTCCGTGTCCTTTGTAAATGTAAACTTCGGTGGAGTCCAGAGGCCCTTCCGTCTCCAGGGCTTGTCAATCCAGCACCTTTCACCACCGCTAAAATCACAATTAAAAAAAAAAAAAAAGAAAAGGTGGGGGTGGGGGAATCGGAGGGGATTACAAAAACAAACACAAAGCTCACGCCCGCCGGTGATGGCTGCGGACTGCTGTGCCTCCATCCCGCCGCCCTGCCCCGTGCTTACACCTTCCCACCACTGCCGTGTGAGAGCACAGCCCCTGGCAGCCTCCTCCTCTGGGCTCTTCCTCACCTCTGACCGTCTCCCGAAGTGGGCAGGAGGTGAAGGAGAAGCAGCAGCGAGGCTGGAGGAGGATGCACGCCCCGGCACAGCATCCACTCCTGGGCACCCACCTTGCAAAGCCATCCTGGAAGGGCAGGAGTGGGGAGAAAATATCCAAGCTAACTCCTGGATAGAAGGGGATGGATTCCTGGGCAGCTGGAGAAGCAGCCACCCGTGGTGTCCTGGCTGTGCCGGGGCAGGTTTTATCTGCTG
The DNA here is from genome assembly GCA_013396835.1 of Psilopogon haemacephalus. Classification (NCBI taxonomy): domain Eukaryota; kingdom Metazoa; phylum Chordata; class Aves; order Piciformes; family Megalaimidae; genus Psilopogon; species Psilopogon haemacephalus. The sequence goes on from VWZI01005625.1 coordinate 853,431, forward strand.
CAGACAATGAGCCTACCAGCGAGGAGCGGTGAACGCTGCACCGCTGAGTAAACACAGATTATGGCTCGGAAAGGCCCTGGGAAGATCAAGCAGAGGACAGTTTGCTGACAGGGGATGGAGCTGGGTGTGGGAGAGCCATCCCAGCTGGAACCAGGCTCTGAGGACCTAGTGCCAGAGTGGGAAGTGACTTTTGCTTCCACTGAATGTCGGGGGTGGGGGAAGAGAAAAGCTCTTTAATGGTTTGAAGGGAACCTATATTAAAGGTTCCTCTTTGCCAAAAGAACTGGTTTGGGTTGTTTTTTTTATTTTGGTTGGTTGATTGGTTGGGGTTTTTTGATACATTGAAATGTGCCACAGCTGCTCTAGGAAGGAAAAAAAAAAATAAAGTCTGTTTTGAGAAATACCTTGTAGAGGGACTTGATCCCTGGAGCATCCTCACTCCAGGCGGTGAAACAAAGCCCCGTGGAGCCTGCAGCAGGAGAAGCTGCAACATCTTCCCCTTGCCTTTGAAAGGAGTCAGGAGCTGCATATGGCAATGGAAGCCTGGGACCATCATGGGCATCAGCACATGGGTCCTGGCACGGGGAATCTCCATGTGTGGTGGGTACCAGGGCACTCTGGCACCCTGAGGTGCGAATGGGTCACGGTGCTGGATGCTGGAAAAGCCCCAGGCTCATTGCCACTCGCTGCCGGAATCCCTTGGGAGGGGGCTGGGGGGTACCCTGCAAGGAGAGTACCCAGCCGGGGTGGAAACGACCTTCCCCTGGTGCCGCAGCTCGGACGCTGGCGGCAAATGGGTTCTGGGGATGAGAGGAGGGGACGGAGCCGCAGCGCGACCTGCTGGTACCGGCCGCTGCCGGAGAGGGGACACCGGGGACAGCCAGCACCGGGGACAGCCAGCACCGGGGACAGCCAGCATCGAGGACAACCAGCACCGGGGACAGCCAGCATCGGGGACACCCAGCATCGGGGACAGCCAGCATCGGGGACACCCAGCATCGAGGACAACCAGCATCGGGGACACCCAGCACCGGAGCGAGGGGACAGAGAAGGGCAACGAAGAGATGCTGCGGCAGCCGCAGGTGGGTGCTGGCAGGAGGCAGCAGCCTTCCCATCACTGCCTCCTTCTCTGGGAGGGGCGCAAGACCGGTCCCGGTGTTTGGAGAGCTGCACCAAGCCAAACACTCCCTTGGCAGAGCTGGGAAGGCAGCAGCAGCCCAGCCAGGGCTGTGCAAACAGAAACCGCAGGACAAAAGCCTCCCACCGCCCCAAGTTCAGCCCTGGTGTAACAGCAGTAGCAGCAAGCAAGGCTGTGGGAAATGACTCCAAGATGACCTCTTCACGTTGTAGGTCCTGTTCAAGCTCTGCGATGGTCTCACGGTGCCTTTGCTATGCTGATGCGGCAGCAGGAGCCAAGGGGACAGCTTGGCACAGCACCTGCTGGCACAGGGGAGCCCTGGTGCCCGGGCAGAAGGTGGTCTGCAAGTGCTCGACTCGAGCTTTAGCTGCCCCCTGGGCTCCCTCAACACAGCTGCACACGTTTGCACCGTGCGTGGTTTGAGTTGCATCAGAGAGAGCCTGCAGCTTGCCGAGGAAACACTTCCCCTCCTGCTTGGTCCTCCCAACAAGCTGCCAGAGAGAGCTGCAAGCCAGGGGCAGCCACTTGCTCACGACAGCCTCCTGCAGAGAGAGAGGGATCCAGGTCAGCTCTGATCTCTTCATAAAGCTGTTGAGCTTGGCTCAAAGCTTTGCTGCCTGCAAAGCTTGCCAGTAGCACCAGCCCCACAGCTCCTGAGAGCCCCCAGGGCTTGGGCCACACCAACGCATCCACAGCAGGGCTCCAGCTGCCGATCAAGGAGGATGTGCTCTGATGTGAGCTCTGTGTCAGCCATGGACAGGAGCCCCTTCACCATCCCTGCCCTGGCAGATGCAGAGCTGAGCGTTGGCATGGTCATGGGTCTTGTCCCTGCTCCCCAGCCAGCTCCTCAGAGCCAGGTCCCACAGCCAGCTCCTCAAAGCCAGGTCCCACGGCCAGCTCCCAGAGCCAGCAGGACCCTGGGGCCCAGCACCACACGGAACCAGCCAAGGCTGCAGCCGTGGAACATCTGGGAGCCGTTAGCTGGGAGCATACAAAATCCAAAGCTGTTTGAGTCATTGGCTCCACCGTGTTCATTCCACTGCTGGTAGACACCACTCTTGCAGAAGCGACTGACAACTGCTTGTGTTGCTGCTGTCAGCTCCAATAATCAGCCCTGCTCATGCTGGGGGAGGGGACAGGGGGTGGGGGGTGCTCATCCAGCCCCACTCAAAAAGAACAAGTCTGGAGCACTAAATCCTCAGCAGCTCAACAGCTCAGGCTCTCCCCGCGTTGGCACTGGAGGTAAGCAGGGTCTGACAGCCAAGGTGCCCCACGGTGGCAAGATCACTGTCCCTAGGAGCCCCCCACCACACACCAGGCATCCCCCAGCACACAGGAGCTCAGGCAGCAGGTGCCAGAAGTGTCCTGGCAGTGGCACCTCCAGAAGGCTCAGGGGATGAGTTGTTTGCTGCCTGATTTGCAAATTGTGTAGGCAAAATCCTGGGGAGCTGGTGGGGAGCCAGCAGCTGGATCTGGGTGGGTCACTTGGGTGGCACAGGCTCAGCCCTTAGACCCGGGGGAGCTCAGCCTGGGCACTGTGGGCACTCAGCCCAGTGTCACCTCAGCAGACAGTGTCACACACCAGCCAGTAAACATGGCACAGCTCTCACCCTCATTAAAGGCTTAAGTGCCCTGGCACTGTTAGATAAACAGGACCCTGCTGAACGCACACAGCAGCTTGGCAGGGGCTCTGTGTGCACCTCAGCATGCCCTCCTGTGCCCTACGAGTGACCCACCAGCAGAGAGGACCCAGAGCCCAGTGTCCAGCAGGACTCTTCATGTGCTTGCTGAACCAGTAATGAGTCTTGTCCCAGATGAAGAGCAAAGGAAGGCAAAAAAGTTTTGTCCTGCTGTGGGTTGTGTCCCAAAACTTGGAAGACTTTTGGACGGATGTGTCAGGATTCTGTGTTCCCACAAGCATCCTTCCAGCTCAACACAAGGGGCAGCCAGGTGAGGAAGGAACTCAAGCAAGAAAACCAAAACTGTTTCACCAGAGTCTCTCTCTCTCTCTCTCTCTCTTTACTTGCCATTTTGGAGGTGATGTGGAGTGCTGAGCTGTTATAGAGGGCTGGGCAGCTGCTGCTGGAAAAACCTGAGCCAGGGAGAGAAATGTCACCCCAAATTTATTGTATTTACTTTCTGCCGTGTTTTCAGAATTTTTTACTCTTCACTAGTTTATGTTACACACATTTATCAGCTTTCCTTCAGGCTTTTAACCCCAGATTCACTGTCTCAGGTTAGAGCAGGCAGTGATGAAGTGGGGATGGCTGGGGCCATGCGCTGGCATCTGCTCAGGGGGTGGGTGGTGGCCAAGGCTGAAGTGAGAAAATGGGCCAAAGTGGACCAGAACGAGGACAGCTGCAGGCTGAAATTGGCTGTGCCTTGGTGCTGGGGGCTCCCCAGGATCTCCTCTCAGAGCTGCTGAAGGACCCACACCTTCTTCATCAGTGCTGGGGCTTCCTCTTTCTGCTTTCAGAGGTGTAACCACGTTTTCTCCAAAGAGATTTGCGACTGAAACGGACTGGTTTGGAGAAATCTTCTTTTTAAAGAGCATTTTCAATCCTTCAAGGAGCCAAAGCAGCCTCTGCTGGCACAAACACACACCCCCCCCCCCCGCCTCCANNGCACAACCCCCCCCCCCCCCCCCCAGCTTCCATCCTGCCAGCAGCAGCAGCAGCAGGGTGAAACCCTCCGAAACAAGAGGAGGTCACAGAAGGAAGGAGGACGCGAGGCAGAGCGGCACTGGGGGCCTGGCAGTGTGCAGGTAATGAGTGAAATTAACTCCCCTGTCCCCCAAGCCATCGGAGGCTGCAGCCCCCGAAGTGGACAATGGGATCAAAGCTGGGATTTGCCCAGGCTCCGGGGTCAGCCTCAATGGAGATCCTGCTGGGTGCCAGGCTGCTGCCCCCCGTAACGCCCGCGGGCATAAGCTGCTCAGGGAGCTTCAAAGGAGCCCACACAGCCTCGCAGGGCTCCCGGGGGCTGCAGACAATTCCCAGGCTTTCCAGGGGCTCGCTTCCCAAAAGGAAGGGAGCAGAGCCAGTGGCGGGGGGCTCCTGGGCTGCCTGCAGGGAAGGTGAAGGGGCTAGAGACCCCCCAGTGACCCCCAGCGCCTGGAGGGGGCCACGGTACCTCCCCCAGCAATGGGATAATGCAGGCTCCTGCTGGCAGGATTAGCCATATAGCAGGACAGCTGAATCAGACGCTCAGCCCTTAACAGGATTAGGCTCCCGGGAACTCCAGGGAAAATCCGGACACCCTCCTGCGGAGCGGCTCCGCTGCCTGCAGCCCCCTCCACCCCCCATCCCGCTCACACACAGCAGCTCCCGGGGCCGCAGGGGCTGCGATGTGCTCCTCTTTCCCTCGGAACATCGTGGTGAGGTGTCGGGATGAAGCCCTCACGCCTGGGCAGGGAAGAGGCTGAGCTCTCCACCAGCTGCGGGGATCTGGGCTCCTCTGGGCTCCCTGCTGGTCCCGGCTTTCCAGCTGTCCCCCCAAGCATCTCCCCAGGCAGGAGCAGGAAGCTGCTGCGGTCCAGCCGTGGAGCTGATCGTCCTACCTGGTGCCACCCCGGCCACACACGCTGCTGTCACCTCAGCCACAACACGCAGACTCTGGCTGCACCCTCCAGGAGCCACAGCCTGCAGCCCCCAGAGGGGACAGCAGTGCCCTTGGAGCGGGGATCCCATCCCGGCATCCCTAGTGGAGCTGGGATCCCATCCCAGCATCCCTCTTGGAGCAGGGATCTCAGCCTGGCATCCACAGGGATGGGGAAATGCTGTTCCCACGACATCTCCTTTCCTCCAACAGAGGATTTGCACCAGACCAGACATCTCTAAAGGCATGGGGAAGCACCAAGCTGAAAGAGAGCTTGTGATGGTTTGGGAGTTTCCTGCCCCCCCCTCTCCCCACCACTTTTGAATTCACTCAGGCTAGACTCAACTGGGCTGGAAGTTAAGGACTGAAGCTTTCTATTCACAACTCAGCACAAGATACAAGCAGATATTTACGATATATCACAGATATTTGCAGCTACAGACAGTAAAAAGGTGATACAGAAACACCACAGCCCTCCCAAGAGATCAGAGTCCCCAAGAGGGGGTTCCAAACCACCCTTCCACCTTCCACCCCACCCACCAATCTTATCCCAGCATCTGCCTTATGGGTAAGGTGAATTAGGAGGATCTCCCAGGGGTGTTTAGAAGCAGAATCAATTAGTTGGGTTACACAGATCCAGCTGGAAGGCAAAGGAGAGGGAGAGACCAAAAGCCCAGAGCCCAGACCAGAGCAACTCCGAGGAAGTTCTTCACCGTGAGAGTGGTGAGAGCCTGGAATGGGTTGCCCAAGGAGGTGGTTGGGGCCACATCCCTGGAGGTGTTTGCAGCCAGGCTGGATGAGGCTGTGGGCAGCCTGCTCTAGGGTAGGGTGTCCCTGGGCATGGAATCATAGAATCATAGAATGGTTTAGGTTGGAAGGGACCTCAAAGCTCACCCAGTTCCAACGCCCCTGTGCCATAGGCAGGGACACTTCCCACTAGAACAGGTCACCCAAGGCTTCATCCAGTCTGGCAGGAGGGTTGGAACTGGTTGATCCTTGTGGTCCCTTCCAACCCTGACTGATTCTATGGTTCTATGATTCTATGATTCTGTGATTCTGTGATTGATTCTATGATTCTATCTATGTTTGTGTCCTTGCTCTTGTACATCTCAGCAAACCTCTGAGCAAAGCAGGAATCACCATTGTTTGGTCTTTTTTTTTTTTCTTTTCAAGCCTATAATAACCTAATTTCTCTTATTAAAATATTCCCAATTAACCTCAGACCAGCACAGAGCTGTACAATTTCCAAGCTAACAAAGCTTTCCACTTGCTCCAGCCTATTGCCTCCACAATAGCTCTGCTCTGGGCACGCCAGGGCTGAAAGCACAGCTTGCTGCCCCGGACTCCTTGTTGGATTTCAGCAACTGAAAAGCTGATCCAATTTAGCCACACTTCATTATCCCACATAGCATGACATTGGGACACTTGCAGGCATAATCCAGCTTCCTCCTGCCTCGCAGGATGCACGGAGCAAAGGCAGGAAGATGGAGCTTTAATAGCTCTCTGCTGTGCGGATGAATCCGGGCAGCAAGCAATGAGATTCTTTGGGCTATTTCTAGCCAATCTCACACAAGAGTAAATCAGAAGAAGCTTCCATTAAATTTCTCTCTCCATTAATAGCAGGGTAACAGGGAACAGAGTTTGTGTTCTCTCTCTCTCTCTCTTTTTTTTTTTTTTTTTTTGCTTTTTTTTAATACTTTCCTGATATTTTTGTTAGAAATTGCTAAAACTCTTTGGCTTCTGGCTGAGCTGGAGATAAAAGTTAACCTCTGACCCAGAGCAGCATCTTTCATGTGAGGCACAATGCAGAGAGGGCTTCTGAGAGCGACTCAGATCAGTAACCTGCATTTCAGCCTGGCTCTGTTTGCCTCCATCCTCACCTGGCTCCAGCAGCCAGGATGCAAGGAGCTTCCAAACATCACCACAGGCTTCAGATGGTGGCAAGGACCATGGATGCCATCTGTGCCCTTTGAGCTCCAGGCCAGCCCATGTTATGGGGGGTGAAGACAGCCAAATGTGGCTGTCTGTGGTCCCCAGAGAAACGCATGGGATGAGACTGGTCAGGACTGGTGACAAAGAAGAGAAGAAAGAGGCTCCTGTTCCTCCTGCCCTCCCAGAATGTCATTCTCACAGCAGCAGCACATGCTGAGAGTACTCCACAGTGGAACACATGGAAAGAGACTGGTCAGATCTGGTGACAAAGAAGAGAAGAAAGAGGATCCTGTTCCTCCTGCCCTCCAAGAGTGTCGTTTTCACAGCAACAGAGATTCATTAAGACTCACCACTCTTGTGCCAGAGAGGGCTGAGTACATGTACATTATCAAAATATACAGACAGGTGTGCACACCTGTGGACAGTCAGACACCTCTGCACACCTCTGCACACCTAAGAGACCTGTGCACACCAACCCCAGTCCCCAGACAATTGCCCATCCCCAGCAGGCTCTCATTACAGGAGCAGCCATCTCCACCATCCTCTCAAAGGGGACATGAGCAATTCAGAAGGGGGGGTAAAGGGCTGACTGCCAGGGGGGGTTTCAGGAAAGCAGAGTGCAGAACCCAGCTGTGAAGTAGTCAGGGATCCAGAGGTGCCATCCCAGGCCCTGACTGAAGCTGTGGTTTCACTGCTCAGGACAGCCCTGACACCAGCTGTGCTCTCGCTCTCTGCCTGACGTTGTGGAGCAGCTCTCTGGGTCCACCCCAGAGGGGCCTTGGACAAGACACAGCCTAGAACAGCCACAGTGGATACCTGGAAAAGGAGGAGGCTCAAGAAAGCATCCCCTGGCCCTGTGGTGGGGAGTGCCAGGAGCTCCATGGAGAGTCAGCAGTGCCACGGCTAAAGGGGACCACACTGTGGCAGGACACCAGCAACCAGGTCCCTCCTGAGAGCATCCAGAATCTCTACAGCTGTGGATTTGGGAAGCTGCTGATGCTGCTGGATCTGAAAGGCAAACTGAGCCTCCCAGCCCTTTGTTGCAGCACATCCCTGCCCACCAGCTCACACCTTGTGCTGCAGGGCTCTGGCAGAAGGCTTCTCCCAGCCACCGCCTCGCTGGTGCTGCTGCCAGCTCCATCTAAGGCCTAGCCCAGGGTGGACAAAGCTCTCCCCAGCTCCTCCCCAGCATCAAAGCAGGTCTGAGCCCAGCCCATGTCTTGCTGAGCTGCCGGGGCTTGGGCACAGAAAGCCCTGAGTTGCAGGCACAGGCACGCACAGCAGATTTGCCCCATCCCATCCCTCGCCCACATACAGCTCCCAGGAGAGCCCAGCACCCACTGCCAGGGAGTGGGCAGGGATGCTGCTTGTCCTCCTCTGGCTCAGCCTCTGCTATCTCCTGCTCATCCAGAGGCACATGGGAAGCTGCATCCCATCGCATCCCATCCCATTGCATTGCATCTCATCGCATCCCATCCCATCGCATCTCATCGCATCCCATCCCTTCCCATCCCATCGTATCCCATCCCATCCCATCTCCACAGGCTGAACAGCTCCAGCCACTGTCTTGGCAGGCACCTGGCGTGCCTGTGCACGGTGCAAGCAGGGCTCTGGTCCCACTCCGTGAGTCGGTTTCACAGCCCTGGGGTAGCCAACAGGAGGATTTCTCTCCTGGGACCCCGTGTCTGAGAGCCCTGGGGTTGGCTGCTGGTGTCCCCGCAGTAAATCAGCACTGCTGCCTCGTACAGGTCCCAGCAGCACCGACGGCAGGCAGCAGCCCCCTCGCTAGCGCCGCGGAGGAGAAGGAATTTGCCTTCCATCAGTGCAGCGATTTCCCCGAACGCTCAGGCAGCGATGGGACTCGGAGGAAAAGGAAACATAAATCCTCCCTTGCACTGCCGGCGACAGCACACGGGCCAGGATAGGAGGCACTAATTGAGCCTGATCACTCCAGCCAGAGCCCAGCCCAAGGTCTGTAGGAGCTTCGCGGTCAAAGTGTGTGCAGGCTTTGGACTCATTTCCCCACCTCTGTTAATCACACGAAAAATTCCCCATTTAGAAACAATGCTGCAAATATTACCTGATATAATTGGCTTTT
>VWZI01005625.1:862252-874155 GCA_013396835.1 Psilopogon haemacephalus
TTTCCTTCTTTCCCCTGCTTGGCAGCAGAAACCAGGTCCTGCCTTTGGAAAACATTTTGAGAGCAGTTTCTGTCGCGGTTCAGAATCACCCACCCAGACCTTTCCCAGGTTATCTGCAAAAGAAAACCCAGGAGATGTGGCTGGCTTGAACTGCTTCAGCTGATAAACACCCAATCTATTATTTCAACTGCGATTTTGTTTTTGCATTAGAAAGCAGGGTGAAAATGTTAACAGCCTCAGAACAAAAAGTCATTGCAAGTGGAAAAGGTTGTTTGGAAATTAAGGAACAAGGCAGTTCTGGGCCCTGGGGACCACCCTCCCTTCCCACAAAGCTTGACAGTGTTTCACAAAGCATTTCAAGTTTGATGGGCTGTGTTCTGGGGGAGCTGAGCTCTCATAGAATCATAGAATCAAAGAGTCACAGAATGTCAGGGGCTGGAAGGCACCTTGAAAGATCATCTAGTCCAAATGCCCCTACCAGAGCAGGATCCTCTATACCTATAGAAGCATAGAATAGAATCATAGAACCAAGCAGGTTGGAAGAGAGCTCCAAGCTCATCCAGTCCAACCTAGCACCCAGCCCTTAGCCAATCAACCAGACCATAGCACTCAGTGCCCCATTCAGGCTTTGCTTCAACACCTCCAGGGATGAGGACTCCACCACCTCCCTGGGCAGCCCATTCCAGTGCCAATCACTCTCTCTGTGCAGAACTTCCTCCTAACATCCAGCCTACACCTCCTCCAGCACAACTTGAGACTGTGTCTCCTCGTTCTGTCCTTGCTGAGGAAGGTGAGGAAAAGCTCTAGCAGCAAAGAAAACAGCTGGAAAGTGAGATAAGGCACACCAGTGCCACAGTGCCCTTCCAGCTAGGGCCCGGTCTAAGCTTGGCTTTGCCCACTTCAGCCTCTCCATCAGTGTCTGGAGGAGGTGGAGATGTCCTCAACCAGCCGAGGAAAGCAGCCGCGGGGATGTGGGACAGATACCGCATGCTTGCTCCAGCGCCGCAAAATCCAAGCCCTGCCTGGGTCTAAATAAAGCAGCCGCTGAGCCGGGAGATGGATCGGTGGCTGCCGTGTCTCTGCCTGATGTCACCCCGTGTTTTTCCACAGGCCTGCCGAGTTTCAGCCCCGTCTGATCCGCCGATGACAGCCGAGGCTCGCCTCTGCCAGACAGCTCCGGGGCGGCCGCGGCGGAGCTGAGAACCGCAGGATTTATGATGGGTCCCTCCCGGCAGGCTCCCGCCGCGGCTCACAGCGCACACATCCCGGGCAGGGTGATGGGAGCTGGGGCTGCGGGGATGCTTTCGGGTGCTGCTGCGGCGTCTCTGCCCTTTGGGGACTTCATGACCATCAAGGCTGAACCTGGGCGCTGCTACAAATCCAGCCGAGTGCAACCCAATCCCACCAATTCCAGGTGGGAAGGAAGGGAGGGAAGGGTGGATGGAGCTGCAAGCAGGATGGTGCTGCAGTGCAGGATGGGTCCTGTGATAGGAAATCAGCTCTTCCCGAGGCAGGGCATCTGGGAAATTAGTCCAGGAAGAGGGAAAAAAAGAAAACCTCCTAGGTGGAAACAGGGGGCTGACATCAGGGAGGGTTTTAATGTCACTGTTCAACCTTCTACCCCGCCTTGAAGTTGGATCCACTGCACAAATGTCCTTCCACAGATTGCTCAGAGAAGCAATCTGGAAGTGTTCAAGCTGGGTTGGGTGGAGCCTTGAGCAACCTGGTCTTAGTATGAGGTGTTCCTGCCCATGGTAGGGGAGTTGGACCTGGGTGAGCTTTAAGGTCTCTTCCAACTATTCCGTGATTCGACGATTTACCAATCAGGAGGTGTCCACTCCGAGCCATGCACCAGCAGGCACACACAGGAGAGGAGACTGCCCCCACACCGTGTGCCCAGATACCAAGAGAGGCTGAACGTGGCCGAAAAGCAGAGCACTGAAGTGTCCCCGCAGCAATTCATCAACTAATCGGAGAAGGAACAAAGCAATTAACAGGGAAAGCAGAGGATCGGCTGACAAAGCCTCTGCTGGGGCAGGGGAGCTGCTCCTGCCTGTTTGTTTGGCTCCTGTTTCTATGATGGTGGAGCTGTTGGGAAGGGTCAGTTCATCACTTGGGTTATTTGTAGCTGTCCCAGATGTATTCTTAGCACCTCGGAGAGACAGCCAGGGGCTAGCTGGGGACTGCTCAGCCACCGGGATCTGCCCCTATTCTAGGGGGGCAAGAGAGCTTCCTTCCACCACCAGGTGCTGAAGCCCTCAGCAATAACCACAGCATCTCTTTCAGCAAACCAGGCAGACACTGCCTGCAGAGCCCACTCAGCTCTCATGGACATTGTGTCCCAGTTCTGTCCCTTACCTGCCTCCAGCCACCTGGAGCTGCTTCTTCCCGAGCATCCTCCTTGGCACAAGCTGGGAGACCCAAGTCCTGTGGACACATCAGAGCCCCTGGCATGGAGCAGGGCACTGCCCAAGTGCATGGCTCTCACCAGCTGGGCAGTGACAATGTCCCCACAGTGCCTAGGCCATGCTGTGCCCATTGTGCTGACCCTGCTGGCCAATGGCCCTGCTGTGGCCCCTTTGGTGCAAGTTCAGGATCTTAGCTGAGCTTTGCAACCCATCCCAAAATAAGACCCCCCCCAACAAACCTGTCCATAGTAGGGCTTTGTTGCCTCAGAAAATCCGTTTTCCCAAGCAGGCCTGACACTGAGGGTTATCCCAGGACAGGGATTTTTTTCCCCTTGGGGTTCCAGGAGGCTGCAATTACATGAGGCTCTGAGTTATTCCTGGGGCTGCCACATGAAAGGTTAGCTCCAGAGCCCTGCCCAGCACAAGCACTGGGGAGGTGCAGCGATCCCTCTGGCACAGCCCCAGCACCTGTGCCTGCACAGGCAGAGCAGGAATTCTGTGCCCTGGCCAGGGGGACAGCTGTGGGGGGAGAGCAGCCTCCATCCAGAGCAAGCCCTACTCACAGGACACACACGGAAGGATGGCATGGGCAGGCAAGACTCACCACTGTGGAAAGATGGGGAGCCTTCCTTAGGGCTGGCACATGCCCTGGGCATGCTGGATGCCACCTGCAGAGCAGAATTTGAGGGTAGGGAAGGCTACAGAGTGTGCTTGCCTGTCTATTTCCTCATTCTGCTCTCCTTCCCAGAGGTGACAGCAACCCAGACTGTCCCTTTGCCCCCCAGGGTGTGACACCCAGTCCTGCAGCGCCTGTCTCAGCTTCCCAGCGTGAGCAGCCACTACCTTCAGGAGCCTCTGGAGAGACCAACCTGCTAAGAAAATAGAGAGCTCATTCCTTTGAAGTTAATGAATCGTGAAGGCCTTTGAAAGCAGAGCCGTGTTTATTTACCCGCCGCAGCTCATGTGGATGAAGCACCCAGACACCCTGAGCCCATCTGAATGGAGATCAAATGCAGCCTCTGCCCGGCTGAGCTTCAGCTGGAGCAGCAAGGGCTGCCCCAGGCTCTGCCTTGAGTGCAGGCAGAGGAAGGACATCCTGACACAGACCCGGGGGCACGCCAGGGGACAGTCTGTGGGCTGCCAGTCAGGTCTCGTGGAGGAGAGCATCAAACCTGGCAGACAGGTTGACAGAAATTCCCAAGGTGCCCAAGGTGTTGGCACTTTGACATCTACATCCAGCAGCACCCTACACACAGATCTCCACCAGCCTGCCCAGGCTGGCATCTCTTCTTGCACCAGCTGCCTTTTGCCCTCATCCTGGGACCAGCCACAGCCTCACCCAAAGGTCTCCTGCCCAGCACCGTGTCACAGTCAAAACCTGCACACTCAAATGGACATGGCACTTGTCACCCCCTCCCCATCCTTTTCCATCAGAGCAGGACGCAGGCAGCTCAGTCTCCTCCCTTTGAATGAAAACAGCACAGTAGCAAGCTGTGATGTGATACCTGTGTGGAGTCACAAAAGGACAGCATCCTCCCAGCTCTGGTACCTGTGTGGAGTCACAAAAGGACAGCATCCTCCCAGCTCTGGTACCTGTGTGGAGTCACAAAAGGACAGCATCCTCCCAGCTCTGGTACCTGTGTGGAGTCACAAAAGCACAGCATCCTACCAGCTCTGGTACCTGTGTGGAGTCACAAAAGCACAGCATCCTACCAGCTCTCCCGGCTGTAACTGGATCATCACCAAGTTCAAGTCTCCAGTGCCTGCTCCTCTCAGGCTGGGGAAGCAGAGTTTTGATCTGCAGCAAAAGGAATGGGATGGAAAGAGCAGGACAAGGCAGAGCTGGGCAGAGGGCTCCAGCAATGTGAAAAGTCCTCGGGTGGATAATGATGTTTACAATCGCAGTAAATAATTAGGGATGCTGGGAAGCGCCAGAGGTTAACCACTGGAGCCTAACACCTGCTCACCTCCAGGCTGCGCAAGGACCAGCCGCGCAGGGACCACACTGGGATGAGGCTGCTCCCAGGTGAGGTTGGTCTTCACCAGCTACCAGCCAACAGTTTTAAGGCAGTGAATGAAGAAGAGCTTGCAGCCAAGGGCAGCTCGTCCACAAGCTCTCCCTTGTGCCACAGACAGCAGAGGAGTGGCAGAAGTGAAAGTGCTCTCCCCAAAGTGGCACAGAAAGCTGCGATCATGGAATCGCAGACTGGTTTGGATGGGAAGCTCATCTGATCCAACCCCCCCTGCAGTCAGCAAGGACTAGAGCAGGTTGCTCAAAGTCCCAAACAACCTGACCTGGAGTGCTTCCAGCCATGGGGCATCTCCCACCTCTCTGGGCAAACCGTTGGACACCGTCGCCCCAGGGAGCCAAGAGCAGCGGCTGTAGCCCTGTTCGCCAGGTGCTGGGGACATCATCATCCCCAGCACTCAGCCCAGGGGGAGCACCGACTGCCCCGACCGCTCCTGCCCGCCCCGGAGCCGGTGCCGATGGAGCCCCGGCGGTTTACCGCCCTGCAGTGACACCTGGCGGGGGCCAGAGCGGCCCCAGCCCCGGCCCCTAGCATCCCGCAGAGCCTCCGAGACCCTTCCTCGGGCGGAACCCGACGGGGCGGCCGCAGCTGGCGGCTCCGCGCTGCATCCCCGACGACTGCGGGCGCGGGCGGTGGGAGCGGCCCCGGTGCGCGGCGGCGGCGGCGGAGGCAGGAGCGCGGAGGGGGCTGGTCCGACCTGCCCGGGGGGTGGGGGTCGGTCGGGCCGGAGCTGCGGCTCCGCGCCTCTGACTCTGCCCAATGAGAGCCCGCAGCACGCCGGGCGCCGGCGATATTTGGCCGCGGCCCCTGCGCTCCAGTGCCCAGAGCGTCCCTGTCCTTCGAGCGGGGACCTCCATGGCCCGGCCCGGCCCCGTCGCCCGCCCCACACCTCCCGGGGGGAGCCGGCCCCGCTAAACATCCCGGACCGGGATCCCGCGGGGACCCCCACCACCGCCCAGCCCAGCACAGCCCAGTCCAGCCCAGCAGAGCCCGGCCCGGCCCCGCCGCCCCCCGCGCAGCAGCATGTTCCCGGGAGCGGGGGCCCAGCCGGGGCTCGCTCAGCAGCGCGGAGCCGGCAGCCGCGCAGCGGGGCCGTGACGGGTAGTGCCCCACGAGGGGAGCGCGGGCAGGACCCCCTCCCCACCCCCGCTCCTTCCCTGGTCATTTCTCGGTCTGGAGCCCGCCCCGGAGAGATATGCTCAGCCCAAACCGCCTGGAAGCGTCTCCTGGGATTGCCGTGGCCCCCGGGCGTGCGGAGTGCGGAGCCTTCCCTCGGACGGCGGGCGCGGCCCCGCGGCTCTGCCTGCCCCTGCTGCTGCTGCTGCTTGCCCTCACGCCCCGCGCCGACTCCTCGTGGTGGTGAGTGCCCGGGACCGGGACCGGGATCGGCAATCGGGAATCGGGAATCGGGATGGGGAATGCGGCCGGGGATTGCGGCAGCGTCGGCGAGTGCGCAGCGAATCCCGCCGAGCCGGAGCCCGACGTGCGGCCGGGGGAGCCCAGTGTAGGGGTAGCGGAAGCCGATGGGGACTGGCCGGGGGCTAAGCGGGTGCCTGTTCCCCTAGGGCCGCCGGTGCCGGTCCCAGCCGGGATCCCTGCGGCAGAACGGGTTTGGGGCTACCCCGGTCTCCACCTGCGCGACGGCAGCAGCCCCGGGTCCCGGGGAAGCGGCGGAGTAGGAACTGCCGTCTCCCCGGGCCGGTACTGAGGCTTTCTCCGGGGCGCGGCCGTCGCGGCCCCGCTCCCCGAAAGCACAGCCGAGCGTTTGTCTCCGGGGACACCCCGGGCTAAAGACGCTGAGATACCCCCGCCTTGCTTCCAATCCTTTGCGGGCAGGGCAGGGCAGGATCGGCTCTTCGGTGGGGTTTAGAGCTGGGAAGAGGCAGCAGCAGCGAGCAGCTCCCCGGATCCACCCGCAGCGATCCGGTGATCCTAGCGGAGATCCTGGCGGAGCCGCCGGATCGTTGCGGGCTCCGGCATCTCCCCACGAATTGTGTCACAGCTTCTCTGAGCGAGGAAGCTGCCGCTGGCCCTCGCTGGGATGAGATGAGGCTCTGAGCAGCCAGAAATGATGCCACAGCCGTAGCAGCCTTCTAGACATTCATCACCTCCAGTCCCAGAGGCTCGAACAATGAAAATCCCTGCGCGGAATGACAGTAATTGGGGAAAACAACGGCTGCGAGGTTTTGGAAGCCACCCCGAGCTGCTTCAGTAGCTCAGTAACATGGGTGAAAACAGCAGCAGTCTGCTGCAGAAAAGTTCTCAGCGGCCCCCACCCTGTGAAAGTTCTCTCTGATGTTGTTGGAGAACGCCGCTTCCCACCCTGGCTCATCATCATTAGCACATCACAGCGGATGAAGCAGAGCTTAAGCTAAATTCAACCCTTCCACCACAGAACAAGGACGGTGCCTTCTGGAATTCCTCAGCTACCGTGGAGCATGCCAGAAGGGCCCGCAAGCGCTTGAGAGCGGGGCTGATAGCACAAGCACGCCCAGGGTTTGAGAGCACGTCTGGGCACGCAGCGGCCGTGGCCAGGCTGGCATCCCTGGCACAGCCATCCCAGGGTGATATACGCAGGGCTGGGAGGGAGTGAGGAGTCCAGGGAATGTGCTGCTCAGGCAGCGGGGATGCAACCGGGCACCAAAGTGGATGGTGGTGAGGAGAGACTTCACCCCTAGGAGCAGCACAGGCTTTGCGGGGGGGGTGGTGGGGGCACCTAGAAGGCAAGCTGGGAATGGCAATGCCAAACTCTTGCCATGCCCAGAAGAGATCTCCCGCAGCCAGATCGGCTCACGAGGAACTGAAATCACTGGTGAGAACGTGAGTCACCACAGGCGAGTGTCAGGTCGATGCAGGCACTGGCCTGGCCTCAGCCCCAGATCTGCCCCCACCCATCAGCGTTGGCGCAGGCAGGGCTGCATCTGCGGGAGGAAGATGTGGCTGATGTGCTGCCTGCCGAGGAAGGAAGGAAGGAAGAGTCTTGGGGGCAGCGGAGGCGTTGGATTATTGGAAGTTGGGAGGGTTGCTGGAGCTGCTGAGTGGGTGCACGGGGTAAAAGCAGCTGGAAAAAGACGAGATACAGAGTAGTGCCAGCATCATCTGCCCAGAGCTGGGCAGCTGTGGTAATAGATGTGGGGAAGGTGAAAATTATCCCTTTAGGAGAAGTGTGAAAAACATCTCTTGCCTTGCTGGTCTGTCCTCATAACAGCTGGGCCGTGGTCTCTGCCCTAATCCCAAGTGCACATCTCTTCCCCACAGGCGGGAGGGAACCCAGCCACATTCCAAGCCCCAGTAGCTGTGGCTTACTGGGAAGAAGCTGAATTTAGCTCCTGTGGTGGCTTGTGTTCATGGCTTGCAGACCCACTCCCGGGCTGGCAGCTTCTCCTTGGAAGGAGAAAGGCTCTCCTTGGCCGTGGGGTGGCTAGACAGGGCTTCTCTGAAGGCTGACTGCAAGGAGAATTGGTCCCAAGGACCCGGAGTGTGGTGACTTCATAGAATTATAGAATCATAGAAAGAATCATAGAATCGTAGGAAGAATCATTGAATCTAATCATAGAATCATAAAAAGAATTATAGAAAGAATCGTAGAATCTAATCATAGAATCATAAAAAGAATCATAGAAAGAATCACAGAATCTAATCATAGCATCCTAGAATCATGAATCACAGAATCGCAGAATGTCAGGGGCTGGAGGGGACCTCCAAAGCTCACCCAGTCCAACCCCCCCCTGCCAGAGCAGGATCACACAGGACCACGTCCAGGAGGGTTTTTATTATCTCCCCCTGTTCCAGGGCTCTGTCACCCTCACAGGGGAAAAAAAAAAATCCTCCTTATGTTTAAATGAAAGTTCCTGTGCCTCAGCTTCCACCCATTGCCCCTTGTCCTTGCATCAGGCATCACCCAGCAGAGCCTGGCCTCAGCCTCCCGGCACTCACCCTGCACATATTGATAAACATTGGCGAGGTCTTGACGAAGGACTTGAAAGAATTAATTAGGGCCCGAAACCTTTCGAACTCTCAAGTTCAGGTTTTCGCTCTCCCTTTTCTCTCCTGTGGAGCAGAACATTCCCGAGCGAAGCCTCCGGCGAGCGCCGTGCAGGGGCGGTGGCAGCCCTGACAAAAGAGCCTGTTCCGATGGGGTTGTGCTTTGCTGAGAAAGGTTTCCCCCAGCTGTGGTTTGGGGAAAAAAAGGGAAAAAAAAAGTTGTTCAGTGATTTTTTTTCACGGAGGTTTCCAAGCAGCTCCTCGGCGTTACTGATATTCCAGTGAATACATTTGGTGGTGCATCATCGCTCCTTTATTTTTATTATTATTGCCAAATTCTTCTAGGGATTCACACACAATAAACTTGTGGAAATAGAGGAAATGCTTCTCATTTTCGGAGCTGGCTTTTAAAGTAGATTAATGGAGGGGAGGGGTAGGGGGGGAAAAAAAAAAAAAAAAAAAAAAAAGGGAAAAAAAAAAAAAAAAAANGGAAAAAAAAAAAAAAAAAAAAAAAAAAAGAAAAAAAAAAAAAAAAAGGTCAGTTCTGATCGCAGCCTACAGGGAGGAAATATCAACCAAATGTTTCTTCTAAACAACTGCAAATTATTAATTTTCGGGCGACGTTAGCCCACGCTGCCTTGCAGCATCACCAGGAACTGGTCCTCAGGAAGCTGTCCCTGGGTGTCTCTGTGTGTGTCTGTGGCTGTGCTGGAAGTAGAGGGGAGAAGGAACAGGCTCGGCTGTGCCCAGTGACACCGCTTGAGCCCCCCAGGCCGTGGTGCCCTGCGAGGGGACGTGGGGTGTGGGGAGCAGCACCGGGTGCAGGCAGCGCTCCCAAACTGCGACGCGTTACTTAGCAACGAAACACAGATGGAAATTAAGATGGAATGTGATGGGAAAATCCCTAAATCCCGGTTTACACTGGCGTGCAGTCGAGCAAGGGAGAGCAGCGACGACAGGGGCTGGCAGGGCTGTGCCCTGCGAGGGGACCGCCGGGCCCCGAGAGCGGCCTCCGCAATTCCTTGCTGAAAGATTTGGGAGAGATTAAGCCGATGTTGCTTATAAACATCAACTGTGCAATAAACAAACGCGGTGTAAATAACCGAGGAGGAGTTTACTCGCTATGGAGAGCCCGGCTGGCTGCTCTGGTGTGGAAAGCCATTGGAAAATGGAAGGTTTGGTTAGGGAAAAATGTACACAAAGGCGTCCGCACACACCCCCTGCACCCCACCCTCACACATAGCAGCCTGCTGCAAGCCCACACCGGCNACACCAAATCCTCGTTAGCTAACTTGTTTATTGCTAACCACAGCCCTTGGAAACTACAAATATTTAATTTCATCTGGCATTGGAACAGATGGGAGGCATCAGGCTCCCAAAGAGATAAAACAAATCTGGGGAAGGCAGCCTAGAGGAGGTCGGGGAGCGTGCAGGAGCCTGGCAGCCACGTGGGGATCCTCAAGGCATAGGTGGGCTGCGGGGTTAAGCTGCTGCACCCTGGGGAGTGGTGCCCAGGTGGGCACTGTCTGAGGGATGCTCTGGTTCAGCGTTAGGCAGCGACCATCCTCTGGATGCCTTCCTCGGCCAGGGAAGAAAGTTCACAGGATGTCAGGGGTTGGAAGGGACCCAAAGAGATCACCGAGTCCAACCCCCAAGGGCCGTGCCCATGGCAGAGAGCTTGGCCCTCAAAGGTCCTTCCTCTACCTCATGGGGAGGTAGAGTACAGCAAAGGCAAATTAGACAGAAGGGGCACCCATTGCACCCTGTGCCTTAGAGCTGGTGTCAGGCTCTTGCCAAGGGCCTGGCAGAACCCCTTGATTGCAGGTGGAGAAGGGATGCCCCCACCAGCACGGGGAGGAAGGAGCAGTGCTCCTGCAGCTGGTCCTCTGCGGGGGCTGTCATGTGTTTGTGTCGCGACACCAGCGCCGGGTCCTGGGGCAGGTGCAGTGGACGAGCACAAGGAGTGATGGAAAACGGAGCCACACTTACGGGTGGGTGTGGAACAGAGGAGAGAGGAGCTGATTTAAGCAGGCATCGCTCTGAGGTGTGTGGGAGGGGAAATAGCATCAGCAGGAATGCTTGAAATCAAGCCAAGGTTGAGACAGCTGCACGGAGGAGCTCCGCAGCTGGCCAGGTAACGGAGCTGCTGCTGCCTCCCCTCTGTGCCAGCCTCAGCTGAGCAGCCCCCAGCAGGGCTTCACTGGCAGAGGGTCCCAGCAGCTCGGAGTGGCTCTGAGGGTCACACTGGTAGAGGGTCCCAGCAGCTCACACAGTGGCTCTGAGGATCACACTGGCAGAGGGTCCCAGCAGCTCACACAGTGGCTCTGAAGGTCACACTGGCAGAGGGTCCCAGCAGCTCACGCAGTGGCTCTGAGGGTCACACTGGCAGAGGGTCCCAGCAGCTCACGCAGTGGCTCTGAGGGTCACACTGGCAGAGGGTCCCAGCAGCTCACGCAGTGGCTCTGAGGGTCACACTGGCAGAGGGTCCCAGCAGCTCACGCAGTGGCTCTGAGGGTCACACTGGCAGAGGGTCCCAGCAGCTCACGCAGTGGCTCTGAGGGTCACACTGGCAGAGGGTCCCAGCAGCTCACGCAGTGGCTCTGAGGGTCACACTGGCAGAGGGTCCCAGCAGCTCACGCAGTGGCTCTGAGGGTCACACTGGCAGAGGGTCCCAGCAGCTCACGCAGTGGCTCTGAGGGTCACACTGGCAGAGGGTCCCAGCAGCTCACGCAGTGGCTCTGAGGGTCACACTGGCAGAGGGTCCCAGCAGCTCACGCAGTGGCTCTGAGGGTCACACTGGCAGAGGGTCCCAGCAGCTCACGCAGTGGCTCTGAGGGTCACACTGGCAGAGGGTCCCAGCAGCTCACGCAGTGGCTCTGAGGGTCACACTGGCAGAGGGTCCCAGCAGCTCACGCAGTGGCTCTGAGGGTCACACTGGCAGAGGGTCCCAGCAGCTCACGCAGTGGCTCTGAGGGTCACACTGGCAGAGGGTCCCAGCAGCTCACGCAGTGGCTCTGAGGGTCACACTGGCAGAGGGTCCCAGCAGCTCACACCGTGGCTCTGAGGGTCACACTGGCAGAAGGTCCCAGAGTGGCTCTGAGGGCTGTGTCTGCATAGCTCCTGTTGCCATCCTGGAGCAGGGGATTTGAACCAGACGATCTTTAAGGTCCCTTCCAACCTAAACCACTCTAGGACCCCCTCCTCCACACATGCCCCCCACTGCCAAGCAGCTTCTCATCTCCCCAGTGGCAGCCGAGGGCTGTCGCGGGGGATGTGCCAGGAGGGCAGCACAGCCTCTGTGAGGGGAGGAGGAGGTGGTGCAGTGCTTGGGGGAGCTGGGAGGGCTGGCGGCGGCCGCAGGTTCGCTGCTGCTGCTGCTGCAGAGAGCTTTGCGTGGCAATAAAAGCAGGAGGTCAGCGACCGGGAAGTCTTTATCCCGAGGAGCTCGCAGCTCAGCTGGCTGGGCAGCCACGCCGTGAAA
>VWZI01005625.1:874194-885726 GCA_013396835.1 Psilopogon haemacephalus
AAAAAAAAAAAAAGGAAAACAGTTTTAAAGTAAGGTCAGGCTGATGGAGAGTGACCCCTGTGGCCCCTGCAGCAGCCCTGGTGTGTTCCTGGTCGGGGCGGTGGAACAGATGGGTTCCCTCAGTCACTCGGCGCCGTGAGGGTGAGCCTAATGGTGTGGCCTCAGTTCATTTTTAAACTGGGGTCACTTTCACCTCTAGGAAATCTTCCTGACAAAGAAATGCATCAGGGGGAAAAAACAAACAACCAAAAAAACCCTTTTCTGCTCTTCCAGCCTCATTACCTCTTCCTGTTGCTAATAGAAGTTCCTGCAGCCCACCTTGAGATGTGCTGCCAGCACACAGCCTCTCCTCTTAGCACCCAGCAAGCAAGATATGGCATGGGTGAGGGAAGAATCATCCATCCTGCCTTTCTCTCTTTACTCTCTTTCCTCCACATCCCTTAGCAAAGCACTTTGAGGTTTGGGGAGAACCAAAAAAAAAAAAAAACAACCCCAAAAAAACCCTAAAAGAAACTTCAGGATAAAGCATATTTTTCGTGGGCACTTTGCATTGTGTGCTTACAGCAGCCCTGAGGAGCAGCTTCCACCCAGCACTGAGCAAGGTCACTGTTGCAGAGGCACCAGGGTCCTTCTGTCCCTGTGCTGTTGTCATCTCCCACCCTCACTGGGGGATCTGCTGCTCACCTGGGAGCTGTTCTGCCCATAGCACATCCCACTTCACACCGCACCCAGGCTCCCCAGGTCACTCTTGACACAGGATGCCAACAGCAAAGCTGAAGGAAGAGCAGGGCAGAGTGCTCACCAGGCTCCAGCTTCCCAGGACCACAGGCACTGTATCCCACAGGGGTGCAGGAAAACCATAATGGGGACTCTGGCAAGGAACCATAGGCACCTGACTGGGGAAAAGACTGAGACACAAGAGACAGAAATATCTTGGCCCAGAAAATGAGAAACCTACCCCTTGACTGGCAGTGGTAGTGGCTGAGCATTATGATACCAAAAATTATTCCAGTGAGACTAACATTCTCACCACACAGAGTGGTGGCTCTAAGTGAGGAAATTAGGACTATTAATCATTCCAAGGCGTTAACAATTCCAGCAGGCCAGGATGGCCCCGCTCCCAGTGGGGCTTAATCAAATACTGGGGGGGGGGTTACAATAATAAAATAGCATCCCAGATGTCTGCAGCATGCCCGTGACACACACCTTGCAACCCAGAGTGCTATAAATTGTCTGCCCACAGCCAAGGAGAGCAGAGGAAGGAAAGTGCAGCATCCTTGGGAAGTATGCAAGGAACTTGAGGAGGTGAAAGGCTGCCAGGCACAGTGGAATTCGCTCTTAATCAGGCAAGGAGGCAGGGATGTTGGATCTGATCCTATCTGCTAGAGGTGTCTCCAGTTGCTGCCTGGGGCTTTCCAGACTCCCACCGAGACACAGATTTGGTGTTGGCTCAGTGGGACTGGGAAGAGAGCTGAAGCCAGGGCAGTTTGGCTCCTGGTTTGATCTCTCAGGAGTGTCAATGTGGTCACAAGAGCCACAGTGTCTTGAGTCGGTTTGCCCAGGGGAAGGACTCTGGCAGCTGGTGATGCCACCAAGATGCCAGCCCATGCTCTGGTCTCACCCTCAGCAGAGCTCTTGGAGCAGAAGGAAGGAAGCTCTGTGCAAAACCAGTTCAGAGCCCCAGCCTGGGGGGTTGCACAAGAAGCTGAGCATCTCCCACCCAGGGAGGCAGGAAGTGAGGCAGCACCACCTGCCCCACCACTGAGCTGGGAGAGGAGGGCATACCTTGTGTCAGAAGGGGCACAGCCAGACCACACTTCACCTGGGCATGGACAAGGGCAACTCTGGGGACTTCACAGCACTGAGTCTACAGAAACCCCCAGGGCTGTGATGGTGGAGCCTAAACCCCTACCAGGCCACTCCTCCCAGGGCTGTCTCAGGAGCAGGAGGCATTCACAGGTGACCATGGCAGGTTGAGGAGTAGTGCTGCAGGAAATGTCCTGAGCTGGAACCAAGCCCCACTTAGAGCTCAGCTCATGGGCATCTGCTGGCTGTGGAGGGTCTCAGAGCTCAGCCTTCCTTCACGGTGCTGAGGTCATTTACTTGGGTCACACCAGGTGGGAGAGTTGCACATGACAGGCAGACAGTGGCCATCAGAGGACACAGCATTGAGATGCAGCTTGTCATGGCCAGGGAGGCCATCATGGTGCTTTTCTTGCTGCTTGCTTTTTTGGTTTTCTCTGTTGGTTTGAGCATGGCTTGGTCAAGTTCAGAGCCCCAAGCACTGTGCTGCACGAAGTGCCAGGCTGCCTCATCTCCTTATGCTGAGGAGGGAAAGAACCACTCCTGCTCTGCCACTGAACCATAAGCTGCAGACAGGTGGCAAAGCAGTTTCAGGGTCCTTGGGAAGAAAGAAGCTGCAGGAAGAAGATCTGTTAACCCTGCCCACCCCTTTGCAGCCATGCACTAATGAGTGCCAATGAGCAAGCCTCACGCCTCAGCTCTTGGGTGTCACAGCTGTGGTGGCCCTGGTTGGTGCCAGGGACACCCAGAGCCATCCTAGCTGAGCTTCCCCATGCCTGGTGTCTGCCTTATTCCATCACCAGGACTGCTTGCATGGGCATCCTTTTCCCAACATCGAGTTAACCTGCAAGAGTGACTTGGTGAAGCTGAGTTTGCATCAGCCCTGGAATCACTCATCTCAGATTGTGCCCTTGCTGCTGCTGATTCAGCCACAGTCTCACCACAGTGGGAACTTCCAGCTTCTCAGCAGCTGGTTTAAGTCTAAAGCAGAGCACAAATTTTCACCTTCTGAGATTTGCCTGAGTGGCAATTCCAAAACTGTCCCTTTTGAAATCAAGCAACACTCAAATTTCTATCTTTTGGGACTTGTTTGGGTGTTTGTTCTTTTTCCAGAGCAGTCCCTAAGACCCCATGAACATTCCTGCTAGCAGCTGGGGAACAACCCCCACAGCTCCACAGCCAGTCTGCTCCTTTAGCTAGGCTGATGCTGCCTGCTTGGGACTAGCCCAGGCTGCCAAGGAGTTCTGCTTTCTCCAGGTGGAGAAGCTCTCACCTGCTTGTGCTAAGGTGCTTTGGGCTCTGGCCATGCTCCTGCCCTCCCACTACCTCACCAGGGGTACTGCAGCTTTTAGTCTTCCCTGTTAAAGATCTCAGCAGCTGGGGCGAGGCAGACAGATTCAGAAAGATCCCAGCCCTCTAAAGACGGCGACGAAACAAGAACTGATCCTCGGGACAAGATGCAGCAGATCCTACGTGCAGCTGCAGGGATCCCCTCCTAGCCCGCAGGGAAGAGGGAGGAGAGCATCCATGGGGAGGAGAGCTCTCAGCTGCTCAGGCTTCCACCAGAGCAGGGCTGAGGGCAGAGACACGCCGCTGGCCGCAGGGTTCTGCGAGGGCTCCCCGAGGGAAGTCAGGCAGGCGGCGATGGGAAGTGCGGGAGCAGGACACACAGCACTGAGCCCAGCCACGGACAGGGCTTAGCACAAGATTGCTGCTGCCAAGTAAATAGATGCGGCTGCCTCTGATTTGCATGTTTATCTTAGAAGCAATTTAGGTTTCTCCTTGTTTACAAGAGCCGAAGTCAGCAGACTCTTAGAATAAGAACTACAACTGGGAGCCAAGATGTGACAGTTGTCTCCTGTCCGAGCATCGCAGCCGCCGCGCTCCGAGCTGTTGGGAAAGAGCCTCGGCTGCATCCCTGCTCCGGGCTGTTGGGAAAGAGCCTCGGCTGCATCCCTGCTCCGGGCTGTTGGGAAAGAGCCTCGGCTGCATCCCTGCTCCGGGCTGTTGGGAAAGAGCCTCGGCTGCATCTCTGCTCCGGGATGTTGAGAAAGAGCCTCGGCTGCATCTCTGCTCCGAGCTGTTGGGAAAGAGCCTCGGCTGCATCTCTGCTCCGGGCTGCTGTGTGTAGGAGGGCAGGCAGCAGCGGGGCTGGAGAAGGCAGGCTCTGGAAGCACTTGCCCTCTGCAAGTGGAAGGCTCCAGCCTCTGCCTCTGCTGCTGGACAAGTCGGGAAAGAGAGGACAGGAGCTGGGATCTGATGTCCTTGTGGCGGCAAAGGGAGTCCCGCAGCTCCGCGGCTCACATCCATCTCCCCAGGAGCCGATGGGAAAGGCAGTGAGGTTGGGATTGCAGGTGGATTCGCAAGGAATAACTAACGCAGCACCCCGCAGCCGCGGGCTGTCTGAGGGGTCGGTGTCAGCCCTTCTGCTGGCTGAGCAAACAGACACCAGGACCCTACAGGAGGCAAAATGCCAATGAACCCTGTCTGACGAGCTAGGCATCGTTATCCCCACGCACACCTGATTCACTTCCTCCCTCCATCCTAGCACTCACAGCCTGCTCCTGCCTCGCAGAAGTCCAGGTTGGAGCAGCTTCCAGCATCAGGAGCAGTTTTCTCTCCCAGGCTTTGCTGAACTGGGGATATTTTTTTAATTATTATTGTTATTATTATTCCTTTTATTTTTTTTTCTGCTATAAAAATGTAGATTCCCCCAGAGTGCAGCAGCATTTCACAGATATTTGCCACTTCCAGATGAGCCTCGTGTTTTAAACTGGAAGCTGTGATAAGGCAGTTGTTGGGGGACTTCTCAGAACATTCATTGTCCTGCCTCTTGCAGTGCTTTTCAAATGTCACAGGCTTTCAGGAAATAAAATGGGGAATAAAAGAGATGTTTTAACCAATCCAAAACAAATGTTTGGGATTGTTGTTGTTTTGTTTTGTTTTGTTTTTTTCCCCTCCCAAAATTCTGCTTGGCAGAGTTTTCCCTGTTCCCTGTCACGCTCCATTTCGGAGTGACTGAGGAAATGGAAGATCTCTGCCTCGCCAGGATGGCCCCAGCCTGTCCAAGGCACGTGAGGAATTGTCCCCTTGGCTGTGCCATGCTGCTCCCCAGCACCCCAGCAGCCGCGGGGGTGGGCTTCAGGACACCATCTCTGGCACCACAGCAAATGCACTGCTGCTTTGCAGCCCCCCCAAGCAAAAGGGAAGTGCAGCCACTGACTTAGGATGCTGGAAGGTGCTCCCTCAGTGGTCTGTGCCCTTTGCTTTGCTCTCCTTCCACTTTCCCCTGCTGGTAATGCTTGCTCTGATCTGGGTGTTTGGCAGGAGAATTAATGAGGCGTAATTAGCTCGGTGTGAAAAAGGGAGTGCCTGGCTGTTATCTTGTCTGGAGGCTTGGCCTTGATCTGTCTCCCAGGGCTGGGCTGGGCAGTGCTTTACCTGCCAGCTTTCCTTTGCCTCCATCTCTCCCCAGTGCCAGTCCTGCTTATAGCCCACCCAAGCCCAGTGGCACAGCTCAGCAGCACTGGGGACAGGCAGGGTTCTCCCAAGGTTCCCAGTGAGGTGGCTCACCAAAGCCAGCCTTACTTTTCCCAGCTCTCCCAGCAGCTCCTTCCTCCTTTGGCTACTGCTGTGACCTCCATCCTGCAGCACCACTGCCTCCCAGCAGCCTCATCCCAGCTCCTGGCAGCACGGGCAGGAACACATTTGCTGTCTCCCTGCTCAATGGGAGCAGGCAGGGTGGGCAGAATGGATTCAGGGACCTGGAAGCCAGCCATGCTTCCCAGTGGGTCTCCACAGCTCCACTGGAGGCTGCTGGCCCATGCCATCACCCTGCTGGTGGGTGCTTCTTGGCCCCCACAAGTGAGGCAATTCAATGCCCACAGTTGGCATTGCCTGATGAGCTTCTTTTGGCTCTTGTGTCCTGAATGGCTTCTGCCATCTCTCCGTGCCTCTGCTGCAAGTCTGGGCATGATGTGACTCACACTTGCTGGCCCCCACTGGGGCTCACAGAGCCAGGGGGAGCTGAGTTTATTACCCTCAGCTCCAGCCTGGGATGACCTCCTGCTCCTGCCAGTGTTTAAACACAATATTGTGAACAAGGGAACAGATCCCCCCTCACTCTCCCTGCTCCCAGGGCTTCCTTGAGCCTGGGGCTGAGAGAAGGCACAGAACATGGCCAGAGAGAGAGACAATGAAATAGTCAAAAGCCACAAGCTTGGCCATTATTATTAAAGGAATTTTCTTACTTCCACTCTGGGGGGGTTGAAACATTTAAATCCCACCCCAACCTCATCCCTCCCGGGCAGAATCTCAGCTCTGCACTCAGTGGCAAATTCCAGCCTCTGGCACCAGTGGCTGCTGCCCAGCTGGGGAGAGTGAGCAGCCCAGGGGTGGAAAGTTCCATGCTGTGCCCTCGTCCAGGAGGGTGTGAGGCTGGGGGGCAGAGCTTAGGATCCCTCCCCATGCCCATGGCTCTTGGCCAGTCCGTGTGAGGCTGTGGCTTGCACATTGTCCTTCTGGTCCCAGCTCCAGCCCTCTCTGCACTGCTGCAGGGAGGGGACCAGGGTGCTGGCAGGGCAGAGGCAGGGTGGGAAGCACAGTCCAGTCCTCCCAGTTACCCAGCTCACCACTGCAAGACCTGCACAGAGGACTAGGAGCAAGAGTGAAGGAGGACTACAGCAATGAGGGGTGGAGCCTTCCTCTCTTTCTCCCCTACCTGAGCATCACACAGTGCCTGTGCCAGGGCCTGTTGCTCCCACAGCATGCCCCGGCCAGGTCACAGGCAGCAGAATCACAGAGCCTGTACTGACCACGCTGGGCTCGGCTGGACGTCATCCTGCTGTGCTCAGCAGAGCAGGGCTGGGCTGTAGGGAAGGGGCTGAGAGGGAGGTTTTGCACATCAGCAGGTTCCTTTGCTGCAGCCCCAGGGGCTCACAGAGAAGCTGGCATTTCAGGGGTACAGACCTCAGCACCTGCAGCACCCACGGCTGGGTGGCTCTGGGGGCAGATGGGCTCCCCGGGGCCCCCCCATTTCCCCCCGCAGTGATGAGCACGCAGAGCTGAGCTTTGCCTGCCTCGGGCTGCCGCAGCTCGGGATTAGATTGTCAAACACAAAGAGCAAATCCCAGCCGTGCTGATGGCTCAGCAGTGCCCTGTCTGAGCCCAGCACCCAGGCAGGTCTCACCCTGCTCCACAGCTCGCCCACGCTGAGGGGATGCTGCGAGGAGGGCAGCTTGCTCCGCGGGGGAATCCCCTCCGAAGGGCCCAGAGGAGCTGTGACACAACTAGAAATCAAAAGAGGCAAAGGGGGGTTTGATGTAAGACACCTCCCCCCCCCACCCCCTCAGGTTGCCCCACGGGCAGTGCCATCACCTGGCCTCTCGTCTCTCCCGCAGGTACATCGGGGCGCTGGGCGCCAGGGTGATCTGCGACAACATCCCTGGGCTGGTGAACAAGCAGCGGCAGCTGTGCCAGAGGTACCCTGACATCATGCAGTCGGTCGGGGAGGGAGCCAAGGAGTGGATCCGCGAGTGCCAGCACCAGTTCCGGCACCACCGCTGGAACTGCAGCACCCTGGACCGGGACCACACCGTCTTCGGCAGGGTCATGCTGCGAAGTAGGTCCTGCCCCCTGCCTGCCACACGCCCGCTCCCCCTTCTGCGAGTCTCTCCTCCCGCCGGGCTGCCGTGCCCGGTGGCTTGGGTTACTCCCTGGGGAGAGCTTTGCCTTTCCCTGTAAATTAATCAAGCGGTAATGGGA
Source organism: Psilopogon haemacephalus (assembly GCA_013396835.1). Taxonomy (NCBI): domain Eukaryota; kingdom Metazoa; phylum Chordata; class Aves; order Piciformes; family Megalaimidae; genus Psilopogon; species Psilopogon haemacephalus. The sequence continues at coordinate 881,761 of VWZI01005625.1, forward strand.
GCAGAGCACCACAGTTTGGAATAGCTGCAGCTAGATGAGATGGAGCAGGGGGAGCGCTGGTGGGGGGAGAATGGGGAAGGAGGAGACACCTCCGGAGAACAGGCTCCTATGTAAACAGTAATGGGATATATAAATATTTGGAGAGCAGGGTTGGCCAGGACTCAGCAGTTCACGTGGGAACTGGCTGTTCCCTTGCATGGCAGGGGAGGCAAGGCAGAGCTGCAGCTCCACTCCTCCCTTCGGCTTCCCAGGTGGAGCGGGACCAGGGCTGCAGGCATTCACCAGCCTTGCACCGCTGCCTGGGCTCAGGCCCTGCCCAGGAGGGACCTTCTCGCTCCAGGTGAGGGGTGGACAGAGGACAAGCAGGGCCGGACCCATGGCAAAGCAGCATGGGGACCGGATCAGAAGTAGCTCCAGAGCAGAAGCAGCACTGTGGGCCCCAGCTGCCCCTGGGAGGGCTCCAGCGCTGAGCAGACCCTGGGAGGAGACAGGAGCCCTGGTGCCAACAGCAGCACTGTGGGACAGATGCTGCTGCTGCTGCTGCTGCACCCTGTGACGTGCTGGGGCGCATCCAGCCACGCGGCCTCCAAATCAAAGGCGCCTGGGAATAGCCAGGAGCAGCTCATATGGAGGACATGTGAGGAGCTGGGGATGGGAGGCTCGCTCCCAGCTGCTGGGGGGAAGGGGCAGCTGCCATGGGGCAGGCGAGATGCGGAGCTGCCAGCCAGACCCCCGGGGAGAAGAGCTGGCTGGAGGGAAGGGGCTGCAAGCTCTGGGGGACAGCACTCACCCTGCCTGGTCTCAGCCTCTTTGTCCTGCCAGGGCACCTTTGCTGCTGCCTGTGTCCTCTCCTGGCAAAGGATGGGGAATGATGAAAGCTCCTCGCCACAGCCCCATCCTGCGAGGCCCAAAGAGAGCTCTGCTGCCTTTGAAGTTGCTTTCAAAGGCTTCTTCGCAACGGAGAGGAGCATGGTTTTGATTTGCAGCTTCTTTTACAGCGTTATAAAAACAGCTGCGAACTCGAAGCAGAGACATAAAATAGCAGCAGCAGCAGCAGCAAGCTGTGCCACGCAGGGAGAGTCCAGCCTGGCCAGAGCCACCTCTAGCTCCCTCCTTTGGCATCAGACGCAGACGAAAGGTGCTGGAGGCTCCTGCAGCCTCAGCACCAATGGCAACCCGCAGCATGGCCTCTGAGCTGCAGGGCAGGGAGGGCAGCAGGTTGGGCAGCCCCGAGAGCAGCCCAGAACCAGCTGCTGAGCCCAGAGGCTCAGTGTGAAATTCCCCACGGTCTGAGAGGTGCCAAGCAGAGCCAAGGCTGGACTTGGTGGCCAGCAGAGATGGCTGGACATGCCCAAGTGTGAAACGCTCTTGCCTCTTGGCCACGCAGAGCCCTCATCCTCATCTGCCAACCAGAGCCAAGGCTGGACTTGGTGGCCAGCAGAGATGGTTGGACTTGCACAAGTGTGAGACACTCTTGCCCCTCAGCCAAGCTGTGCCCTTGTCCTCGTCTGCCAAGCAGAGCCAAGGCTGGACTTGGTGGCCAGCAGAGATGGTTGGACATGCCCAAGTGCGAGACGCTCTTACCCCTCGCCCTCGGTGGGCTGCAGGCGCCTGGCCCATCCTGGCAGGCTCACTCCCCACCCCCTTCTCTCTCTCTGTCTCTCTCTCTCCCCACGGCAGGCAGCAGGGAGGCAGCCTTCGTCTATGCCATCTCCTCCGCCGGGGTGGTCTACGCCATCACCAGGGCCTGCAGCCAAGGCGACCTGAAGGCCTGCAGCTGCGACCCGCTGAAGAGAGGCCGCTCCAAGGACGAGCGCGGGGAGTTCGACTGGGGCGGCTGCAGCGACAACATCCACTACGGCATCCGCTTCGCCAAGGCCTTCGTGGACGCCAAGGAGAAGAAGGTGAAGGACGCCAGGGCCCTGATGAACCTGCACAACAACCGCTGCGGGAGGATGGTGAGCGCAGCATCGCCCAGCCAAGGCTCCCACAGGCACCTCCATGGGGCAGCGGGCACTGGGAGCAGCTCAGGGGGTAGGAGCGGGACCCTGGGTGCCCAGGGAGGGGAGGTTCTGCTGTGGGTGCAGGCAGGATGCTGCTGCTGCCTTCCCAGGGCTCCCGGCACGCTCCGCTCAGAGAACAGCCCCGTGGAGACTCACTGATTGCATCAGATTGGACAAGATGACCTTTGAGAGTCCCTTCCATTCCTCCCCTGCAGTCAGCAGGGACACCTCCGAGTAGTTCAGGCTGCCCAGGGCTCCAAAAGTTCTTTACCACGAGGGGGGTGGAACGCTGGAACAGGTTGCCCGGGGAGGTGGTTGAGGGCACCATCCCTGGAGATATCTGAGGTGAGGCTCAACAGGGTTCTGAGCTACCTGCTCTAGTGGAAGCTGTCCCTGCTGACTGCAGGGGGCTGGGACTGGATGAGCCTTAGAGGTCCCTTCCAACCCAAACCATCCCACGATTCTATGGAGTGGACGTGGGCCACGTCAGATGGGTCAAGGGATGGCAGCACATTGCTTACCTTTGCCCCCAGCACATGTCCTTGCCCATGATGGCATGGGTGGACAGCGGGAAGGCATCCCCCACGGGCAGCCCCCTCCCCTGAGGAGCTCCATCCCCCTCAGCCAGGGCTGAAGGCTGCACTGGGGCCGAGCATCCCCGGGCGTGGTGCCTGCTGCCCAGGCGATGGCAGCTCCCCACCGTGTCCCTCTTCCCACAGGCAGTGAAGCGTTTCCTGAAGCTGGAGTGCAAATGCCACGGGGTGAGTGGCTCCTGCACACTAAGGACTTGTTGGTTGGCAATGTCAGACTTCCGGAAAACAGGAGACTACCTGAGGAAGAAGTACAACGGAGCCATCCAGGTGACGATGAACCAGGATGGCACTGGCTTCACGGTGGCCAACAAGAACTTCAGGAAGCCCACCAAAACAGACCTGGTGTACTTTGAGAACTCGCCCGATTACTGCGTGATGGACAAGTCAGCAGGTAAAAAAACAAAGCTCTGCTCACTGCTCAGCTCTTCCTCCCCTTCCAACAGGCCAGCAGCTCCCAGCTCGCTCTCCAGCTCCAGGCACCAGCAGGTGCCAGCTCCAGCAGCGGGCATGGGGAAGAGGCCACTCAGGGTACTACCAAAGCTGCATCCCTGGCCAGGCTCACTGCCCGTGCTACAACCTCTGCCCTTAAGGCAAGCACAGGGAGTCAGGGGGAAGGGGACAGGCTCTGCTCACTGCTCCCTGCCATAGGAGCAATGGATGGAAGCTGCAGCACAGGAGGTTGCAGCTCAACACAAGAGGCAACTTCTTGACTGGAAGGGTCCCAGAGCACTGGCACAGGCTGCCCAGAGAGGTTGTGGAGTCTCCTTCTCTGGAGCTTTTCCAGGCCTGCACCACAGGAGGTTGCAGCTCAACACAAGGGGCAACTTTGTGACTGGAAGGGTCCCAGAGCACTGGCATAGGCTGCCCAGAGAGGTTGTGGAGTCTCCTTCTCTGGAGCTTTTCCAGGCCTGCACCACAGGAGGTTGCAGCTCAACACAAGGGGCAACTTTGTGACTGGAAGGGTCCCAGAGCACTGGCATAGGCTGCCCAGAGAGGTTGTGGAGTCTCCTTCTCTGGAGCTTTTCCAGGCCTGCACCACAGGAGGTTGCAGCTCAACACAAGGGGCAACTTTGTGACTGGAAGGGTCCCAGAGCACTGGCATAGGCTGCCCAGAGAGGTTGTGGAGTCTCCTTCTCTGGAGCCTTTCCAGACCTACCTGGACATGTTCCTGTGAGCCCTGAGCTAGATTGTCTGGTCCTGCTCTGTCAGGGGGGTTGGACTCGATGTTCTCTTTGGGTCCCTTCCAACCCCTGGCATCCTATTATCCAGTCCAACCCTGCTGCCAACACAGGGTCACCCCCAGCAGGCTGCCCCACAATCTCTCTACATTTTACCCAAACCTTACTATAGAAAACAGCTACAGGGTGGGG
>VWZI01005625.1:886451-908696 GCA_013396835.1 Psilopogon haemacephalus
CCTCCCCACGAAGGTGGACAAGAGGAGCTGTAAATTGGGACTGAAACCTGAGGGACTGCACAAGGACAAGGGCCACCACCCCCCGCCCCCCCACCACCACCCCAGACGCTGGTGGCCGCAGAGGACTAAAGAAAGCAAAAGGAGTCTGTGAAGGTCCTGGTAGGTTCTGGAGCCAGACCCCAGAGCGTCTCTGTAAAGCTCACCTCTATGTTGTGTATACTGCTTACTGTTTTAAGTCAAAAATTCATTATAAACCTGTATCAGAAAATGACCTCCTTTGCTTTTTGAATTCCCACACCCCCAAGCTGGGCACGTTCCCAGGGCAGGAATCGGCCCCATGCATTTCTTCTTCCTGCTCACCTGCAGCTCCCACAGCTCTGCAGGCTGGGGGCTTCCTGCTGAGTCTGCTCCCAACATCCAACAGCCCTGGGGAGTCCTTCGCAAGCAGCAGCAGCAGGCTCCAGGACATCTCATGGCATAGCAGTGGGTGAAGCAGGAGGTGCTAGGTTGGTTTTCAGACCTTCTCCATAGAATGAAACCAAACCAAACACCCAAATCATCAGCTGGAATGAAGGTGGTGAGAGGAAGGGGGGGCAGCAGCCACAGAGCTGTCCCTAGGTACAGGGAACAAACTCTCCCAGCACTGGAAATTCCTCAGTTCTTTTCCCCTCTGTGTGGGCAATCAGTGAGGACTTGCTTGTCCCTGCTCATTTCAAGGGGGGGTTGGACAAGGTGACCTTTGAAGGTCCCTTCCAACCTGATAGATTTTACATTTCTGTGCATTCTACTTCTCCTAGAGCCCAGATATTTTACAGTGTGGTCAGAAGGTGCCAATCCCCCCCCACAGACTCACTGCCCAGGGCAGCTGAACCTGCAAACAGCGATGCTCTCAGGTAAAACAAAATTCCCCTCAATCACTACAACTCCTCAGCACATCCTGAGGCTACCAAAAGCTTCTCCACTTGCAGAGCTCACAGCCCCCTGCCCTGCTTCCTCCCTGACCCTGGTAAAGTGCTGTCAGCTTTCCTCCTGTCGTGCTGGTGGGCAGGTGAGGACACCTCACACACTCAAAGCCTGTGTGCATGAAAGTTAGAAGCTAAGAACAGCAGGAAAAAAACGAACCCCTGGTGACACCCACCCAGCCATGCTTCACCTGGCTCTGCTCTCACACTGCTGCTGCTGCTGGGGGCACTGGGGAAGCTCCCCAGGTACTCAGGGTGTCCCCCAGCAGCAGCCAGATGTGTGGGCAGAGGGAGCTGAGTAGCTCCACGGGCGAGGTCTGAAGGAAGGTCAAAGTAGCAGGATGGGATTAAGGCAAAGAAGATTACTCTGGTCCTAAGCCACCCCTCGGCTACTGCAGGGAGAGCATCTCTGAGCAGGGATTTCACCCAATGGCCCCAGGAAATATTCATTTAAGCGGTGAGAGAAACCCACTTTGAGAACTGCTTTGATGGGAGCTGCTCAAAGAATGTCAAGAGCCTGCCATGGGCCAGATTAGAGCATCTTACTCCGTGCCAGACCACCAAGACTGCTCATGGAGGAACAGGACCCTCTGCAGAGCTGCTGCAGAGCCACGGACAAGCACAAAGGTGATGTTTCAACAGAGCTCTGAAACCTGCCAGAGGAATCTCTCCTCCTGCTGCTTAACCCCTTCCTTACAGCACCAAAAAACATCTCCCTTCAACATGCAGTGCTGAGAGCACCAGGGGGCAAGCAGCACCTTTCACCCACACTGCCCTTGCAGAGCTCACACTCACAGGATGTCGGAAGGGACCCAAGGAGATCATCGAGTCCAACCCCCCCTGCCAGAAAAGGACCATCCAATCCAGCTCAGGGCACAGAGGAGCACACTGGAGCTGGTGTTTAGCTGGGAGGCTCTCGAGTCCCAGCCCCTCAAGGAGAGGCACTGGCCCGAAGCTGTGCCAGCAGGAATGCTGACAGGTGAGCTGGAGCCTGAGCCAGGCCAAAGGCATCTGGGTCCCACCGCAGCTCCTCGGCTGCTCTGCTCCCTCGTTTATCTTCATTACTGCTCCACCCACCGACAGCTCGCCACGGGCTGGGAAAATGCTGCCCCTCAGCAATCAAGCCCAAGCTCCCTCCCAGAGCTGGACACGCTCTGTGGGCTGGGAGGGACTCAGTGCCTGGGGACCCAGGGTCAGCAATCAATAAAGCATTTCTGCTCTCCAAAGGACCCCCGGGAGGGTTCCTCCATCAGAACCAGTCCTTGGCAGAGCTGCAGGTCCTGCTGATGAGTGATGCCTTCATCAATGGCCGCTGCCACAGATGTCTTCACTTTGCATGCAGATGCTCAACACCTCCAAACAAAGGAGAAAGCTCCCAAGGAAGGGTTGTCTCTGGTTTGCTGGCTTCACCTCTCCCTGGGTCACCACCAAGACACTAGAACTGGAGACCTGGAGACCTTCAGCACGTTGCAGAACAACCAAACCCCCCAGAGCCTGGCAGGATGCCCTGCCCAGCTGCCTCACTCCCTGCCCCAGCACAGCCAGAGGAGTCCCAACACCTGGGAGCAGGTACCAGGATTGCAGAGGCAGCCAGAGAGGCAGTGGTGGAGACAGCCCAAGAGAAGAGGAGAGTGAGAGTGATTCTTCTTCAAGGCTCTGCTCACTTCTTGGTCGTTAACAAGCAATTAGCAATCAGAAACACAGCAGTGAGCCGCAGCTCTCTCCCAGTGCTTGTGCAAGAAGACATCCCAGTGTGGGCTGAAAGGACCCCACCAGACTGGCCTAAGCCTTCCCACCGAGCTCCCCTTCGGCACACTCATCCTCAGTGAGCAGATGTTTCCCATCCCAGAGGGTTTCTGAAGGCTGCAGCCTCCCAGCTCCTCTCCCAGCCCCTTTTCAGTCATCTGCCTAAAACCTGCAGGGAGCCTTTTGTGCAAGATCATCTTCTAATTACCCTCCTTGTCCAAAGCATGTCTGAACTCAAGGACAAGGAGCAGAATTAATTGCTTAATGAGCTTCTGAATAAATTACCTTCTCTGAAGAAGCTGGGCAGGACAGAGGAGGAGGGAGGCAGCACAGGATCCACACCAGCCCAGGGCCTTTTCTCTACTGCCCCACAGGACTGAGCCCAGGTGACAGCAGCATCCATCTGGGTGGATGCTGGGGTACACTTTGCAGCTCCAGCCATGGAGAATGTGTCCATTGCTCAGCTCCACCCCATCCTAAAGCCTCCTCATTGCTGCTGGGGCCCCTTTCTGTTCACCACCCCAATCACACACGGCAGGGAGCTTTGCTAAGGTACCAATGCCAAGGTGCCAGGTGGGGGTCATTGCCCTGAGGGACAACAGCTGGAGGGGGGCATGGGACAACATTTGCAGGATCTGTCAGGGGCTGTGCAGGAGCTTCCACACCCCAGACTGCTGCAGCAGGCAGGGAGGGCTGCTCCAGGCAGCAGCAGCAGGGGGTTCCTGCTCTGGAATCCCAGCAGATGAGTCAATGCAGGAGAATGCAATAGTCACATCGTGTGTCACTCTGCTTTGTAACTGAGGAGAGCCTCCAGCCAAACTAGAGCAGACACCGAGAGGTTCTCAAGAGAAAGGCCCTAGCTGAGGAGGCCACGGTGTGATTGCACAATCCCCTGCATCCACAGAGAAGGGAAATGTCCTTGGCCAGGAATAACCAAAGCAAGAAGATCCCCAGCGGAGGAGCAGACTCATCGTGGTGGATGCCCCCGTGCTGATGCAATGGGGGTGGGTGTTGTGTGGCCTTCCCTGGTGACCAGCCTCACCGAAGGGCCCACCAGAAAAAAATCACAGCACAACAATAGAAGCTGGAAAGGAGGAAAATTCCAAGCTTATGAGCAGCAGCCCTGAGCCCAGTCTGCTCCCCACAGCACCGAGGAGCAGGGCACACGGAGCACAGCCCAAGGCAGAGGCTCTAGAAAGGGAGGAGGGAGCTGGAAACTGGAGCTACCTTTGCCCTCTCTCCACCTTTATTAAAAGCTGGGTGAATTCAGACCAAAGAAAACTCAGCAGATGCCTACTTCAGTGGCTGCTGTCAGTGTGATCTGCTGTTTAAAGCTTCGGATCTCCATCTTGTGGGCCCCAAGAGCTGTCACAGGTCACCTGTGACAGAAGGGAGGGGTCTGTCTGTCCTCCTGAACAGCACAACAGGGCAAGCTGGGTACTAGTGAGAGGCTGGCAGAGTGTGAAGCCCATCTGCAGCCTGCCCCTGCTGCCAACGCTGCCCTCTACTAAGAGCACAGCACCAGTCCACATCTGCTCCTAACCTCCACAGCTGGTCCCACTCTGAAGCCTCAGCCCAGCCTCACACGGCCCCAGCCACACACCCCATAGATTAGGAGCCTGGGAGGTGCATCTCCCCTCAGCCTGTCATCTCTGGGCAGGGGGAAGGGCAAAGCTAATTTATGTCTGTATGAGCTCCACGTATGTCTCCTCCTCTCCAGGGGAGTTTGCTCTCCTGTTTAACCTCTTCAGCCTGCTGGCACTGGAGGAGGATGATGCTGAGAGGTGCAGGCACTTCTCTCTCCCCCTCCCCCTGGAATCTTCCTCTCACTCGTGGTCCTTGGGATTCACCCAACGTTTCTCAGAAGAAAAAAAAAAAAAAAAAATAGGACCTCAAGACAAGTATGCATTTAATAAGCAGTGAGACAAATAAGCTCCAGTTATCCCAGCAGAATTACAACACCAGAGAACAATTTTCTGCATTCCTCTGAAGGCCTGAAGGAACCCAATTGCCTGCTCTCAGCCTAAATAGGTACCAGACACCAAGAGCTCCATAAGCAAACAGAGCCCCCAAAGTGCAAAAATGAAATAAGTAAAAAGCTTCACATTACACAGAAAGCAGCCATTTGCACCTTGTTATTAATGGTCTTGACTCTGACCTTTACACCCTGCCTTGCTCAGAGTCAGGGATCTACGAGCCTTGGCACCCTCACAACAATTCCAGGATGAGGAGCAGGGAATGAAGCAGCCTGGCCAGAGCTGGAGGAGATGTGGGAAGGGAACCAGCCTGGGACAAACCCGGAGCAAGAACCAGTCCGGTGCAGGAACCAGCACAGTGCAGCCCCAGGGCTAAGGGTGACCATCTCCATAGGGATTTGACCACAGCATCTTGGTGACTGAGGGTTCTGATGGCAGAAGAATTGTTGACACACACACAGAGAACAGGCACTCACACACCCACCCAGCTTCCAAGGGTGGAGGGCTCACAGCCTGGTACATCACTGCAAGGCTTCATCCCCAGAGGACAGCTCTGAGGTGGTTCATAAGCCCACGTGAACCAGAGCTGGCTCAAGCAGACCCTGTCACCCAGACTCACTGCTGCCTTCAGAGCAGAGTTTCACTCCTTGAAAGCTGCTCCCTGCCAGGTGACCACATCTGGAGGAGACAACCTGGGCTATGTGGGCTGAAACAGTCCTGATCCACAAAGAGCTTCAGACACTCCCATTCCAACCACTAGTAAGAGAGGGCAAGTTCCCCCAGGGATTTAGTTGCCCAGTTGCCTCACAAACAAGAGCTGTCCTCGTTGTGATTACTCTTCTCTCTGTCCTTTGGAGATGACTTCTGGAAGAGGTTAGCAGGAGGAACGCAGCAATCTTCCTCCTGGACAACACTCATCTGCCAGGACACAGAGAGACACAAAAACCAAACCCCAAACCAAACTCCAATCCTGCCTAAATGGACCTCAGGCTCTGTCACTGCTTTACAACACACACCTCAGCATCAGGCAGCTAAATAGAGGCTGCTGCTCAGGGTCCTTGGCTTTCACTGCCTGCTCTGAAGGGAGCAAGACATTGAGAAGTCTGCCAGCATCACACACAGCCCTAGGGAAAGGCTTCCCACGCAGGTATCACAGCCACTTCTGGCAGTTTCAGAAACCAGCCTGTTCTTAAGGTAAAGTGGCTACAAGGTCAGCCTAGGGCAACGTTTCAGGGCGATGGCAGCAGTCAGTGTTTATCTGCCCCGAGCCAGAACTGCCACTTCGATATGCACACATGGCTGGAACTTAATCACAGCTGGCCCTGCATGCCATCACTATGGGGTGAACCAGGTGGCAAGGCCTTGCTTTGGCACATGGCTGCTCCTATAAAGCCTGAAGAATCCTGCTAGCAAATCACCCCGAGCTCCTCCTCCTTCCCCAGGCACTTGCTGGCACTCCTGGAGAGTGCTTTCATTTCGGCGCCCGCTGCCAGCCTGCTTCCAGCACAAGCCCAGCCCCTTGCCGTTCCTGCCGTGTCAGGGGAGGACAGTGAAAGAAAGCAGCTCTTGGGATGATACATGGGAGGCAGCCCTTCATTTATAACCCCACACAAAGGCTGGACAGTGTTCAACTCCCAAAAGCATTAGGTTGGTTATCTCACGGGCCCCCGCGGAGCGAGAAGCGAAATTACATGAACGCAACCCAGCAATTCATCACCAGGAGGAGCCCAGGCTGAGCAACAGCCCCAGTGACACCCATGCAACTGGAGAGAAAGCTGAGAAAGCTACCTGCTAGCAGTTAAGCAACCCAGAGCGATTTGGTAGTACCTTTCTGCAGAGCTCCTCAATGAACTCAAGTGTTTGACTTGGCTGAGAGCCCAGGCAGCAGGAGCATGCAGCACTGGCACTGCTGCCTCAACACATGTTTCCTTCAGCCAGACTTAACAAACAAGCTACACCCACACGAGGTGCACAGGTGGCTCCACAGCACTTTGTTTACAAGGTGAAGGAGGATTTGAAACCACAAAACATCATCCTCGGTCTCCTGTGTCAAGATCAATTAGAGGTCACCTCGAATGACCTGGAATTGATTTGAGTTCAGAGAACAGAGGCAGGCTACAGCAAGCTGCCTCCATCCAGGAGTCAGGAGCTAAGAGTAATTTCCCAGCACCTTTGGAAGTCAATGTCCCAGCTTGCACCAACCCTTCATGAACACCAGGGAAGGTCATCCGTGTGGAATCTCCCAGGTTAGCATAGGGGTGGGGTATGTTCAGCTGTAGAATGCAGGTGAAGCACAACATTGCACCTGCTCACATCAGCACTTCTCCACCAGCCTGTGCTGTCCTTAGCACTTCTGCCTTAGAAAGCCTTGGCTCTGCCTCCTCCATGCTGAGCAGCAGACCTGAACCTGAAAGCTGACATCATTCCAACAGGGTGGGGAAAGGGAATGGAAGTCACACCAGTGACCTCAGACCCCTTGGCTGCCACAGCCACATTCTCACCTCTGCAGTAAACAAGCCCCCGTGGCTGGTCTGTGTAGGAAGTGAAGCCTTTGAAGTGCTCCACATCTCAGCTCTCTTGACAATGACAGGACTTTGGACTAATGTTTGGAAGGCCAGATCCGCCCAACAGACTTCCCCATGCAGGTATCACAACCACTTCTGGCAGCTTCAGAAACCAGCCTGGTCTTAAGGTAAAGCATTTGAAAGACAGATGCACAACAAAATCTGAAGGACAGTAACTGGACAACAGTGGTAAGAGCAGAGCAGTGATAGGACAGGGGGGAATGGATCCAAGCTAGTGGAGGGCAGCTAGAGAGAGAGAGATGCAGCTCGGTGCTAGATAGAGAGAGAGAGAGATGCAGCTCCATAGATTAAGTTGCCCAGAGCCACAGCCAGCCTGGCCTAAAAATCCTCCAGGGGTGAGGCTTCCACCACCCCCCTGGGCAACCCTTTCCCATGTCTCACCACCCCCATGGTGAAGAACTTCTACACCTAACAGAAAGCGTCCCTGCCTGTGGCAGAAGGGTTGGAACTAACTAGATGATCCTTGAGGTCCCCTCCAACCCTGACAATTCTGTGAGTTACTGCCACCATCTCCTCACCTCACACGAGCCTGGAGGACAGAGAAGCAGCAGGTCTTTGTTTGCACACCAGAATCTGTACCCAGACACTTAAGAAATGAGCAGATTCAACGTGTTAAGAAGCAGCCTTTTAATAAAGCAAGCAGGACCATACTTTGCTGTTAACAAATACTTTGTAAAAGGCTTATAAAAATCCCATCTAAGCCAGCTAGCTGTGCATCTGCAGCTGAGGAGGAATGCTCCCAACATCTGCTCTGCTTGTGTCCTCTCTCCTTTCTTACAGAGGAAATATCAGCTTCCAGTCGTACAAGTGATTAAGGGAGAGCAAGAAGGCATTGCTCAACAAATCTATTTTCCTGGATGATTACAGACTGAGGCCGAAGGAATCCACACATTAAGCACCAGTACCAAGGTGGAAGCTTGCCAAAGACACCAGCCTGAACAGCAGAGCTTTCTCCCTTACCCCCCACACGTCTGTGGGTCAGCTAACCAGCTCGTGAGAACAGCAAGACAAGGCTCCAGTCACCCTGGAGTCAGTTGGTGCCAGAGACTGGACAGCAGAAGGACCTTGATGTTTTCCATAACGAAGCTGATGGGTGAAAGAAAAGTCCCAAAGCACTGGAAGGAAAAAAAAAAAAAAAGAAAAAGCCAAAACAATGAATTAGCTCAGTTCCAAAACCATTGTCTTTGGACAGACTGAAGGTACAAACACAACACCCTCCAGGCAAGGCAGCTACAATCCCCTCAGTGCTGATGCCATGAAATGGGCTTGTAGCAAACGTTAACTATTAGCCAAGGCACACACAAAACACAAAAGCCCTCTGGAAGCTCCAGCTCCAGCCTTGCCCACTCACCCCTGGTGCAGTTGCTCAGCTGGAGGCCAGGACACTGGGAGCACTCACAGGCCACAGCACCCGCAGCACCTAGGCAGAAGCAGAGGGGTCAGGATGGTGCTTCCCTGCACCACAGCTCTCCCAGCTGCCCCAGGCACTGTGGAACAGACTGGGGAGGAGAGTGATGTGTTTGTTAGACATTTAGCCACGGATTTATTTAAGCTATAGACTCAAACACGTGAGAACTGAACCCACGGAGATCACGGTGGAGCCTGTTCATCCAGCCCAGGCTTCCAGGCAGGATCCATCCTCTGGATCCCATCTAAACAACTCCAGAAATAAAGTTTAGGCTGAAGGAAAGCTGCAAACACACCAGCACCTTAGAACCATAGAATGGGTTGGGTTGGAAGGGACCTTAAAGATCATCCAGTTCCAACCCTCCTGCCACAGGCTGGGACACCTATCAGAGTAGGTTAAGCACTTCCAGGGAAGGGTCACCTACTTCAATTATGCACCATTAAAATTGGCAAATTGCATTTTTTATTTCCTTTTTTTTNAATTCACAATTAAAATTGGGAAAATTCATTTTTTTTTTTTTTTTTTTTTTTTTTTTTTTTTTTTAAAGGATGATTCAGGGAATTTTCTTATTTAATAATAATAACAACAATAAATAAATCTGCTTTTTTTAGAATCAGATCCATGCTGCTGCTCCTCAGCCCCATCCTCCCTGAGGACTCCACTGGCACTCAGCTTATCCTCGTGCAAAGAGGCAGCAATGACAGGACTCATTTACTTTGAGGGCTTTACTTCAGCCCTCCTGGCTTCCATCATAACCTCAAATATCACATTGGAAAAGGCTTTTTTTTAAAAAAAAAACCAAAAACACAACACTGGCAGCAGGGCAGGAGCTTTTCCTCTGCAGCCAGCTCCTTCCCTGCCTCTTTGCGTGTGGCACCTTCCCATTAAGTGCATGAGTTAAGATGGAGATTAGCAAGGCAAGAAACCTTTGCCCTTGGCATCCACACTCAGCTGTGACAGGAAACTTCAGGGTTGGTGTTTTGGTTTTTTTTTCTTTTTTCCTTCTTCTTCTATGAAGTGTAGAACCACTCACTGCACATTGGCAGGGAAGTGCACATCTCCAAGCTATACACATTTTCTCTTAGATAAGCAAAAGACTCAAGTGTTTATAAATATGAAAAGTTCAGCAGCTGGCTAAAAAAAAAAAAAGTTAATTCTCCAGTCTCACTTAATGAGCTTTTGGGGGGAAAGTGGTAAAGGGGGGGATTTGTTCAAGAAAGCAGAGCAGAGCATCACAGAAAGCAGGACTGGCCAGACAGGGCTCTGTTTAGTCCCATTTTCTCCCTCTGGATGGCTGCTATCAGCAGAATGCTATGGAATCCTCCTGACAGGGAGCTGGGAACAGCCACAAAGAGAAAGAAATTTGTTTGCTCCTGATCTTGCAATCATAAAAATTGGCCAGTTTTGTTTTTTTATTTCTTTTTCCCTCATTTAAGTCCCATGACTTCTTTTCTTTGTTGTGAAAACATCAAGCCACCCATATCAAAAGGCCTGGGAACAGGGACTGTCAGGATCGTGTCCAATTCCCTGAGCAGGGAGGATTCAGCAGCAGCACTGCCCCAGGATTTGTTCAGCCCTTTTAACAGGACCTGAGGCTGCTCCATTCCAGTAGCAGAAGGCTAAAGCAGGATTGATTTTGCAGGGGAGGTTCAGCCTCAGGGGGTTGTGATTGAGAACTGAGCCAATTTGCAGTGCTGCTGTCACTCTGCAGCTTTCCCCTCCAGAAGTTCCTTGGCAGGGGGGGTGTCACTGGAAGGTATTACAGAAGGAATTGTGCCTCACCACTTTCACCAGATGATGCAGAGCTACCCTCCTAATTCCACTTACGGAATTATTAGCAAATAAGAACTGATGCTGCATGGAAAATAATCAGACCCTCTTGTCTGCAGTCACACCAGAAGCTGATTTAAGTAACAGCAATTTTTCAGCTTGCTCAGTGAACTGGAGGCATTTTTGTCATCCCTTCTGTCAACCTTCTCCCTTCTGTCACTGAGACCATTCTGGACAACAGCTACTTCAGAAGCAAGTCTGATCTGAATGCCTCCAGGGACAGAGCCTCAACCACACCCCTGGGCAACCTGTTCCAGTGTCTCACCATCCTCACTGTGCAGAACTTCCTCCTAATGTCCAACCTGCACCTCCCCTGCTCCACTTTCAAACCACTGCCCCTTGCCCTATCACCACAGCCCCTTCTAAACACCCCCTCTACAGCCTTCCTCTAGGTCCCTTTCAGATACCAAAAATACAGCTCTAAGATCACACAGAGCTCTACCTGCCCTCCCAGCAGGGGCTCACACAGAGACCTTCCTTTCAAAGGGCATCACCAGCCCAAGCTGTACCAGGGCTAACACCCAGAGGTGGCTCTAAAGTCACACAGAGCCCTACCTGCCCTCCCAGCAGGGGCTCACAGAGACCTTCCCTTCAAAGGGCAGCATCAGCCCAAGTTGCACAGGGGTTAATAGCCAGAGGTGGCTCTAAGGTGACACAGAGCTCTACCTGCCCTCCCAGGAGGGGCTCACAGAGAAACCTTCCCTTCAAAGGGCATCACCAGCCCAAGCTGCACAAGGGCTAACAGCCAGAGCTGGCTCTGATGGGATCTGTGCATGCCAGCAGCAGTCCCTAGTCCCTGCAGCCCCTTCCACCTGTGCCCGCCGCCGAAAATCCCTGCGGCGCCGCAGGGCAGGAGCCCCTGCTGATGGTGTAACAGGCTGTGTACATTGGAACCAGCAAATGCTTCACTCTGATTTTTTGGCCACAGGGAATATTTTTAGCCATTTGCCAAGGTTTACTCCGTGATTTATTATGGAGGAAACAAACTCAAGCACTAACAAATGAAAATATGTAAACTCAGGCTTCTCAAGTCAATAGAAAGGTATTCAACTCCTTCAAGCCCTTCAGAGGCTGCAGTCTGCTCCAGATTCAGCTGCTGGGCACAGCAGCTCGATTAAGGAGAGACTGAAATCTAATTTTAAGTGGTCAAAATTGAGTTGATCAGGGATTTGCAGTGAAAAAAACTTCAGGAGCACAACACTTTGGAGTTGTCGTTCTTCGAAGGGTGCTCTAAATTTGTTGGAAGTTCAACAGCCCGGGGAGAGGGGAAATATTTTTGGTAGCATTTTTTCCACCGAGGCCAAAGCACTCCAGGTGCTCTAACATTTAGAATTTTATTCTCTCAAATGGCTAAGTATTAACTAAAACACATAAAAACAGTCCTTGAAATGATGCAATGCACAGGGAGCGTGGCGGGGAATAATTTAGGAAGGTGAAAGCAGTGGAGCTGCCTGCAGATTTAACACTAGATACTAATTTAGAGCATTCTTGGGGGCAGAGAGGGGATGGGATTAAAGAGAAGGCAAAATTCTATTGTCAGTGTGAATATTCAATGAGATGCTGCTGCCACAAACCTCCAGATACCAGAGAGAGGCCTTAGAAAAGTATCAGCAGCACCTGTGTTACAATACTGAAGCCAATGTGTCCTGGGCTGCATCCAAAGCAGCAGGATGAGGGTGGGGAGGTTTTGCCTCCCAGAGCTCCATTAGCTGCTGCATTAAACCAGCAGGAGAGCACAAGCCTTCTCCTCTCTATTCTAACCAACAGAGCTGGCATAAGTGATTCAAAGAGTGTTCAGAGCTGTTCATTTGCCACTTCTTGTGCAGCACAGCATCCACAGCTCGGGGAAGGTCAGGTGAGAGGCTGCCTGTGCAGAAGTGAGACAGCACAGCTGCCAAAAACCAGGAGAAGTGACCTGGTTACTGCCAACAGTCACATCAACAGATAAGCAAGGAAAAGAAACCCTAAAAAGAGCAGGGAGAGGGAGAAGGAGAACAGAGGTGGGCACATCAGGCACCCACAGCACAAAGGGCTCAACAGCAGCCATATGAAGACACCTTTAAAGCCACCCAGATCAGAAAGGTGCTCCAGACAGCAATGCTTGACTGCCACCATTCAGTCTTCCACCAGGTACTCAAATAACAGACCTGTGGTCACTTGAACCCAGACCTCCCAAAGACCCCACAGGACACTTCAGCAAGCCCCAGGCCAGAGGCAACACTCACAGCTTTAGCAAACAGCACCATCAGCTCCGGGAACTGGTGCGTGAGGAGGGCCAGCATCGCCGAGAAGGAGCAGAGGCCTGCTGTGAAATGGATGAAAAAGGGAAGCTCCTTCTGGGGGTACACAGAGACTTCATGAAATGCTGGAAGGGAAAAAATGAAGAACGTTGACACTTGGTACAAGAGGGCAGCACCCTGAGTTATTTTACACAGTCCTGTAACTGGCTTCCAGTCTTGCAGCAGGAGCAGGTGTGCAGCACCCACAGCTCTTCTGCAGCTTGGTAGGTCTCAGGGCTTAAAACCTTCTCCTAAACCTTTCCCCTACATGAAATGTTTGTAATAGTTACTACATCTCTCTCTCTTCCCCATCTTCTACCCCTCTACTCCACCCTGCTGGAGTAGTGCATCCAGTTCTGGAGCCCCTGGGACAAGAGGGATGTGGAGATGCTGGAGGTGTGCAGAGAAGGGCCCCGAGGATGCTCAGAGGGCTGCAGCAGCTCTGCTGTGAGCACAGACTGAAAGAGTTGGGGCTGTACAGTCTGGAGAAGAAGAGGCTCCCAGGTGACCTTCTTGTGGCCTTCCAGGATCTGAAGGGGGCTACAGAAAAGCTGCGGAGGGACTTTTATAGGCTATCAGGGAGTGACAGGACTAGGGGGAATGGAGCAAAGCTGGAGGTGGGGAGATTCAGATTGGAGGTGAGGAGGAAGTTCTTCAGCATGAGAGTGGTGAGAGCCTGGAATGGGTTGCCCAGGGGGTGGCTGAGGCAACTTCCCTGGAGGTGTTTGCAGCTAGGTTGGATGAGGCTGTGGGCAGCCTAATCTAGGCTAGAGTGTCCCTGGGCATGGCAGGGGGGTTGGAACTAGATGATCCCTGTGGTCCCTTCCAACCCTGACTGATTCTATGATTCTTTTCCACTGCACAAAGCAAAGAGTTTCATCAGGTTTAGTTTTTGGTACCTCCTCTTTCCCCACAGGACAGAGGGAAGAGCTGTAAAACTCCCAAGCTGTCAAAAGGTACCCAGAGCAATGAAAACACCAATCCAGGAGCTTTCAACCCCCTGAAGCATTCATCCTGTGGCCCTGAAGGGAACAGCACATCTCCCCTCCCTGCAAGAATCTCAGCAAGGACAAAACAACCCTCACGTTGTATACACACGCAAAGGAGCTCCTGAATACTTTCCCAAGATCCCTGGGTTGGGAAGGCTACAGTAAATTCTTTGGGAGCAGCTGACAGAGCAGAGCTCAAAGAAAACAGTCCCAGGACTGGGTTATAAATTCTGCACCTAGCAGCTCCTTGCAATTTCCAATCTGTGGTAACCAAATCAAAAGGAGGTGATTAGCGGGGCTGAGGGCTGCCATGTGGAGCTTTCAGCACTCAAGACACTACTACTGGTTACTAGCTGGGGACCTGCCTGGTGAATTGAACATTACTGGCTCTGAGTAGCTGCAGCTCTGACTTCTACCCAGTGATTTGAAAGGGGTTTTAAAAAGCAAGGAGGGAAAAACAAAAACAAAACAAAAATATATATTGTTTCTACAGACCTAAGTGTGAAAGGTCTGCATGCTTCCTGACACTGAACTGGGTAGAGACCACCTGATTTTTGAGAAGATGGAGCAGTATCATTCAGGGAAAGTCCCAAGCTAAGTAAGGAAAAGGTAAAACAACAGAGGAAGGATTCTTCCAGTGCTTGACAAGAAGGTTGAAGGGGGTTGCCCAGGAAGGTGGTTGGGGCCACTTCCCTGGAGGTTTTTAAGACAAGGCAAAGCTGGCAGAGGCTGTGGGCAGCCTGATATAGGGTAGGGTGTCCCTGGGCATGGCAGGGGGGTTGGAACTGGCTGCTCCTTGTGGTCCCTTCCAACCCTGACTGATTCTATGATTCTATAGCCGTCAATTGCCAGGCCGGTGCAGGCTTTGTGCATCACTAATCTGGCCAATATTATTTTTAACAGATACATTAAAAAGAACCAAAAAAACAACAAGCCACAAGTGTCAGGATTTCTGGAGGAAGTCCTGCAATAAAAGTGCTAAGATGATTTTTATTTATGGGTAGCTTTATATTTAAAAGCTAAGAGGAATGCGCGAGTGATCGCGTTGAAATAGCTGCAATGTGTTGGGTGTTTAATTATGCCTGGGAAGGCTACAATTTAGGGCTAGCTGCTAAGCAAGGAATTCCTTCTGCAATATCCTGCACAAGTGAGAAATGAGTAATTTAAAGCAGTCTGGGGGCAAACTTCAATTACACATTTTAAATATAACTTCAGGCTTTTAAACTCGAAACACGTAGGTGGAGCTTTCCTTTTTCACAGCTGTGGTCCCAGTGGGCCCTGCAGTGCTTTGGCAGTAGCCCTCTCCCATCCCACGGGACCCAGGTTTCTCCAGGATGTAGAAGCTCAGGCCCCAAAAGGAATTCCATTAACAGGCACAATTAACAATCCCACACTCATTAAATTAACGCTGCTCTTCTCACTTTCCCCAAAAAGTTGGCCAAACTTAGGTTGAAGGTTACACACACACACAGCCCTCACCTGAAGGGCTGATGCTAGGGAATCAAGCTGAAGATTCCACATCACCTGAAGGACTGATGCTAAGGAGTCAAGCTGAAAAACTCAGGCTGAAGGTTCTACATCATCTGAAGGACTGAGGCTAGGGAGTCAAGCTGAACACCTTAGGCTGAAGGCTGCACACACACAGAGCCCTCACCTGAAGGGCTGATGCTAGGGTGTTGAGCTGAAAAACTCAGGCTGAAGGTTCTGCAGACACAGAGCCCTCATCTGAGGGCCTGATGCTAAGGAGTCAAGCTGAAAAACTCAGGCTGAAGGTTCCACATCATCTGAAGGAGTGATGCTAGGGAGTCATGCTGACATTTACCATACTCAGCCAAGCGCTTTGGGATGGGCTGGGAGGGACACCAACAAATCGCTGAATCACCCTCAAGGAAGCTCCAACTTCAAAAGTCACAGTAAGGTAAACAGAGAATACCACAAACTGAACTTGTCCTTATGCCTGTGTTTTATTGCCACGACTGCTTAGAAACCACTCACTTGGCAGCAGTTCTCTGTCTGCTGTCTCGGTGCAGCTCGGGTAGGGGTAGAAGAGGTGACCTTTCTCCAGCGGGTAAGGGATCATCCTGAAGGCTGAAAAGAGAGGGAGTGACATCAGGTCTGTGCCTGAAACCAGTCATCAGCACCTCAAAGAGAGCTGAATAAAGGCACTGTACAGAAAGGAAAGATACTCACTGCCTTCCCACGTACAGTGCAGCAGGTTGAGAGCTCCTTCTATCCTCTTCCAGTGCTGGAGGTGAAAAAACGCATAGGCTACTGCCTCACTGTCCCCTCGCTTCAGAATGTGCTCTGGGGGAAGCACCAAGCTCTTCATTTCAAGTAAATACTAAAAGTAAAAAAAAAAAAAAACAAAAACAGGCAAAGCACACTGGGTCATGTGGAACACCCCCAAACCTTCTCAACTGTGAAACATCAACAATCACCCCAGGCACAACCAAGCATCGTGCACGGAAGCCAAGTGCTACCTACAGACAGTCTGAACTCACCCAGCATGGGAAGTGGGAAGCAGCAAAACCACATCTGTGTGCAAGGCTCTTAAACTGGGGGGGTTCACACACAAAGGATCAGGAGGAAAAAAGGCATCTTCAGCAAGGCAAAGCAAAACCACACCTCCCGTGGAACATGCATGGAGCGGAACACCGCAGGTAGGCTGCCAGCAAGCTACAGCTTTAGGCTACTAAAATAACCCAAGGAACCCAAGTACTTTTGCTCAGCATTTAACCCCTGCAAGTTTGATTGCAGGAGACCAAATACTTGTTAGCCCTCAAGTACAAGCAGCAAGCCAGGAAGTGTCAATGCACTAACCAAAGGAAGAATAAACCAAAGGCAGGGAAATCTTTGTCTGATGTGGTTTTGCCACGGTACCACAAAGACTCTCTGCTTTCAGACTGCTTCAGCAGAATATCTGATGCACAGAAAGGTCAAGGAACACCAGGACTAATCATTTTCCATTTCCCCTGAAACACTGGACATGCAATTTTGTTTTTTCTCCATAGGTACTTGAACCTAGCTTCTCACAGAGGAGAGGAGCTCCGACACCAACGCAACGACAGCTTCGGCTCCACTGTTCACCTGTGGGCTGTGCTCTCTGCTAGCATCTCGTGTCAAATCCAATAAACAGCCCAAGCTAATCCCCATCTTTGATCAGTGTAGCTGGCAATTCCTTTGCCTGCCTCCCAAAGTGTAAGAATGCAGCCAACTCACCGATTTATTTCAGCAGATGCCACAAACTATGAGATTATTTACTAATCCAGTTTGAGGACTTAACTTTTCCCATTCAGATTCCTGAAGGAATGTAGGAGGGGTTGTGCCCTGGCCAAATAAAGCACATTTACTGCCTGGCTAGGTTCTTCTCTTAGTGCCTTGGGCCTGCACTCCAGAGGGTAATATTCCTGCTAATCCCCTCTAATCCTCTTCCAGGGCTTTTTTTTTTTTTTCCCCTGTTGTTGTTGTAATTATTATTTTTTTTTTTAAACACAGTGAAGGATCACTCACACAAGGCTGCTGTGGGAAAATTGTCTCAAATATCTGACCCCTGACCTGACTCCTCCTGCTCTCTCCAGTGCCCACTCTGCCACTACAGGGACCAGAAACACCACGGTGGGGTTTAAACTGGCAAAGGGGAAGTTTAAACTGGATGTTAGGAAGAAGTTCTTTGCGGTGAGGGTGGTGAGACACAGCTTGCCCAGGCAGGTTGTGGAGCACCGAATCACAAAATGGGATCTTCAATCACATTTGGTGCTTCTGTGCTCCACAACCTCCCTGGAGATGTTAAAGGACCAGGCTGGATAAAGCCTTGAGCAACCTGTTCTAGAAGGAGGTGTTCCTGCCTATGGCAGGGGCTTGGAACTAGATGAGCTTTGAGGTTCCTTCCAACCTAAACCATTTTATGATTCTAAGCCTCACACTGCAGGCACTGCCACCACATGCCTCAGCTCCAGGCTCTGGCTGTGTCTGTGCCCAAGTTAACACAGCCTGGCAGGTTTTCACATCCCTGTTTAACCACAGATCAGGCAAGGCACCAGTGGAGAAGAGATCTTGGGGTTTAGCAGATTGAAGAAAGTCCTTAGAATCAGTGAGGGCTGGAAGAGACCAAAAGGACCATCCAGTTCCAACCCCACTGCTATAGGCAGGGACACCTCACACTAGATCAGGCTGGCCAGAGCCTCATGCAGCCTGGCCTTAAACACCTCCAGAGAGGCTTCCACCACTTCCCTGGGCAACCCCTTCCAGGCTCTCACCACTCTCATGCCAAAGAATTTCTTTCTAACATCCAGTCTGAATCTCCCCATTTCCACCTTTGGTCTATTCCCCCCACTCCTATCACTATCTGACATCCTAAAAAGTCCCTCCCCAGATTTCTTGTAGCCCCCCCTTAAGATACTGAAAATCCACCTTTTTAAGGTATCCAGAAAGTCTTTACCCACAGCAAAAATCAGTCAGGAATCCAGAGGCAGACTGAAAAGTTTGTTTCGCACAGGAGCAAGACGTAGTTGCAAACCCCTGGGTTGGAAACGGCCTAAGAGAAGCAGAGCAGCTTCCTAGTGCTGTAAAATGCTTCCCAACTTTCCAAACAAAGCCCAGCCTTGTAAAAGCAAAACTCAGAAGAAAGAGAAACAAACAGGATTTTATTTTCCTTATTCAAAAATGATGTTATGTGCAAAGACAACCACTGCCACAGGCAGGAGAACAAAGGGATTCCTGCTTGACACTCTCATTTCTTTATAGATCCATGGGACAGAACAGACTGAGAAGTCCAACCCCAGATCTTCTTCCCCTCCACTCCACTGCAACCCATTTGGATCTTCTTCCCTTCCACTCCACTGCAACCCATTTGGATCTTCTTCCCCTCCACTGCAACCCATTTGGGCAAGCTACTCCTCTTCCTTCCTCTGTTCACTCTGCTTTGAGTGTTTCAGAGCTCAGCCAAAGGCAACACAGCTCTGCCATCTGACAAATTGGTGCTTCAGGGCAATAGTGGAATTAAAAAAAAAAAAAAAGAAGTCATGAAGAGATGGGCCAGGGATAACCTTAGAAGATCAAATTAGTGCAACCTGGAATCAGTTTCTGTGGCTGGCTGCAGAAGCACAGCAGGCATTTTGCAGGCAGCACTGTGTGAAATGCTATCCAACTCCTTTTCCAAGGTGTATGAAGCTCCTGAAACAACGGAAGGGGACCCCAAAGAAATTGACTTTTAGATAATGATAATAATCTTCTGCCCCTAAAGGCAGAGGCTAAAGAGGGAAAAAAAAACCCAAAACCTGTCTGAGACTGTCTGAAATGAACTTGCTGTGCTCTTGATCAGTCATGCACACAAGCAGCAATTTCTCCCAGCAATTAGCTTTCTCAGTGCACATTCTATTGGATTGGACAGGCAGACAGAGCAGAGCTGATGGCTAATTTGAGCCTTCACAGCGATGGGCACCACGACTCCATCATCATTTGCAGAGGATTAGGTCCAGGACTAAGCCAACCTTCTGCAGTCAAGGTTTCTGTAGTGGTTCTGAGTGTCACACCCCCCCTCCCACCATGAATTCACCCAGACTAGACTCAGCCAGCTGGAAGCTAAGGAATGAAGCTTTATATTCACAGCTTAGCACAAGATACAAGGAGATGTTTACAATATGGTACAAATATTTACAGCTATAGACAGTTAAAAGCAAGTTAAAAGTAATACAGGAACGCAATGCCCCTCCCAGCAATCAGAGCGCCCAGGAGGGGCTCCCAACCATCCATCCACCTTCTTTCCACCCCCCTTCCCTTATCCCAGAGTCTGCCTTCTGTGCAAGGTGAGTTGGAGGAATCAGCAAGGGGTGTTAGAAGGAAATGATGAGTTGTGTTATTTGCAGGGTCAGGCAGAAGCAGTTAATACAGCAGAAGCCAGGGAGAGGCTCAGACTGCCTTATCTATGCTTGTGTCCTTGTTTTTATATGTCTAAGCAAACCTATGAGTGGAATACACATCATACTGTTTTCTTTTCACAGCCAATAACCTAATTTCTCTCATTAAAATACTCCAATCAGCTTCAATCCAGCACAGTTTCAAAGGGAGTGCATCCCCAGCACTGGCACAGGCAACAGCAGCCTCAGATTCTATTTCCCTCCACTGCTTGGTGGGATAAATATCTTGGACACCTTGAGTAATGCCAGACATCAAATTACAGCCTGCAACAAGCCCAACTCTTCATCTCCTTTATATGTGGATAAAGAAAATAAGTGACTGTGGACCTTTCCAGAACCCAAGTTCTGGACCTGTGCTTGGAAGCACAGTGGCAAGAAATATTCTGAAATACTGTGAGTGGTTATTGTTTGGAGAACTTAATTTGGCTTTAAATGTCTCAACTCCTGGGTATTAATGCTTAGCCTTACCCAGCAAAGGTCCTTCACTACCACACCACAGATTTAAAAAACCCAAGAGGTTAATTTTTGGTAGAAATCCCTTTTTGATCATCAGCTGTCAGCAAACATCAGAAGTATTGAGTGGCTCAGTTAGTTACCAATGTCAGAGTGCTTTTAGAACCAGCTTCAAGGAAAAAAAAGATGGAGCCAGAAAGGCTCCAACAGCAAGAGGATAACAAAAAGATGGCTCTTGTCAGAAGGCAGCAAGAAGTGGCCCAATAGGATACAGAATTCTCTCACCTTTGGAACGTGAGGGTTAAATTCCACAGCTCTGTGAATTGCTTCCACTGCGTTAATTTCTGCTGTGCTGAGCCCTCTTTTGGAAGCAGTTTCTGGGGAGAATCTGTAGTTTAAAAAAACACAAAAAAACACACTGACAAAAAAAGCAATAAATAATAAAAGCTAGTCAGGTGGGGTTTTTTTTGTTTTTTGGTTTTTTTTCTCCATGTTTGATTTAGATCTTTTAAATTCCTCTTTTACAGCCCAGCCTAAGACCAGCAGCAAGCCACTGTTCCATCCACCCCAGAGCTCACTCACTCACCTTTCTGAAACAGCTCTGGCTTTCAGCAGGGCTGCTGTGTAACATATTGCTGCTGATTTGGGCAGACTGATGTCTGTGAGAAAACAAAACAACAACAACAACAAAAAAAAAAAATCAGACTGTAAGATTTTTAAGGCAAGACAAACACCTCGGACCCACATCTTTCGAGCTTAAAAGATTTTTTTATTCTGGGTTTATCAGCTGGAAGATTTCAGCTCCCATTAGAAGCTGAGTTCCTTTGCAGAGGCTTCTTTCTGCTCTCCAGTCAGGCTCAGCTTAACAACTCAAGAGCTGTAGCCAGGTGGGAAAGAGGAATTATTTTTTTTTCCCCCCCCTCCATGTAGCAAGGCACTGAAACTGAATTAAAATATAAATGCTTGGATAAATATAGCCCCAAGGACAGGATACTCTGCCCAGTCCTGAGCATTACAAAGGAGCACAATAAACACAGCAGAAGTTAGGTGCTTTAGAATGTAAAGCAAATGCTCTCAACCATTCCTTCTGTATATGGCAAGAACTACTTTAATGCATTATTGGGCAGCCTAGAATTCAAGTGTCAAACAAAACAAAGGTTTAAACTAAGCTTCTGATCTTCACCTCATTTTAGAATCATAGAATAGAATAAGTCAGGGTTGGAAGGGACCACAAGGATCAGCCAGTTCCAACCCCCCTGCCATGCCCAGGGACACCCTACCCTAGAGCAGGCTGCCCACAGCCTCTGCCAGCCTGGCCAAAAACACCTCCAGAGACCTGGCCCCAACCACCTCTCTGGGCAACCCATTCCAGGCTCTCACCACTCTCACGCTGAAGAACTTCCTCCTCACATCCAATCTGAATCTCCCCACCTCCAGCTTTGCTCCATTCCCCCTAGTCCTGTCACTCCCTGATAGCCAGGGTATATTTAAAATGTAAAAGTAAATGCTCTCAGTCATTCCTTCTGTCTATCTGTCAAGAACTAGCTAAATGTATTATTGGGGAGCCCAGAATTCAAGTGTCAAACAAAACAAAGGTTTAAACTAAGGTTCTTATCTTCACCTCATTTTGCCAGGGTAGATTGCCCCAGTTTTAACACAATCCTGAAAGGAAGCTTGACTAAAGCAGCTGACTGAAACCACAACACTATAGGCAGGTAGACAAATTAGAAGGAAAATACAGTTTCCATTCTTCTCCAGTTCCATAGTTGGGGGGAAGGAAGGAGAAAGGAAAAAAAAAGTTAAATTCTTGTAGGTTGTAGGTTTTGTAGAACATCCAAGGCCAAGTTTGAGCTGACAATTACAGATTAGGAGGTTAGCACTCCACAGTACAAGTTTACTTTAAAAGCAGACAAAGTCTGGGGTCTAATTCCCAAGTACCACGTTGTGTATAGTCAGATGGCTCTTGCTTTTCTTGTAAATCCCATCCTGGGCTTGTCTATCACTTACTGGAAGTCTGGCTGTCGTGTCAAGCAAAACACAGGGGTGCTACAGAGTGTCTAAAGCTCAGATTCATTTTTCCAGATGCTTAGGGGGAGAATTAA
>VWZI01005625.1:916876-929420 GCA_013396835.1 Psilopogon haemacephalus
TACTTACAAATATCAGTCCAGATATGAAAGATGAAGTCACCGTCAGGGCAAAATAGAACTTCGGGGTCAAAGTGCTTAAGAAGACGGTCACTGTTAAGAGAAACAAACCCAAAGACTTCACAAGGAGGACCAGAAAACACAAACACGTTTTTGTTCAGCAGTGATCAACGTCCTCTAAGCGTTAAGCGAAACGCAGCCCAAGAAGCTTTGCAGATAATGTTACTTTTGTCAGAGAATCCTTTCCACCTCTAATTTCCTCTCTGTAACCCATCTGTGACAACGAGGTAGGCTACAGACCCCATCGAAACCCAAAACCGACAGTCTTAGACAAAGCAGCTGATCGGTCCCAACCACAGCTCGGCTGCTGGGTCGCCACAAGCCGATTTAATCTCTCGTTTCAGTTTAATCTAAAAGGGCAGAGCGCTGTTTTAACGCGAGTTTCTATTCGATCTCAAAAGAGCAGAACCGTCTAAAGACTTCCTCTGCGTGGTGCTGGCAGCCCCAGGCAGGGAATGTCCTTTTCTAGCGCTGCTCTACCTGCGCTCCTGACCCACGCTGCAGAGCAGCTTTGCCTCCCATCACCG
Source organism: Psilopogon haemacephalus (assembly GCA_013396835.1). Lineage (NCBI taxonomy): Eukaryota > Metazoa > Chordata > Aves > Piciformes > Megalaimidae > Psilopogon > Psilopogon haemacephalus. Next base: position 917,461 of record VWZI01005625.1, read on the forward strand.
GCCCGACTGGAAGGGAGCACGGGAGGAACGCTGGTGGCAAAAGGCTGCCCGGCCCGGGGGTGACAGCCAACTCGATCGCCGCAGGCTCACTCTCCCTCAGGACTCCGGCCCCAAGAGGCACTCCCGGGAGCGGGGAACGCTGCGGTGTGGTTTGGGGATGCAGCCGAGACACGGTAAGCATCGCCCCGGGGGCACTCGGGCAGCACGGGGGAGCCGCCTTGGACGCTTCGAACTGCCCCGGTGCCATCTCGGGGCTGCCGAGACCCGGTTACAACGGCGGAGGTGACGCCGGACAACGGCTGCGCCCAGAAGCCGGAGGCAGCTGCCGGTTGGAGCCCCGGGGCCAGGCTGATTCGGTGGTCGGTCTGGGACGCTGCTAGCCCCGCCCGCACCGGCAGCCCCATTCCCTTCTACGAGTGCTCAGTCCGACTGCCGGTGGAAGCAGCTTTCCCCCGCCAAGCCCTAAGCCCCCCGGCGCGGCCCGCAGCGTCTCACCGGCCGCCAGACTGTCCCGGAGCCGGAGCGGCACTCGCAGCACCACGTAGAAGAGACCGAGTCCGGCGGCCGCAGCCAGAAGCCCGCGGGCCCAGGGCGCCGCTGTCGCCGCTCGCCGCCGCAGGTGTTCCCAACGCCGCAGCGCCGCGGCCGCCCCGGGGCACGGCGGACCCCGGCCGCTCCCAGCGCTCTCCGCCNCCACAGCCAATATGGCACCGGGCACGCTTCCGGCGCAGCCCCGCCCGCCGCTCCCGGCAGGCTCCGCGCGGGGCCGGGCCCGGAGCTGCCAAGATGGCTGACTTCGAGGAGCGGGTGTCGGATGAGGAGAAGGTAGGGAGGGGGCCGGGACCGGGATGGGGGTCGGTGCCCTGCGGCGTGATGGCTACGCTGTGCCCTCAGCACCGCCGAGAGGGCAGCGAGCAGGGGGGAGAGCGGGGAAGATCACCCGGTGCCGGTGGCGCGGCTTCCCTCCGCCTGAGGGCGGGGGCCCCCCGCTACCGGCTGGGCCGCCGCTACCCGGGCTGGGGATCGGCGGTTCCCGGGCAGCGCTAGGCTTTGGGTTTTTTGTGTTTTTGGGTTTTTTTTTCCCCCATTTCCGCGTTACCGGGGTGCAGCTCGGGTGCCTCGGCGCACGGAAGCGTTTTCGCCGCTCTCCGCGGCCTTTCGCTTCCCGTCGCAGCAAAGTTAACGGCGCCTGCCGAAGGGGCTTGAGCGACCTGTTCGGCTCCGCAGCACCTTCCGAGCGCTCCTGCAGCCTCCCTGCTTGGCCCCGGCCGCCGGCAGGGACTTCGATCCGGAGGCTGCAAATTATGCTGGGCGGAAAGGGACTCGGCAGGAACGAGTGGGGAGCGGCGTTTGTTGGAGGGAAGGGAGAAACGAACAGGTTGTACCTCAGAAATGAGCAGGTTCTACCTCAGAAACGAGCAGGTTGTGCCTCAGAAACGAGCAGGTTGTACCTCAGAAATGAGCAGGTTGTGCCTCCTGCGTGGGAACGTAGGGGCGAAAATTGCAGCCTTACAGAGCGACGCTGGGTTTCGTTTGGCAAACTAAGAGGAGGCTTTTTTTTTCTGCCAAGAAGGCAGTAAAAAAAAAAAAATAATAATCCACCGTTACTCTTCCTCGCATCGTAAAAATGTTAGATGTAGGTTTGGGTTTTTTGGTTTTGGGTTTTTTGTTGGTTTTTTTTCTTTAACGTCCTGGAGGGAGGATTTAGGGCTCGGGGGTGGTGGTGGTGGATCCTACCAGTCTGGAGCCTGCGTTCATTTTCCTTTAGCTCGCCAATTTCAGCTTCCTCACAGGGTGTTAGGGGTTGGAAGGGAACCAAGGAGAGCATCGAGTCCAACACCACTGTCAGACCAGCACAGATCACACAGCAACACATCCAGACAGGCCTGGAAAGGCTCCAGAGAAGGAGACTCCACAACCTCTCTGGGCAGCCTGTGCCAGTGCTCTGGGACCTTTACAGTCAAGAAGTTCCCCCTTGTGCTGCAACTTACACCCATTGCTAATTGTCCTATCACAGGGAGCAAGCGAGCAGAGCCTGTCCCCATCACTCTGACCTCCAGCCCTCAGATATTGATAAACATTGATTCAATCCCCTCTCAGTCTTCTCTTCTCCAGACTAAGCAGCCCCAGGTCCCTCTTCATCAGGCAGTGCTGCAGTCCCCTCAGCATCCTCAGAGCCCTTCGCACAGACACACCTTGACATTCCTCCTGAAAGGAGCAGGTAGAGCTTTGAAAGTGCAGTTCATCCTGTAGGTAATATTTCAGGTGGTGTGAAGCATTGGGTGGAATGAGTGTTCCAGGACAGAATTCATAGGGTCTTTAACACATTCAGCTGAGTTGCATTTGAACAGCTAAAGCTGAAGTAATCCTTGCATTTGATGTGAGAAACTGAAGCTTTCTCATGTCAGAGGTTGTGGTCGTGCAGAAGGTGAAGTAAATTGCATTTGGCAATCCAGCAAGGTCTTGAGGGGCCAGGAGCAGAGCTGTGGTCCCTGTCTGGGCTTACCCCAGGCTGGGTATTTGGTCTGGGAATAACAGTCAGAGAGTCTGGTGTCACTTGATGGCTTTTTCCTCTTCCCTTGGCATTCACCTGCAATCTGCAGTTCTTCCAAAGCTCTTGCAGGGAAATTGTCCTGCAAGAACAGGCTCCTCAGAGCCACCTGTGCCCAAGTACTTAGTGGAGCAGGAGGGATTTTGCTTGAAATTGGAACCTTTATTCTACTTCATGCACCAGCTCAGGCAGCTGAGATTCGATTCAGAGTCACTCCACACTGCACGTGTAGGAAAAGCTCATCTTGAGTGGGGATCTGAAAAAGAAACCTGCAGCAGGGGTTCACTACAGCATCCATTCAGACCCCTCTAGGATTGTTTCCTTTCTTTAGGCTCTGAGTTTACCAGTACAAGAGAACCAAACAAGAAATAATCAACAGAGCAAAGTTAATTGATTGCATCTCCACTAAGCCTCACTCCCTAGTCCCCAAAGGCATATGTTAGGTGAGTTAAGGGAGTTTTAGTTCAGGGGTTGCTACAATCTACCCCTGTTGTCTGCTGGAGCTCATTCTGCTGCCCTTCTGCCTGCTCAAATTTGAGCAGCTTCCTTCTCTGAGACTTGCCCCATTTTAGAAGCAGGAAGTTGGGTTCTGCTGCCTACTGCAGAGCTACCTGAAATGGCAACGATGGCCAGGAAGTAGGTCAGGCTGCAGAAAGTCTTCTTTTTGTGTTTCTGCATGCAAACCAACATCCTGCCACTGAGCTGTCATCACTCGAGGCAGAACAACTCCAAAACCCAGCAGCCATTATTGGCATTTTGAATTAATTCATCTGCACCTTCTTTTCCTGCACTCCACTCCTGATTTCACCAGTTTGACTTAAAAGCTTCTGCACTTTATGACTTAAGCCACTGAGAATGTATAGAGATTTTTTTTGTTGTTGTTGTTTTTGTTTAAGTAAATGCTAATTTGGAAGATGATCTATTTTTTGTCTGAAGCTGAAGGCAGTTAAAGACAGAGCTGTTACTTGATCCTGTTGGAATAAGGCAAGAGGCCCTTTGTTTGGCAAGGTGGTTAGCTCCTTTCAGGGCTTGCTTGAAGTCATTATTTGACAAACAACACAAACAGTCTCTCATTCAAACAGGGAAGTCTGTGGAGAGAAGCAAGTTATTTCCAGCTCTGGCAATTATAACTCAGCTGGAGGAGCTGTGAATGAGGGAGCTGACAAGACAAGAGGGTTTAAACTGGCAGAGGGGGGATTTAACCTAGATGTTAGGAGGAAGTTCTTGACAGTGAAGGTGGTGAGACACTGGCACAGGTTGCCCAAGGAGGCTGTGGCTGCTCCCTCCCTGGACATGTTTAAGGTCAGGTTGGATGAGGCCTTGAGTGACCTGTTCTAGTGGGAGGTATCCCTGCCTATGGCACAGGGGGGTTGCAACTGGCTGAGCTTTGAGATCCCTTCCAATCTAAACCATTCTGTGATTCTATGATATATGCACACTCCTTTGTTTTACTGCTCAAGATGAAAAGTGGAGTAAGCAATCAGAGTTGTAAGGACTCTTCTGCAGTTCCTCTTCAGTAACTGTCTGGCTGAGCAAGAAGGGTTGCAGCAAAGCTTTGTCAGCTGGGCTTGCTGGCAGGAATGTGATGTTTTTATTACTCTAAGGGAGGGGTTTCATTTGGTGCCATTCCTGTTTCAGGTCTTCCAAGGTGATTCTGTTCCCTTTAGTCCTGTAAAAATCATAGAAGATTTGATTATGAACACCATAAACTCTTCCTAGTTCCAACAGAATCAATACCTAAATTCTAACAAGGCAAGATGTGTGGTGGAGTTCACAGAGCACTGTGCAGCTTTATTGCTTTAGAATCACAGAATGGCTTTGTTTGGAAGGGACCTCAGAGATCATCTATACCAACCTCCCTGCCATGGACGTGAACATCCAAGGCTGCTCAAGGCCTCATCCAGCCTGACCCTCCACACTCCCAGGGTGGAGGCATCCACAACCACCCTGGGCAACCCGTTCCAGAGTCTCACCACCCTTGTACTGGAGAATTTCTTCCTCAGATCCAGTCTAACTCTGCTCTCCCTCAGCTTCAAACCATTCCCCTTTGTCCTATCTGTAGACACCCTTATGAGAAGTCCCTCTGCAGCCTTCCTGTAGCTCCCTTCAGCTTTTGGAAGACAGCTCAAAGGTCCCCCTGGAGTCTTCTCCAGGCTGCACACCCCCAACTCCCTCAGCCTATCCTCATAGCAGAGATGCTTCAGCTCTTGGATCATCTTTGTGGCCACCTCTGGACTCACTCCAGCAGCTCTGTGCCCTTCTTATGCTGGGGACACCAGAACTGGAGGCAGTATTTGAGGTGTGGTCTCACCAGAGCAGAGCCAAGGGGCAGAATCCCCTCTCTCACCCTGCTGCCCACACTCCTTTTGCTGCAGCCAGCACACAGCTGCCTGCTGGGCTGCCTGAGGGCACTGCCAGCTCAAAGAGAGCTTCTCATCAATCAATACACCCAAAGTCTCTTTCTTCAGAGCTACTCTCAACCCACTCTGCACCCAGCCTAGATTTGTTCTGGGGATTGGCCTGACCCAGATGCAGAAGAAAATGGCTTTTTCTTTTCCAGCTTCTCAAGTACATTTGGAATTATTCTGCTTGGCTACACTGAAAAAAAAAATCTTGTTTTATGAGACTGTTTCTATCTTGGCAGTGCAAGGCTGAGTTCTCCTTAAATTTGCCACTTGCTGTCACTGTCAGAGCTGGGTTTGTTGGTGGGTTGATACAGTGGAGGGTGCAGTGTGCAGCTCTGTGATCTTTTGCCTTCAGTTTCCCTGCTTTTCTCCTTCATCACAGGTGCGTATAGCTGCAAAGTTCATCACTCATGCACCCCCTGGAGAATTCAACGAGGTGTTCAATGGTGAGTGAATGAGGACAAGTGAGCAGTGGTCTTCTCCTTGTGTTCCACCTAAAGCTGTGTCACAATACCCTGCTTTTAAGGCTGGGTGTTGAGGGAAGAGTGATTCTGTGACTGCATAGAATCATAGAATCAGTCAGGGTTGGAAGGCACCACAAGGATCAGCCAGTTCCAACCCCCCTGCCATGCCCAGGGATACCCTACCCTAGATCAGGCTGCCCACAGCCTTGTCCAGCCTGGCTGCAAACACTTCTAGGGATGAGGCTTCCACCACCTTCCTGGGCAACCCATTCCAGGCTCTCACCACTCTCATGCTGAAGAACTTCACATCCAGTCTGAATCTCCCCACCTCCAGCTTTGCCCCATTCCCCCTAGTCCTGTCACTGCCTGATATCCTAAAAAAGTCCCTCCCCAGCTTTTTTGTAGGCCCCCTTCAGAAACTGGAAGATGCATCACGATGGCATGGTTGAGTCATCAATGCATCAAGAGAAAGGTTTGCTGAAACCCTCAGTAACCAACCCAAGCTCTCTCCTCTCCAGATGTGCGGTTATTGCTCAACAATGACAATCTTCTCAGGGAAGGAGCAGCACAGTAAGTACTGCAACCTCAAACACGAGGCAGATTGCCATCAGAGGTGGCTGTTTCCTCATGCCCCTCGAGCTGTGACAAAGCAAGCCACATGTTGTATGCTGAGAGCCTGCAGCTCCTTGTCCCCCACCAAAATACCCAAGTTGAGGCAAGAGGAAATTTTTTTTTTTTTAAGCAATAAGTTGGAATTTGTGCTGTTGAGGCTGCGTAAAACTGTCAGGCAGGCAACCTGCCAAAAAGTTCCACTCTGCAGCAGCAAGTCTGATCTTGTTAAAGCATCATTTGTCAAGCAAGTGAAGCCTGAAATACTGAGTAATCCTTGGTGAAGTTCAGAAAAAGAACTGCCCTCAGTTAAAAAAAAACTTCCCAAAGACCTTGTTTATTCTCACAGTCTCATCAGGGAGTGCTTGCAGGTTATGCAGATGAGCTTTTTGATGCTATGGTTTGACTTCAGGCTAGGTGACCTGTCAGTCAGCAGGTCTTTGCAGAAGAAAATTGTGTCAATATTAGCCTGCTGGTTTGTTTACCTTGCTGCTGTCTGAATTGTAGCTGGGCTGTTCCTGCTTTGCCTTGGCTTGCTCGGGTTCCCCCCCCCAGGCTGCCTGCTGTTCTACTTTTGAACTCTGTACTTTTCCTGCCCATCACTAACTAAACCTGGTTTTAAAGATCTGGGGTTTTACAGCTGATGTCAATAAAAGCTATTGAAAAGCCATTTGAGAGTGCCCAGGAGGATTATTTGCCACATTAAGCTGAAATTGTCTGTGATATAAATCACAGCATGTAGCTGTTGGAGTCAGGAGAGATGTGCATGTACAGCCAAAGTTCACTTCATGTTCTTTTTTTGTTCTTGACAGTGCTTTTGCACAGTACAACATGGATCAGTTCACTCCAGTGAAGATAGAAGGGTATGATGATCAGGTAAGAGAAAACACTTCCTACACCTGGTTGTGTATCACTGCACTGCCACACCAGTACAGAATCACAGAACTGTTGGGGCTGGAGTAGACCTCTGAGATCATCAAGTCCAGCCTATGACCTAACACCACCACACTGACCAGACCATGCCACTAAGTGTCACATCCAATACAAATGCTGCTTCATCAAAATGTTGACTAATTTCATTACCTCTCCTCTTTCCCCTGACATCACTACCAGCATGTTCTCTTTAAGTGTTGTCTGATACTACCAAGAAGCTCTAATTCATTGTTCCTTGCTGAATCATAGAATCAGTCAGGCTTGGAAGGGACCACAAGGATCATCCAGCTCCAACCCCCCTGCCATGGGCAGGGACACCCTGCCCTAGATCAGGCTGGCTAGAGCCTCATCCAGCCTGGCCTTAAAGACCTCCAGGGTGGGAGAGAAGACCAAGAGTGGTATCACTGTGAGGAACAGAACCTAAAGCCTCTTCAAAGTCCTTATTTGTGTGACACTGTAGTTCAGAGCTCAAACAGTCTGGGGGAAAAGCAAACCAGCCCATTGCCAGCAGCATAACTAGAGTATAAAGCATCTAAATTCTGACTTCTTTTCCAGGTCTTAATCACAGAACATGGTGATCTGGGCAATGGCAGATTTTTAGACCCAAGAAACAAACTTTCTTTTAAGTTTGATCATTTAAGAAAAGAAGCAAGTGACCCCCAGCCCGAGGACACGGAATCAGGTTTGAAGCAGTGGAGAGATGCCTGCGACAGCGCCCTGAGGGCTTATGTGAAGGATCATTACCCCAATGGCTTCTGCACTGTTGAGTATCCACCTTGTTCTTCCTCAGGTTCTCTGCTCCATGGCAGTCAGGACCAGGAATGGGCTCTGTACTGCCTGAGCTCTTCATAGAATCACAGAATGGTTTAGGTTAGAAGGGACATCAAAGTTCAGCCAGTTCCAACCCTCTGCCATAGGCAGGGACACTTCCTGCTAGAACAGGTCACTCAAGGACTCATCCAGCATGGCCCTGAACACCTCCGGGGAGGTTGTGGAGCACAGAAGCACAGAATGTGATTGAAGGTCACATTGGGTGATTCTGTGCTCCACTACTTCTCGGGGAAACTTGTGCCAGTGTCTCACCACCCTCACTGCAATGAATTTCCTCCTTACATCCCATTTCAATCTCCCCTCTGCCACTTTGAACCCGTTCCTCCTCATCCTTGTCAATAGTCCTTCCCCAACCCTCCTGTAGTCCCCTTCAGATACTGGAAGGCTACTACAAAATCTCCTCAAAGCCTTCTCCAGGCTGAAGAGCCCCCACTAGATCAAGTTTTACACAAGGTCGTGCCAAGCACCTTGACACCCTCAGTTAATAAGGAGGAGGCAATTATTTGCACCTAGGTGCAAGTGGAAGTGTTGCAGAGTGTAGTTGGTGGTGGCACATTGGGGTACCTCACTGGGAACAGCAAACCTCCATGGTGCTGCCAAGAACACAACTCAAGAATGGTTTTCCTCAGCATTTTGGGCCTTTTTAACTCTTTTTCTACATACAGGTTTATGGTAAATCTATAGATGGGCAGCAAACAATTATTGCCTGTATTGAGAGCCACCAGTTCCAGCCCAAAAACTTCTGGTAAGACCATTTCAATGCTGTGTGCTTCCTTCCTTTCCTCTAGTCCTCAGCTAAACCCATCCTCTGTCTTCTGAGACAGTCTGGAGGGCAGGTAGCCTTGGGCTTCCCAAGCTGTTGTCTCTGATCCCCCTCTAACAATTCCCTAAAGCCTTTGGTGTGGCTCAATGACCTATCCAGAGAGGGGGGACAATGGCAGAGCCAGACAGAGCCCCCTGAGCTGTTCCAGAGCACAGGGAGATGAGCTGCTCTCTACAGCAGCTTTACTGGGCTCAGCTCTGCTTCAGACATGGAATTCAGTGCTGTGGAGGGCAGCATAACACTGGTCACAAGATGACAGCAGACAGAGCTTGCTCCTGGTGGCTTGGTTCTGTTTGTTGTTAGACCCTTTGGGAAAGAGTTGTCATACTCTGCTTGTTTGCAGGAATGGCCGTTGGAGATCAGAGTGGAAGTTTACCATCACCCCACCCACAGCTCAAGTGGCTGCAGTGCTCAAAATCCAGGTGAGGTGATTTTTCTGGCAAGAAGAGGAGAAGCTGCACTGTGCTGCTCTTAAATGCGTTCACAGGCTCACAGGATGTCAGGGGTTGGAAGGGACCCAAAGAGCTCACTGAGTCCAACGCTCCTGCCAGAGCAGGACCAGACAATCTAGCTCAGGGCACACAGGAATCCATTCAGACCTTGACAGTCTCCAGAGAAGGAGACTCCACAACCCCTCTGGGGAGCCTGTTCCAGTGCTCTGTGATACTTCCAGGCAAGAAGTTCCCCCTTGAGTTGAACTGGAACCTCCTGTGCTGCAGTTTCCATCCATTGCTCCTTGTCCTATCCCAGGGAGCAAGTGAGCAGCTTCCCAAGTCAAATGATGTCCTTCTCAAATCAAGATGCTATTAAACTATACAATCCAAGAGACTAATTCTTAAATCTAGTGGTTTGGACATCATCTACAGGGTGGCCTGTGGCTTCTTACACTGTGCATCTCCAACTCAGCTTCACTTGACGGGGCCAAAACCTATGCCATGAATTCTTTTATAGTTGCTCTCATTTCAGCTGCAGGTATTTACTGCATTAACATAATCTTGAACTGTCTTAACAAAGAGTGAAACCTTTTAGAAAAGCCTCCATGTAAGCAGAGAAGAGTGACACAACCACGCTATTGGGCCCTGCTGGCAGCTTTTGGGGGCTCCAGGGGCTAGGAAATGAATGCTGATGAAGTCTGCCTTTTGCTTCTGTCCAGGTTCATTATTATGAAGATGGCAACGTTCAGCTGGTCAGTCATAAAGACATCCAGGACTCTGTCCAGGTCTCAGTAAGTGTGCTAAAAGGCTTTTTTTTTTTTTCTTGCCCCCTAGTGATAAAGCAACTATTGAATTCCTTAAAGATCTTCTGAAGCATATACTTCTGTGACTACAGCCTCTTGACTTCAGTGTCATTGTGGAGTCATTAATCAACGTGGTTTAGAGTCGTGTGGGAAACTCAGATCCTCAATTGCTTCAAATCAGACTGTCTTAGACAGTGCAGCCTGTTGGAAAGCTTCTTTAAGAGGCTCTATTAAAGAAGCCAGAACCTGCTTTGTGTATGTATCTGCAAGGGAAACAAACAAAGAGGGCAGAACGTGCTTTGTGTATCCCCTGCAAGGGGAACAAACAGCAAGCAGTGCACTGAGGGAAAAGAAGAAGCCCTGTGGTACAGCAGAGGGAGCAGCAGTTACAGAGTTCCTGATCTGGTCATTCTGTGCTCACTAGGGTGCAGCCCTGCCTCATCCTGGAGCACAAGCTCCAGCCAGTACATCTGTCAGACACCCATCAGGAGCCTGCAGATGTGAGGCAGAACCTGCTGCTGTTATCCCACTTCATACCCAGGCTGTTATTTGAGAAGAAATCTGTTGTGTAGCTTTTGTAAGTTGCTCTTAAACGTAAAACAAATTAAAAATAAATCTGTTTTTCCCTCTCATAGAGTGATGTCCAGACAGCTAAGGAATTTATTAAGATCATAGAAAATGCAGAAAACGAGTACCAGGTAAGCTCAAGGCTGGTTAAATGGGATGGAATCATTGCAGTCTCCACTCACAATGCCTGGAGACTTGGGAAAGTGACCTCATTCTGGGCTGAATCTGGTGTGGACTGTTAAGAATTCCCTAGAAAAAGGCAGTGGGATTTGTTTAAAGCCTGTAGCTGTAAAGCTGTGCAATTTCTAGTCAGGTTTGCTGGGGACTTATCTTAAGCAGTGCCTGGAAGAAGTATGGGAGGGAGTGGGCGAGTCTTGAGCGTGTTCCTCTGTGGCAGTTAAAAATAGAGAGGAGATTTGGAGATGTGTCACAGCTTTCCACACACTGTCCTTGTGTGAGGGGCTTGATACAGCTGAACGCAACACCTGAGGAGCTGCTACAGCCAGAGGGGGCTGGACAGAGACCTTTTTCCTCCTGGCAAGGGGGTTGTGAGTGCACAGTGCATTTCCTTCACCTTGAGGAGAAGGGTTTGTGGTGTCAACACAACAGTCCTGCTTCCTCACAGCACCTCAGCCCTGACCAAACCTTCTTCCTCTTGCAGACAGCCATCAGTGAGAACTACCAGACCATGTCAGACACCACCTTCAAAGCCTTACGCCGGCAGCTGCCTGTCACCCGCACCAAGATCGACTGGAACAAAATCCTCAGCTACAAGATTGGCAAGGAAATGCAGAACGCTTAGCCTGGGGGTGAGGAGCACCCCCCCCAGAATGTTTTGTGTGCAAAAAAAGAAAAAAAAAAACCAAAACAAATCATGGTCCTATGCCAAGTAGATTGGGTTCCAAACCAGTGCAGCGTTTTTCCTAGGGCTTTCAGAGTTACCAGGTTTTCTAACCTCACCCAGAACTGTGGAACAAATTGTGTTGTCTTTTGTGGGTTTTTCAGGGTGGTTTTTTTTTGTTTGTTTTTTTTTTTTGTGTTTCCTACCACATCAACTCCCTGCATTTACTGCTAGGTCATNAATTGTGTTGTTTTTTGTGGGTTTTTCAGGGTGGTTTTTTTTTGTTTTTTTTTTTTTTTTTGTGTTTCCTACCACATCAACTCCCTGCATTTACTGCTAGGTCATTTTTAGCTACGCCCCACAAGCTGTGGTTCGGAGGTGTAGCATCTTACCAGTCAGCCATTGTCCTGGTTGGAAAACTTCCTAACTGGAAAAGCCCTACTATAAATAGAGCTGAGGGTGCAGAGCATTGCCCCTCACCCCCCTCACAGCACTCCAGGTACTCCACTAAGTTTGTCAGACCTACCAACAGCTGCAAGGTAACAAAAGCCAAGGCAGCAAATCCTCTCCTACCCTTATCGCTGCCCTCCACAGAGCAGGGAGCCTGCAGGCTTCCCTCTCCCTTACCAAATGAGTTTACAAGGTCCTTATAGACCCCACCCCCCTCCAAGCCAGCTTTTCCAGGGATGTCTTTTTTTT
>VWZI01005625.1:929550-949200 GCA_013396835.1 Psilopogon haemacephalus
GTGTGTGTGTGTACGGTTAGCAGACATCTGCCTTCTCCCTGCCCTGCAGGCTCCCGAGGCAGGCAGGCAGGCAGGCTGGGTGGTGATGAGAAATGCAAGTGTCCCTGGAACAAAAGGGGTATGTTGTGCTTTCATGCTTTGTGGCAGGTTCCTAGAATTTGTATCACAGGTGTATGGATGGATAGTGTACAAAATAAACAGACTTGCACCGAAGCAAGAGAAAAAAAAAAAAAAAAGCCTCCCCTTTTGGTTGGTTGGTTTTGGTTTGTTGGTTTGGGTTAGTTGGGGTTGGGTTTTTTTTCTGGTCTGTTGTGCCCAGTTTTTTCGTCATACTTAAAGAGGGGGTTGGAATTTTATTTCACTGCTCTCTAAATGCTTTGTGGAAACAAAAGCAGGGAGTGCTGCCAGCTGCCCTGAGGGAAGCTGAAGTGTGCATGTGGCTTTCTCAGGCAGGGCACAGAACAGGGACTCGTTTGCTTCCCGTTAGCGCAGAGCCTTGCTGCAGGTTCTGCTTTTTAAACTGGCTGGTGTTTGACTGCTTTTAAGTACACAAAGGAGGGAGGTGGGAATGTAGGGGTGGGGCTGCCTGTGCGTGGTTTGAACAGTGGTACCGCAAGTCAGTGTCTGTACTTAATGTGTGTCCTGCTGTAAGGCTGACCTTGCCTCACTAACTGCTGGCTGTGTCCTAGGCCAGGGACACAGGACAAAGCAGGACTGTCCTCGAGAGCTGGGGCTGTCCTGGGGAGGATCTGCACACCCTGTGCAAAGAGCTGCTCAAGGACAGGGCTGCTGCCAGTGAGTGTTTGTGGAAAGGGTCTCCTCCCTGTCACGGCACAGAGCTGATGAAAGGTTGTGTGGATGGGCACCTCAGGTGCTGTGCTCTGTGGCCATGGTCCCATCCAGACAAGCACTGCAGCGATGCCAAGAATGTGAAGCTGAAGCAGGGCCCAAGATAAGGGCGTGCACACAGCAGAGCTTTTATCTGTCTCAAGGTTAACCTTCCCTGCTCCAGGTTACGCCACGAACAGCTCACCACTACTTCCAGCCTTCAGACCGTTTCTATCTCTTTGTCCTTCTCCAAATCTTTCACTAATCATCCTCTAGGCCACCCCAGTCCCTGCCTGCCTCCAAGCCCTTCCCTCCCCCACCAGCTTTCTCCACAGCAGGCTCAGACATTCTGTCCCATCCCCTTCTAACTCCTATTTCTCCCTTGGAGAAGCAGCACTTGCCCTGGTTCACCGTCACTGGGCCACCAAGCAAAGACCCAACCCAGGGTGACACAGGCCCAGAGACATCCTAATCCTTAAAACCATTTGCTGTTGTCTGCTGGAGACCAGAGGCTGCAGCAAAAGTTGCAACCAGCTCCAGAGCTGGGCTGGCTCTGCTGAGGTGGACAAAAGTCAAAGTGACCCTGGGGAATCACAGCAAGCAGCCTCCTGAGCCAGGGACAGCAGAGCCTGCCCTGCTGCAGGGCAGGTCCTGCTAGTCCACAGCCAGCAGTGGTGCTGCCCAGCTCCTTCCAGGGAAAGAATTTTCCTCTGTTTGCTTCGAAGCTTAAAGCTCTGGGATTCTGTCTGCAATATCCGACAGAAAGAGTCACAGGCAACTTCTCCAAAGGCAGCGCTCCCATTTTTTAAGCCTTGGAGCCCTCCTGCGACCTGCAAGGGGCCCTATACCACCACAGTCTCTTGGCCACCTCCAGACAGTGGCAGGTCAGCAGCAGAGCTTGGGTCAGAAGACAAGCACCTGGGAGAGAGGGAGGGAGCCAGCAGACTTCCTCCAACATCCCTGAGCCGCAGACAAGGTAGAAAACAGCACCATGAGCTGTGCCAGAGTGCCGAGCCCGGGTCAGGGCTCCCCATCCTCGCTGCCCAGAGAGCAGCTCCTGCTGCGCTGTAGGGGAAAGGGAGGCTACAGCCTCTGATCTCTCTCCTCTACCCCGGAGGCAACCAATGCCAGGGCTGCGGGCAGGAGACCCAACCCAGATCGCTGGCACCCGGCAGCTCGGCTCACCCCAGCACTGCAACCACAGCACCCTGGCCGGCAGGGGGTAGCCCGGCAAGGGAGGGGTGCGAACCCCTCGGGGCCGGGGCTGCGCTAACACGGCCGAGCCCCTCTGCGGGGTGCGGGACGATGCTGCGGGACCGGCCGGGAGCCGCCCCCGGTGCCCTCCCGCCGCCGCCCCAGCCGCGGCGGGCGGATCCGCAACCTGCACGGCCCCTTTCGCTTTCGTTTCTCGCTATGGGATTGGCCTCGGCACTGCCCTGCCCAGCCCTGCCCGGCAAGGCTCGGTACAGTACGGCTCGGTACGGTACACCTCGGCACGGCTCAGTTGGGCACGGCTCGACCCAGCCATGCCCCGGTTAAGCATGGCGGAGACCAGGTCGTGCGGGGATCGGTTCATGCAGTTCCTGCGGGACACGGGTCGGGAGCAGGAGAACCGGCGGGACACGCTGCGTGGCATCTACAACCTGGAGTTCCGGAACAGGTGAGGGCTCTCGGCCGGACCGGGACATGTCGCCTGGGGATGTCCCCAGGCAGCCAGCAGCCAGCCCCTGGCCAGCTTCGCCGGTGTCTGGCTGGCATCACCCAGGCCCTTGCCTACCATTACCAGTCCCCAGCTGGAATCGCTTGGGGTGGGCAGGAGCTGGGTGCGAGGGTGGCACTGGGGAGTAGGTTGGGTCCCTCAGGGACGAGGACCCGCAGCAGTTCAGCTCAAAGTCGGGGGCTCTGTTCTCCAGTCACGGAGGATAAAGGGGCAGCATCGTGGGGCTCAGCCCCTGTGCCCCTGGGCTGGGGTTGTAGCCAGAGACAGAGCTGTTCTCCAGACACCAGCCCCACTTGGGTCCCCTCCACCTCACCACAGCCCTGCTGGGATATTTCCCAGCTGCATGGGCCCCCAGCAACTGCCCGGGCACGGCCACTCACACTCCCCAGCTCACCCTGTTGACACCAGTCACACTGGCCCTTGTGCAACATCACCGCAGTTAATCATTGGCAGAGCTGGGAGAGCTGTGAGAAGTGCCTCGGGATGTGGGAATAGGGACGTGGGGAGGCATCGCTGCCAGTGGCCACACTTTGGAGGAGCTCCCATCTGCGCCCGCTCTGCTCCTGGGGACGTGTAGGACTCTGACCCCTCTGGGCGGCTCCTTCTGTGGAGAATCTGAGGACGGGGACAGGTCCGTGCCCTGCTGCTGCTTGTGCACTGGCAGGGACAGGGACCGCATGGCTGCTGAGGCCAGACAATGGTGCTGTGGCACACCCGGAACGGCCTTGGCACGGCCGCAGTGGCCGAGCTGCAGCACGGAGCTGCCGGAGCAGCCTGCAGGGATGCAAGATCTGCATGGGCCGGTGAAAAGCTGCAGTCCTCCTCCCTCGCCCAGCACAGACAGGAGCTGCTGAGTGCCCCTCACCCGAGCCTCTGTGCCCACTTGCCTCGTCCTCTCCTGCTTACCCCCTCTCAGCTGCTGGTGCCCTCAGAGAAACCTCTCTCCCTGTGCAGGACTGAAACCAAAATGCCCAACTTCTCCTACGTCTTGTACGCTCTGAGAGTGGCTCACCGGGTGCAGGTGTATGGGGAGCTGGTGCACTTCAAGAAGGTAAGAGGTGCCCTGTGCTGGCCAGCTCCTGCACCCACTGGGACTGGCTCTGTGGGAGCAGGAGCCCAGGGCCACGCTGATGCTGGCTGCTCCTCGCAGGACAAGAAGCGTGTGGTGATGGCAGACCAGTACTGGAGACCCAGAACTGATGCAGAGGCATCGGCGTCGGTGTCGGCATCAGGGCAGCAGCCCAGCTCTGTTCCACAGATGCCCCAGACCCGTGCTGAGAAGTGGTACGTCCAGCAGCACCCCCTGCCCACACCCACCCTGGCGTGGCCCCGGGAGTCCCCTCCCTACCCAGGCTGGAACTGACCCTCTTGTCCCACAGGGCTGAGTTCATCCGTGGGAAGCACGGGGTGGAGATCACCTCGGAGCATGACCAGGGCAAGGGGCACATCCGCTTCCCCGTGGTGCCTGGCGAGCCCCAGGCTGTCACCATCGTGGTGCAGAACCAGGGGACAGAGACTGTGACACTGCGGCGGTGCCAGCCCTGCCAGCCATCGCGGGAGCTGTCCTTCACTGATGAGAAAGGAGTGACACGGGGACAGTCAGTGCTGCTGCACCCAGGTAGGGCCCCGCAGGAGGGCTGGGGAGGGACAGTTCACAAGGTCTTGTTGTGACAGGACGAAGGGGTAATGGGTTTAGACTGCCAGAGGGGAGATTGCAGCGAGATGTTAGGAGGAAGTTGTTTGCAGTGAGGGTGGTGAGACACTGGCACAGGTTGCCCAGGGAGCTTTTGGCTGCTCCCTCCCTGGAGGTGTTCAAGGCCAGGTTGGATGAGATATTGAGTGACCCGTTCTAGTGGGAGGTGTCCCTGCCTATGGCTGGGGGGTTGGAACTGGCTGAGCTTTGAGGTTCCTTCCAACCTAAACCATTCTATCATTCTATGTTCCCTGCCCTGTCGGAGATGCAGGACCCATCTCTCACCTCTGTGCCTTGCAGGCAGCAGGTACCCTGTCCAGGTGCGGTGCCAGGCCACCTGCAATGGCTACTTCCATGCCATGCTGATCTTCGAGTTCACCAAGGAGCCCCACGAGCCCTTCAGTATCCATCGCTACATCGCTGCTGTGGCTGAGAGCCAACTGGCCAAGGACCTGGGGCCCTCAGAACCTTTCCAGCCATACCAGGCTGGCCTCCGCCGCCCTGTCACCATCGTCACTGAGGAGGGCATCCCCCCCAGCAGGTATATGGCAGGATCACCATCCTCTGCAGGTGGCTCCAGCATGTTCTCCAGCTGGAACAAGGCTCAGCTGCTTGGGACCTGGCTGGCTGGCACCTTCATCCCCGTGTGACAGATGGTGACAGTGGGGTTAGGGACGTCCTGCTTGCCAGCGCCACGGGTGGCTGCAGCCCAAGTTCAGCCTGGCCCTGCAGTCCCTGTGGCACCACTGTCCCCTCTGCCCAGCTCCCAGCAAAACGAACTGGAGAAGGAAATCTCTCTGGGCACCTACAACTACCCTAAGAGCCTCAAGGACACGATCCTGCTCGGATCCAATGCCAGTGCCAACACCAGCTGGGCTTCCATGCAGTGAGTACCCAAGGGTAGGGGCAACACCACCCAGCCCCCTGCCTCCCATCTGCTGCTCCTTGCCGAAGTGTCCCCAGAGCACAGCCACCTCCCTGCTGCCCGTAGGTCACTGCTGGAGGCTCCCCTGGATGCTAAGAACTACCAGAAGAAGTTCCAGCTGCTGCTGCACCTGGAGGAGATCCAGATGGAGGTGAACATCCGTTGCTACGACATGAAGGACGTGCCCATGGATGAGGACAGGGGGCTGCTGGTCCTCAAGGTGCGTAGAGCAAGCTGGGAAGGGGGCAGGGGGGGGGTGTCAGGAGAGGTGCTGGGGCTTGAGGGTGCCTGGCATCACTCTGGCTGCTCGGCAGGTGCCCGGCGTGGCTGAGAACCGCCCGTCCGTGCTGAAGGGAGACCACCTCTTTGTCCACCTGAGTAGCGAGAGGGACCACTCCCCCCTTGTCCAGTACAAGGGCTACGTGCACAGCGTGGAGCTGGAGAGCGTCAGGCTCGGCTTCTCCACCAAGTGAGCTGTGTCCCACCCCGGCCAGGCTGGCAGAGCTCCGCTAGCCCCGCTGGGAACCACTGGAGGCCAGGCGTGGGCTGGGGAGGGCGTGGGGGAGTGTCCCCAGAGCCTGCTCACGCTGCTCCTCCCCAGGCTGACGAAGAAGTTCGTGAACAAGCTGAGGTTCGATGTGACCTTCACCTTCAGCCGGCTGCCGCTGCAGGTCCAGCACCGCGCTGTGGACATGGCCATGCAGCGCGGCTTGGCCAGCGTCCTCTTCCCCTCTGCCTCCTGCCACCAGCCCCTCCTCACCGGCACCTTCCAGCCCCAGTGAGTTCGAGTGCTGGAGGGGACGGGTTGGGGCAGGGATGGAGAGGGATGGGAGGAGATGAGGAGCTGGGAGGGGATGGGGACCCAGCACGCTCAGCCCCTGCTCCTGCAGGTGGTTTGACCGCAAGCTGCAGTCCAACGAGGAGCAGTGCAGAGCTGTGACGCACATCGTGATGGGGACGTCCAGGCCAGCCCCGTACCTCATCTTCGGCCCCCCTGGGACTGGCAAGACAGTCACGGTGGTGGAGGCCATCAAGCAGGTGAACAGCCATTGACCAGGTCCAGACCTCCAGGTCACTGCTGCCCTCCCTGGTCCACGGGGCTCACTGTCCCCTCGTCCCACCCAGGTGTGGAAGTGCTTCAAGGACTCGCGCATCTTGGCCTGTGCCCCCTCCAACAGCGCTGCAGACCTGCTGTGCCAGCGCCTCATCAAGGACTTTGCTCCCCGCTACATCTACAGGCTGATGGCCAGCTCCAGGAACTTCCAGGAGGTGCCCTCTGATATCAGGGTAGGTTCCTGGTACCTCCATCCTGGCACCCCCCAGCCCATCTGTGCTGGAGGCGCTGGGGAGGGCAAGGTCCCACCCAACAGCTGTGTTTCAGCCCTGCTGCAACTGGGACAACCTCCAGAGCTGCTACGTATACCCGAGCAAGAAGAACCTGGGCTGCTACCGGATCATTGTCACCACCCTGGTGACAGCAGGAAGGTCAGAGAACCTGGGGTTGTCCCCACCACCCACAGTGTGCGGGGGGACCTCACAGCCATCTGTGAGGGAAGCAGGGGAGGGGTGTGGAGAAGGGTGGACAGAGGGCAGGACCCCCCTTTCTGAGGGAGGGTAAAGACCAAGACAAGGGGAGGAACGGTGAGCAGCTGGGGCAGGGGTGCTGAGGAAGCTCTTCCCCAGGCTGGTGTCAGCCAACTTCCCCCCAGGGTTTTTCTCCCATGTCTTCATCGATGAGTGTGGCCAAGCAGTGGAGCCGGAGAGTGTGATTGCCATCGCCGGTGAGTGGTGCCCAGCTGCCCTCTTGGGGACCAGCTCCTCTGCGTGGCTTGAAGATTCCCCCCATCCCACACTGAACTCTCCTTCTGCCCAGGGCTCCTGACTGCCATGGACCAGAAGACCAACCCCAACGGGGGGCAGCTGGTGTTGGCAGGAGACCCGAAGCAGCTGGGTCCTGTCCTGACGTCACCGCTGGCTATCGAGCACGGCTTGGGTGAGTGGGGAGAGAGGTGAGGCTGCTGCTAACAGCCAGGGGGGGTAAGCAGCCTTGCATGGAGCCACAGAGTTCCTCCGGGCACAGGCACCTCGCTGCTGGAGAGGCTGATGCTACACAACCCCCTCTACAAGAAGTCGAGCGGAGGATATGACCCTCAGTTTGTCACCAAACTGCTCTGGAACTACAGGTGAGGATGGGCACAGGCAGAGCCTCACAGCGTCACAGGAGATGCCAGCAAACCCTCTGTGCTGGGGGCTGCGTGGCACCCACCCTGGGCACCATCCTGCCTCTGCCAGGTCCCACGAGGCCATCCTCAAGATCCCCAACGAGCTCTTCTACGACAGTGAGCTGAAAGCCTGCGAGCGCACTGAGCTCGACGTCCGCAACACCTACTGCACCTGGGAGGAGCTCCCCAGAAAAGTGAGGGGGGCAGCAGGGAGGGGGCCTGGGAGGATCCCCAAGCCACAGGCAGGGTGAAGCCCAACACTGTCCGTCCCCCAGGGCTTCCCCATCATCTTCCACGGGGTTTGTGGGGAAGACCGGAGGGAGGCCAAGAGCCCTTCCTTCTTCAACACGGCGGAGATCGAGGTGCTGGTTCACTACCTCAAGAAGCTGCTGCAGAGTGGGGGCAGGAAGGGCATCCCCAGCATCTCCCCCAAGGAGATTGGCATCATCTCCCCCTACAGGAAGCAGGTGAGGGGCACATCTCACGGGGAGACACACACAAGGGGTAGGGGGCACTGGGGTAGGGGGGCTGCCCCAGGATGGCACAGCAGGGTGGCTCCGTGGGGGCTGGACTCTGCCTTCCCTAGGTGGAGAAGATCCGGAAAGCCATCACCTCCCTGGACCCCTTCCTGCAGGCAGTGCCAGACATCAAACTGCTGAAGGTATGGTCCTGGGCATGGGGCAGAGAGGAGCCCACCCTGTTGTGGGGGTGCTTCCTGGCCCCTCACCAGCTGTTTTCCCACCCCAGGTGGGCTCCGTGGAGCAGTTCCAGGGCCAGGAGCGCCGTGTCATCCTCATCTCCACCGTGCGCAGCTGCAACGAGTACCTCATGTTTGATGAGACCTTCAAGCTGGGCTTCCTCAAGAACCCCAAGGTACTTTGCTGCTCCAAGTGAAGCTTTCTTAGCATGCTCCTGCTCCCCTCTTCTCTCCTGCACTGAGCTGCTCCAGGAGCTCAGTGCTCCACCAAAGGTGCCTGCACCCAGGTGGGGCTAGGACGGACCCAGCAGGGCCTCCTGTGACAGGCCAAGGGGTGATGGTTTGAAACTAAAGGAGGGAGGGAGATTCAGACTGGAGAAAAGGGTGAAATGTTTGGCACTGAGTGGGGTAAGTCCTGACCCAGGCTGGCCAGTGTCTTGGAACCAGTCCAGGTCAGGTTGGTTGAGGTTCAGAGCAACCTGCTCTAGTTGCAGATGTCTCTGCTGACTGGGTCGGGGGGGGTGGACTGGATGAGCTTTAAAGGTCACTTCCTCCCCAAACCATTCTATCATTCTCCTGTTCTCTTCCCAGAGGCTCAACGTGGCCATCACCAGGGCCAAGGCTCTGCTGATCGTGGTGGGCAACCCAGCTGTGCTCAGCAAGGACCAGCATTGGCAGAGGTCAGCCCTGCCATGCCCTGGAGCTCCTGCTTGCCCTTCCCTGCCACTTGCAGATATTGCCTGGCCATGCCGATGCTATGGAGGCAGTGAGGCCAGTGCCAGCAGCAAGGTCAGTGCCAGCAGCAGGGCCAGTGCCACCTCCTGCTCATACTGCCCTTGCTCTGTGCCCACAGGTTCCTCAGGTACTGCAGGGAGCAGGGGGGCTACACTGGCTACCCCTATGATGAGGAGAGCCCAGCTGACGGTGGCCTCACTGCTGACCTCCAGGCACTGCACCTCGGCAATTAGCAGCCAGGTGAGCAGGGCCTGGAACTGCCCCCAGAGCACAGCCAGGGCCAGGCTGCACCCTGCCACCTATGGCACTGGGAGGCTTCTCCTGAGCAAGTGCAGCAGGGCTCACAATGGGCTCTTGCTCAGGGGGCTGCCTGCCCCCTCCCGAGCCAGGGGCCAGCTCTGCCATGAGGTTTCTCTGCAGGAAAACCCCCTGGGACAGGAGAAGCCCTGCGGAGCTTCAGCACCCCTCAGCCTGCAGCAGTCTCCTGCTCTCCTCCCACCGTGGTCCTGGGGTGCTTGGTGTCCTCGTGCATCCCTGCAGAGATGGGCAAGGGAGTGCTGGCAGCCATCTCTGCCATGGACAGCCCCTTGCAGAGTGGGACCACACCAGTACTGAACTGGGGCCACTCTGCTTTTTAAGCAGCTTTTTATGCTGTTGTGTAAAGTCTTTTCCCTATGCCTGCTCTCATCTGTCCATGAACAGCTCAAACCTGAGCCTGGCCTCTGAAGAGCATCTCTTGAGTGCCCAGGGGAGCCTGGTGCTGCTGTGGTGGGGGTGCAGGCAGCAGGCAAGTACATGCTTGGGCAGAGGGTGCCTGGTGTCCCCTGCCAGAGACCAGCCTGGCCCTAGAGCTGGCATGGCCACACAGGCACACTTCACTTTGTTTCCCTGAAATAAATGTTTAGAGATAAAAAGCTGTGTTGCTGTTGAGTCCTGGGCTGCTGGAGAGGAGTGGGCTGGCTGCAGCCCTGCTCCAGGAGGGTCACAGAGGAGGGGGTGGCTCCAGCACACTCTACACCAGGGAGTGGGCACAGCTGGCACACACTCTGCCCTTTGCCTGTAAGGCACTTCCTGGGTCCTACCCAAGCCCTTGGTGATGAGCCCTGATCCTGCAACCAGTGGCTGCAGCAAGGAGAGCTGGGGCTGAGCAAGGCACCCAGTGACAGAACTAGAGGGCACAGTCTCATACTGCACCAGGGCAGGTTTAGGCTGGACATTAGGGAGAAATTCTTCACAGGAAGAGTGATTGCCCATTGGAATGGGCTGCCCAGGGAGGTGGTGGAGGCAACACCCCTGGAGGTGTTTGAGAGGAGGCTGCATGAGGCACTTAGTGCCATGGGTTAGTTAATTAGAAGAGGTTAGGTGATAGGCTGGACTCAGTGATCCTGGAGCTTCTCTTCCAGCCTGGTTAATTGTGTGATTCTGGGAGCAAGCCCTGGACCCAGGCTGGAGAGGGGCACAGAGGGCAGCCAGAGGCATTGCCACGCAAGCAGAGCTACAGTTACTAAAATACCAGTTTGCATTTATTCTCCCAACTACACAGTTCAGTTTACTGCTGCCAAGTCCGTGGCCAGTGCAGACTGGAAGGCAGCACTACTGAGACAGAGCTGGGCAGAGGCACAGCCCCGCGGGCAGAGACACTTCTGGCAGCAGCCAAGCCCAGCTCTGCCCACAGATGAGGCTGAAAGCTGCCCCAGACACGTCTGTGAAACGCTGCCGTGTGCTGCTCACCAGCCACAGGGACACCCAGGGCACAGCAGAACCCCCCAGGTGAGCTGCAGCCACTGGCACCTCCAGCTGCTGTGGCACCTGCCTGGAGACCCCACAGGTGAGGGACAGGCACTGGCACCTCCAGCTGCTGTGGCACCTGCCTGGAGACCCCACAGGTGAGGGACAGGCACTGGCACCTCCAGCTGCTGTGGCACCTGTCTGGAGCTGGGGAGGGAGAGTGAAGACCGTGGCGATCCCCATGGCAGAGGCACAACCAGGGAGGTTGGTACAGAAGAGGGAGCTACAGAAGGCTCAGCCCGCAGAGGGTACTGAAGGCACTGCCCCCTCGATGGTCCCGGAGCCTCACGGGGGTCACCCCCACGGGCTCAGGTGGCAGCTCTTGTGCAGAGGGCTCGGGGTCAGGTACTGGCACCACCACGGTCCCGTTTTGGCCGCCTGGCAGCTGCCTGCTGGCCCCGGGCTGCTCAGAGCAGCGGGCAGCCTCTGCGCCTCTTGTTCTTCCGCACCTGCAGCCCCGCACGCGTGGCCATCTCAAAGACCTCCCGCACGCCCTCCTTGGTCTTGGCCGAGCACTCCAGGTAGCCGAAGGCGTTGATCCTGTTGGCCATGTCCCGCCCTTCCTCTGGCTTCACAGGCTCCTGGGAAGCACAGAACCGTAGAACGGTTTTAGGGTTGGAAGGGACCTCAAAACTAAGCCAGTTCCAACCCCACCCCAACTCGCCATAGGCAGGGACACCTCCCGCTAGAACAGGTCGCTCAGGTGAGCTGCAGGCACTGGCACCTCCAGCTGCTGTGGCACCTGCCTGGAGACCCCACAGGTGAGGGACAGGCACTGGCACCTCCAGCTGCTGTGGCACCTGCCTGGAGACCCCACAGGTGAGCTGCAGCCACTGGCACCTCCAGCTGCTATGGCACCTGCCCAGAGCTGGGGAGGGAGAGTGAAGATCGCAGCGATCCTCATCCAGTCTGGTCCTGAACACCTCCAGGGAGGTTGTGGAGCACAGAAGCACAAAATGTGATCGAATACCAGGTCCACTGATTCTGTGCTCCACAATCTCCCTGGGCAACCTGTGCCAGTGTCTCACACCACCCTCACTGCAAAGAACTTCTTCCTAACATCTAGTTTCGATCTCCCCTCTGCCAGTTTAAACCTATTCCTCCTCGTCCTGTCATTACAAGACCTTGTCAATAGTCCCATGAAAGAGCGAGGACAGAGAGGGGCAGGTCACCAGCTGAGGCTGCAGCACCCAAAGCCAGGACAGAGAGGGGCAGGTCCCTGGCTGAGCCTGCAGGGTCCAGGGTTGTCCCTACCTGCTTCATCTTCGCCAGCTCCCGCCGCGTGTGCTCATCATTCCGCAGGTCCTTCTTGTTCCCCACCAGGATGATGGGCACGTTGGGGCAGAAGTGCTTCACCTCAGGCGTCCACTTCTCAGGGATGTTCTCTGCAACAAGCACACAAGGACCCCCATGAGCTAAGGTTCTGCTCCCCTCTGCAGTATTCTCTTCTCCCACCACTTCCACCCAGCCGGAAAGTTCCTAGCATCTTCCTGGAGTGCAGGCAAAGGCAGGAGATGGAGGACAAGGACTGGCACCGCCCAGGGGGTTTAGCAGCAGCACCCAGCCCTGCGGTAGCCCCAAGCCAGGTGTCCCCTGGCTCCCTGCTCCCTACCGAGGCTGTCCGGGCTGTCAATGGAGAAGCACATGAGGATAACGTCTGTGTCTGGGTAGGAGAGGGGCCGCAGCCGGTCGTAGTCCTCCTGCCCTGCCGTGTCCCACAGGGCCAGCTCCACCTGAGAAGGGGGACATAAGGACACACACCTCAGCAGCTCGCAAACAGCTCGGCAGCTCTTTATCTTCCTCAGCTACAGCTACAGCCTGGGGTAGGTGCAGTGGGACCCTGAGACCTGGATCATCCCAGTCACACAGACCAACTCAGGCAGCAGCAGCAGGCGGTGGCACTGGGACCAGGGGAGAGAGTGGGGACAGGAACAGCTCCGGCACCCCCTGGCAATCCTTACCTGCTTCCCATCTACCTCGATGTCAGCAATGTAGTTCTCGAACACGGTGGGTACGTAGACCTCGGGGAACTGGTCCTTGCTGAAGACGATCAGCAGGCAGGTCTTGCCACAGGCACCATCCCCCACGATCACCAACTTCTTCCTGATGGCTGCCATCGCTGCAGGCACAGGAGCAGGTCAATGGGCCACAGCAGCCACGGGCACTCCGTGCTCCCTGCCCCTCCTGACCCCAAAGCCTTCTGCATAGCTGCCCGGGAAGGTACCAGCCGCAGGCATCTGGGCTCACAGCAGCACAAGCACCCACTGAGTGCTAGAACAGCGGCTGGCCCAGCCCCTCACCAGGCATGCTCCAGCTCCCACACTGGCACTGGAGCTGGAGCCATTCACGTCCATCACCCTGGCCAGAAACGTCGCAGCGATGCCCCAGCCCCCAGCGAGTGCCAGTGGCTGCATGCAGAGACCTTGTGCCAGGCAACAAACCACACTCTGCCTGACCCCCAACCCCGGGGCAGCAAGGCTCCTGCCCTCACCAGCCAGCCCTAACTGTGCCGGGCTTCCTCCCCGTGCCACTACCCCAGGGAGATGGCTTTTCTGGTGACCTCAGAGCCACACACCCCCACCAGTTTTATTTCAGCTTATAAATTCTTCGAGGCAGGAGCTTGCAGCAGAGGTTTCACCCGGGCACGCTCACCAACTCCCAAATAACCCCAGCAGCAGCAGGAATGTGCCAGGCTGAGCTCCTGGAGGTCCGGGTGAGCACGACTTGCGTGCCTGGCACCCAGCACCAGCCTGGCCCCATCCCAACTCACTTGACAAAGGAGCCTTTGCCACACAACGACGGGAGCCGACGCTGGCACCGGCAGCAGGAGAGGCTGCCAGCCGTGCCCAGAGAGGCTGCTCTCTCTCCTGTGTCACAGGGATGCAGCCTGGCAGGTGAAAAACTTTTTCCTTGTGCCCTCCTGCTGGTCCCAAGCTGGACCAGGGACACCCACAGCCCCACGCAGCCAGGAGCTCAGCCCAGGAGATGACCTTTGTGTTAATGGAGGCAGAAAAAAAAGAAGGCTGGAGGAGTCTCCTGTTTTCTGCCCACTTGAGGAGGAAAAGCTCTTGAGGACAGCCTGGGGACACAAGAAATGTGTCACCCTGTTGGAAGCAAGAAACAGGAAAATTACCGAGCCCAAGGCTGCTGACAAACACATCAGTGACCAGAGCTGGCACAGCAACTGGGTGGAGACCCGGTGGTGTTGCCATGGCACTGGGCAGAATGGAAGGGGCAAGGCAGAGCCCTACCACTCCACTCTTCCACTTATCACCTGCCAAACTGCTGACCACAAAAAAAAACCACAAAATGTTTTGTGCACCTGATAAGGGAGCAACTGGTTGAGCACCAGGAATGGTGATGGCTTGACTGCTCTCCCACCCCACACTCTGCGATGCTGCAGATAAGGAGGTATCAGCGCTGCCCCAGTTTCGTGTCTAGTTTGGAGGGGATGGAGAGTTGGATGCCAAAGGGCTGGGGCAAATCAACAAGTCTGCCCCTGCCACTCCCCACCCAGGGACACCTTTTGTGACCTCAGCTACGCTGAGTGCTTCCCCAGGGAGATCCCAGTGTGTGCCTACAGCTGTACTCTGGAGCTCATCTGCAATTCAGTGCATTTCTCATCAGCAATCTAAAGAACCTGAACGTGTTGCCTATGGATAAACCAAACCATTCGTGCACTGGCTGCTGCTGGTGACCCTGGCCAGACCTCCAGCAGGTGTGCTCCTTGGGTACCTGGTGTTGTCCCCACAACTGTTATAGCTATGTAATCTAGCCGACCCAAGCCCCTCTGATGCCTGAGGGCCTGCTAGGACACAGGGGGGTTGATCTCTTCCCAAACCCATCCTTTTCTAAACGCAACACACCTCTGCTGCAAACCATCCTACTCGTCTGACCGAAGGTTCATCCTCCCTCCCTCCACCACCTCCACGCAGTGGGAAAAGGAGAGCTCACGGTCAGAACAGCCTGTTTACTTAGTGCCAAATCTCCTCTGCCCGCAGCAAAGAGCGATTCGTGGCTCCTGATCTCACCGAGAAGCGGGGGCAGCACAGCGGCGGGGGAGGCGCCGCCGCCTAACCCACCCAGCGCAGGAGACACAGCAGCAGATGCCCGCGGGAGGCAAGCACCCGCTCCCAGACAGACACCAAGGTCTGCCCTTGCCCGATCTGTTGGGCACCGGACCTAAAACAACAAGTGGAGGCGGCACAGCGCAGCAGGGTTGGGTGCCAGCTCCCCCCCTGCCCACACGGCCAGCCCGCAGAAGCTCCAGCCCAGCTCCTTCCCACGGCCCCCGCTGGCCGCCCTGACCCGGGACGGCTCCAGCCCCGGCAGCTCCCGCGCCCGGCCTGATGCCGAGCGCTGACTCAGAGGGCAGAGGCACCGTCCCCACCCAAAATCTCGGCACAATTCATTCCATTACTCACGAGAGCGGCCAGAAATAGCCTATTGCTAACGCGGAGCCGAGCGCAAGGCAGAGCGGGGCGAGGAGCCGGCGAGCAACCCCCGCGCCTCGACGGCTGCCCAGGCTGCTCCATCTCCCTTAACCCCCCCACCCCGAGCCAGCTAGTACAGCGCCAGGTGCTGATGGCACTTTGCTCCAGGGCAGATTTAACTCCTCTGTCGCTCAGCAGGATGAGGCCAGTCCCTAGGACAGGGGAGCTCCACGCAAAGGGTTCTGCCCTGTTCCCAGAGCCGGGGAGGACAGTTTGGGGACAGCTTTCCTGCCCGCAGCCAAAGGGTTCCCAGGGCACCGTCGCCCACGTCGGACATGCAAATTCAGATTTTAAACCTTGCCAAGCGTTAACCACCCAAGTCACAGCGCAGGCTGCCCAGCTGCACTGGCACCCAACCCCAGCTCGTAGAGCAACCGCAGTGCTGGGCTGGCAGCAGCACCGGAGATGCCTTATCCAGAGATAAGGGCAGGGAGCAGCACCTTTGCGCTGCCTTCTCCCACAGCGGCACTGCCAAACCCCGCAGGGCTCTGCTCCCAGCCCCGTGCCTGCTGCTGCAGGCAGGATGGGGCCACAATAGGACAGGCACAGGTTTGGTGCGTGCTACCACCACTCCTGGCGGTGCCCACACTGCCAGCACCAGCCCGATCCTGCTCCGGCAGCTCCTTCGGCATGCCAAGAAACTGCAATACAAAACCGAGCTGCTCTGTTCTCCTCTCCAAGCAGCTACTCCGGAGCCATCACCATAAAGCAGCTGGAGCTCCAGGACAGCCTGCATCTTATTGGTCTCTCTCTGCTTTGTGCCTCAAAAAAATGTGAAACTCCTGCTGAGCAGGAAAAGGGGAATTCCTCTGGCAGCAGGATGCATCCATCATCCAGGGCTTGCTCTGGGATCTCAGGAAATGGCAGACAAAGACGTTAGGGCTTTGGGAAAGGGACAGAAATCTTTCAGTGAACCTCTTTGGCCAGGCTGCAGCTCCCTGAGCCAAAAGAATCGCAGAACGTTGAGGGGTTGGAAGGAACCTCAAAAGGTCACCTAGTCCAACCTCACCTCCCCCAGCCAGAGCAGGATCACAGAGGGGTTTTGTTTTACAGCAGCAATTCCCAAGAGCTGCTGGTGACAGCCACACCCCGGCCAGACCTGTCACACCACTATCAGCAAAACCAGCCCCAGCTCTGCTCTGCCCACAGCCCTGGCCGCAGGCACAGCCCCAGAGCCTGGGCAGGGCTGGGCTGCTGGGGATGGGGCCATGCTGGGAGCAGCTCCTTTGCAGGGTCACCCCCTTCACAAGGACACCCCCAGCACAGTCTATACAGTAGGGCCAGCTCCCCACAGCCCCCCCAGACCTCTCACCCTGAACAAAACCTCCTCATCCTGAAGAAGCAGAGGAGATTGGAGTCGGGAGGGGGGGATTGAGGCTCCAGGCAGTGCTTGTGCAGCCGCCAGCATCACCCTGGTGATCTTGGCCAGAGGCAGAACAGACCTGGCCTCATGTTCCTGCCTTGCAGAGCTGCCACCATGTCCTTGCAGCCTGCCAGATGATTAGAAAATGTTCCCCTGCCACAGCAGCTCTTTGGTTGCTCTGCTCGAATGGGAAGCTCAGGGAACAACCAGCCCCATCCCCCAGAGCCCAGGCACTCATTTGGACCCCCTGGCACTGTGACACAACCACAGGAGGAAATCCACCTCTCTGAACAGACCAAGATCTTCCTGGCATCGCTGTGCCTTCAGCTCTGCCAAACTTTTCAGAAACAAAAGGAGCCAGAGAGCTGGGCTGGGCTAACTCCAGTTTGGAAGGAGCTGGGCTAACACAGACCAGGCTCATGCCACCACAGGGCACTCAGCTGGATCTCAGGAACCCCAACATTCACCTTCAGCTGCAGTCTGCAGCACCCCAGGAGCTGGGACACTGCAGGGCACACAGAAAACTCTTCCTGACCAGTGCAGCCAGGGACAAGTCACCTCCCCTTCTAAAGATGGCCACGGTATGCACAGGACTGATGCCACTGCTGGCAAAGGCACCTCAGGACAGGGCCCCAGAGATGTGCCACCAGAGAAACGAGAGTCACCTTGGGCAGCCACAGGCCACGATGTGTCCCCAGTGGACAGAGGCACGAGCAGCTCTCCTCCCAGGTCATGGCTCCAAGCAGCACAAACTGAGAGCCCTACCAAAGTGCACAGCTGTCCCCAGGTAACTGGAAGGATGATGAAAGGTTTTGGGGGACAGAATGGCAGAGGGACAGGTGTCATCTGCACACATCACCAGCAGAAAGCCCTGCAGGGCTGTGTCACAACAGGGAAGGTCCTAGCTGGTAGAACTCGCTGGCACAGTTGCTGTGATAAAGAAAGTAAACTTCCAAACTGGATTCTGACAGGTCTGAGTGTGTCCATCCAGAGGAATCTAATCTGCTGAGACATCTAAATGGCCAAGGGGAGAGAGGACAAATGTCCTGGGAAGTGATTCAGGTATCAGAAACTCTTGCACAGCAGCAAGAAGTCATCCCAAAAGGCCTTTGAAGTGCAAAGTAATGCAAGGGGGACAGCATGAGCAGAGGCCCTGCCTGGAGATGCTCAAAGCATCACTGGTGCTGGCACAGCAGGGGCTGCAATTCATAGAATCAGTCAGGGTTGGAAGGGACCACAAAGATCAGCCAGTTCCAACCCCCCTGCCATGCCCAGGGACACCCTACCCTAGATCAGGCTGCCCACAGCCTCTGCCAGCCTGGCTGCAAACATCTCCAGGGATGTGGCCCCAAACACCTCCCTGGGCAACCCATTCCAGGCTCTCACCACTCTCATGGTGAAAGAACTTCCTCCTCATGTCCAGTCTGAATCTCTCCACCAATGTTCACTGCCCCAGACAGGCCCAGATGTGCATTTCTGTGCAGCACAGAGGAGCCCAACCTCCAGCCCTTGCCAACAACCATCGCTGGCATCCAGAGCAGGACCCACCCCCACCAGCAACACTGGCTCCTGCTGCCCTGATCCTCCTGTCCCGTCTGCCACCACTGCTGCCACAACCACCCAGCAGCAAGGGGAAGCTGCCTGGGACTCCTCAAAATGCAGACCTGCCACATCCACATCACTCCTGCTGAGTGACCACTGGAGAAGGAGCCCAAACTCGGCTGCTCCTGGGGCAGGGGCAGGCAGTCCATGTTCCCAGCCTGTCCCAGCAGCACAGGGCAGCTGGAGCCGAGCAGCCTGGCTGGGTGGTTTTCGTTGCTAAATCCCACAAAAAACAAACAAACATCCGCAAGCAAAACAGAGAAGGGGACAGGGAGCCGAAGAATTTCAAAGCCTAAACAGAGCACAACCCACAAAGCGCCTGAGCTCTGGGAGGAAGGCTGCCTGCCCTTACCTCCTCTTCCCGAGGACACTGCCATGTTCTTATTTTACCTCTCAGGGCAGGCACAGCCTTCCCAGGCTCGGGGCAGCACAAGTGCCCTGCTGAAAGCTCCCCAGCGCCACGCCAGAGCCTGAGCAGATGCCAGTACTGCCGCAGTCCCTACTGCTGCCCCAGCACCCATCGATATTTGCTCACACATTCCTTACTTTTCATGTCAAGAGCTTCTCCAGGGCAAACAGCAAGTTAGGAGATGAGCCCGGACAACCCGACAACCTGTTGGGAAGACAGTGACTTGGCTTATTTTCCACTTAAAAACCAGCTTTCCCTGGAGAAGCTGCAGCCGTTAAGGGACGCGGAGCCAATTTTAAAGTCCATCAACTCTCACACGGCCTCCTCCTCCTCCTCCTCCTCGCAGCTGAGAAGGCGAACTTAAAAATGAAGCTGTTTGGCCAGCGAAGGCAGCGGGCAAAATGCAAACAGCACACAGCCGGGCTCGGGGACACGGCGGCAGCCGGCGCCGAGACTCCCCTGCCTCCGGCTCGGCCGCTGGACGC
This sequence comes from Psilopogon haemacephalus, assembly GCA_013396835.1. NCBI lineage: Eukaryota > Metazoa > Chordata > Aves > Piciformes > Megalaimidae > Psilopogon > Psilopogon haemacephalus. Next base: position 948,511 of record VWZI01005625.1, read on the forward strand.
CTTCCTGGGGATGTGGCAGAGCTGCTGCTGCTCCCCCAGCTCCCAGCCCACTCCCGAGGACCTCGCTGCCACGTCCCGGGGGGGATGTCAAGAGGCTGGGGCTAGGTGGAGGGGGTTGGCGACACGGGGACACTTGGCTGCCAGGCTGCCCGTGCTGGAAAGGGCCTCGCAGTCATGCTGTTGGAATGCTCCCTTGCTCCGGAGACGTTACACAATTATTTCTCCTCCCCGCAAGCCCCCCTAACGTAAATGTTTAAAAATGAGCTCAGCAGCAAGCAAAGGGAGATTGCCTTTTTCTGAAGAAAACACAGAGCGGCTGCCCTGCGAGCCAGGCTGGGCACGGGGGGCACTGCTGCGGGCAGGGCTGCCAGGACAGGCAGCAGAACTCCCCCCCCCCGTCGAGGCTCCCAACCCAGCCCAGCCTGGCCCAGGTTAGTTAGCGGTTGGGAGGCAGCAGGGAGCCCCGTCCAGGTGGCACCCACGAGTAGGGATCTGCAGACCGCGGCCACCCTCTGCGGTGACCGAACCGAACCGAACCGCTGCTGACCCATCCCCGCCCCACGCCCGGGGACCCCCAGCCCATCCCAGGCACACCCATCCCGTCCTGTCCTGCTGTGCCCCACCCAGCCCGGCCTAGCTGTCCACCCTCATGCCCTGCATCCCCCCAGCAGTGCCCCAGACCCCAGACCC
>VWZI01005625.1:967197-985787 GCA_013396835.1 Psilopogon haemacephalus
GAGGGAGGGCCTTTACCGGCTGGGGAGCCGGGGCGGGGGTAACCGTACTCCGTGTGTCCGCGGCACAGAGGGCAACGACTGGGGGATCCGCGGTGGGATCCGCTCCCGGCCCAGCCCGACAGGTGCCGAGGGGCGGCGGGTCCCGGTCCCGTGTGGCTCTCCGAGCCCCAGCGCTCGGGGCGGGGTGGATCAGGCTGATGCTCTCGGTAAGTCTCGCCGCTCCGGGTCCTGCCCGGCGCCCGCTCCGAGAGAAGCTGTGCCGGTGCCCGTTCGGGGTGGTGGGAGGAGACCCGGCTCTGGTCCCCGGTAGGGTCCTGGGCAGCGGCTTCGCCCCGATGAAGCGATCCCGCCGGCGCTGGAAGCCGCTGTGAGCGTTGGGAAGCGGATCCGGGGCTGCTGCGGCCAAAACTGATTCTGCACCCGGGCTGGAGCGAAGCTCCTGCCCAGTGCCCAGCAGCCAGAGCCCGGGCTGGGGTCTTCCTCTGCATCCTTCCTCTGTCACAACTCCAGCTGCCGCGGGCTTGCTGCTGCTGGAAGCAAGGATGCTTCTGGTGACCCCAGGCTGGAGTGGGGCAAGCATCCTTGCACGGGTGGGTCAAGGGATGCAGGACAGAGAGCAGCCTGCACGGCCAGGGGGTCCCCCTCACCTGCGAGAGGAGGCTCAGTGGTCCAGAGGACAGCCTGAGTGGTACCAGTGCTGTTCAGGAGTGGATCCATGCCGTGGTGTTGGGCAGGGAGCAGGAGTCCCCTCCTCCTCCCAGTTTGCCATCTCTTCTGATGCCGTGTGAGGCCTGGGGGACTATTCAGTGTGCAGGAAGCCCCTGCCCTGGGAGAGCTCATCTGTGCTAGGAGCACCCACAGCCCAGGAAAGAGCCTGAGCAGGTGAGAGGTTGTACCTTCTGGGGACCTGGTTTGGGCTGTGAAGTCCTCTGCTTCCCTCCACTGACAAGGCTGAGCTGCTGCTGACCTTGGGCTTCAACCCCCTTGAAGAGCAGCTGCCCTCTGCCAGGGAGAGGCTCCTGACACTGGATGAGTCTGAGGCTCAAGGTGTCAGCAGAGACAACCTTCAAAATGCCAGTGCCAAAGGGCTCTGGGATTCACCCAGTGAGGGAGCAGAAGCAGGCCCATGCTTGGGTGGAATTAAAAACTCTCCTGCTTACCTTGGCTGGCAAGGAAATGCTGCAGACACTGGAGGAGTGAGCAAGAAGCTGGAAATAAATCAGTGTAGAGGAGAGGAGGAGAGAGCAAGCTCAGGAGAAGGAGCCTTACGCACGTCTGTCTGCTCCCCTGCCACCTCTGCCTGCCTGGGGGGCACAGGCTTCCTGCTGCCTTCACTGCCACAGCTGTGGGGCTGGATTGCTGTGGGTGCAGCCTGAGAAAGAGCTGAGCTGTGCTAAGGAGCTCAGCTCAGCCTGGAGCTCTGGGGCTCAGGGCAGGCTCCCTTTGAGGGGGTTTCCCTTTGCATGGGGTGGTGCAGTGCTGCGGAGGGAGCTGGGGCTCAGCCAGGCTGCTGGCTTGCACTGGTGAAACTGGAGCTGTTGAGAGGGGAGGAGGTTGCTGCTGCTGCTGTTGGTTTGTGGACAGAGGATGCAGCATTCTGCTGACCAGNTCCTGGCCCCAGGCCTCTCTCCCTGGGCATGTCTGAGAATTTCCTCACTTACCCAGGGTGGAGGAACCAGCTCAGCTGTTTCCCAGCCTTGGGAGAGAAGGGAGATGCCTTCTGCCAAGCCTGCCCTGCTGCTTGGGCCCTCTCATTGGCTGCTGGAGGCAGACCTGAACTGGAGCCTCCCGGGGGACCATGGAGGTGTCTCCTTGCTTGTCAGGCTCTTTTGAGGAGATGCCAACTCCCCAGGAGACCCAGCAGTTTCCCTCTGCTGCTGCCATCGCTGCTGTGCAGCTCACAGAGCTGTGCTTTGGGGTGAGGGAAGGACAGGCAGGATGTGGAGTGGATGGGGGCAGCCTCCCTCTTGCATGAAGAGAAGTTTGCCAGGTCCCAGCCACTGCTGTGATGAGGTTTGCCAGGCAGCTCTGCAGCACAGCAGAGTTGAGCAGGGTGGTCACAGGCCCTGTGCAGGGGACACTTGCTAAGATGATCTGATCTGGCTTTCTGCTTCAGGGAAGTATTAGAATGAAGTTACTCCCTCCTTTGGGTAGTGCAACATCCCCAACATCCAGGTTCCCCCTGGTCCGTGGTTGGGGTGCACTGCAGCCCCCCCAAGATGTGCCCTGGAGGGCCCAACCTGTGCTGCTTCTTGCACCAAGTGAAGATGATGCCCAAGTTGCAAGAAGGGCTGAAACAGCAGGAGCAGGAAAACAGCTTGGGGAAAGCTGACAGACCTGCCAGGGCCAGATGTGCACAGAGGCTGGCAGTGCTGGAGCTGCAGTGGCACAGAAACCAGACATGGTGACAGCCTCCTTCACCTCTCTGTTTCTTTTTTGGGGTGGAATTCTGCTAACTGTAATTATGCAGCTCACACAGACCGTGGAAAACAACGCTCCAGACCAGCAGGACTTGGAGCATGATTTGCCATGTCAGAAAGTCCCTCCTCAGCATCATCAGCACTGGGCTGAGTTCCAGCAAGCTATGGATGAAGCCCTCCTGGCTGGAGGGTCGAGCTCCTGCCTGTGGCTTTAATGGAGAAGGAGGAAAAGGTCCCCAGCTCCTGTGGCTGGGGTCAGCATGGAGCTGCCCCCATTGTGCCCATGTGCTGGAGGAACTTTGGTGAGGCCCCTGCATGTGGGAAGGGACATGGGCCCCGTGCAGAGGAAGAGTCTGCTGAGTCTGGTCTTTAGAGAAGCTGAGGCACTTTGCAGTTACTTCAGGTCCTAGCTCAGCCCTAAAAGTTGGCTCCTGAAAGCAGCTCATAAAAGAAAAAATGTTCGTGAAAAGTTGCCCCAATCTCCAAACAGAGCAGAACAGGGGAGGGCAGGCACTGATGTTTCCAAGCAGAACCAAGTGCCGTGGTGTGCCAGAGCACCACTCTCCGTTTCAGAACCACCATCCCCCTGCTGATAGATTTCAAGCCAGACCAAACACTCTGCAGCTGGAAGTCTCCTGCCGATGGAGGCTGAGAGCTGTCAAAGCAGCGACCTCGGCGAGGCTCCCTTTTCTGACAGCAGCTTGCACACCAGTGGCAGCCTCGGGTGCTGGGGGGGAGCTGAGGAGCATCACTCTTGATGGCCACTGCTGAGGATGGCACCTCTCAGCCTCGTGTTTCTCCGGCCCCTGGGTGCTCTCCAGCCGCGGTGGCTTCCCGCGGAGCGCGGCGCAGGCTGCATTATTGATAGCGCTGATTTATTTATGCTTCCCTGGCTGCAGCAAACAGCTCAGCCCTTCCGGAGCCAAATATAGCTTGTGCTGCGAGTGCCTCCCTGTCCCTGCATGGGATGGAGGTGGCCGGAGGTGCGCTGGAATCTTTGATCGAGCAGGGAGGTCTCCTGCAGGTCTTGTGTGCCTGGAGGGGCCCACAGAGAGGAGCTGCTCTGCTTGTGGGGCTTGGAGCTTGGGGCTGGGTCCCTGCACGGAGGGGGAGCCAGAGCAGCAAGCAGGAGAGCTCAGAGCTGGTTGACCTCCCAAGGGATCTGGCTGCTCTGTTGGAAGCTGGATGGGTTGTGTGTTGGCATCAGGGGCTTGATGATCCTGGGGAGAGCTTTGTGTCTGCTGTCTCCACACCAGGGCTCGCTGAGCCTGCTGAGAGCTTTGCTCACTTGCTCCCTGCCATAGGACAAGGAGCAGTGGATGGAAGCTGCAGCACAGGAGGTTGCAGCTCAACACAAGGGGCAACTTCTTGACTGGAAGGGTCCCAGAGCACTGGCACAGGCTGCCCAGAGAGGTTGTGGAGTCTCCTTCTCTGGAGCCTTTCCAGGCCTGTCTGGATGTGTTGCTGTGTGACCTGAGTTAGATTGTCTGGTCCTGCTCTGGGTTGGACTTGATGCTCTCCTTGGGTCCCTTCCAATCCCTAACATCCTATGATCTTGTGATTTTTTTTTTCCCCCCTTTTTTAAAAAAAATAATATTTTATTTTAATTTTCCATCTGGGAGAACCAAAATGGGGATTTTTTTTTAATTTATTTTTTTTTTTAAATCAAATCATTGGAAATCAGCATTTTGGAAATGAAGTTTTTTGGGTTTTTTTGTGGGGGTTTTTTGTTTGGTTTTTTTTTTTCCCCATTCTGAAATGTCACTTTTAAACAGAACAATTCATTTTGAAACACTCCGAGACAAGCAATGCCCTTTTGCCACCTCAAATCACTTGGTTTTGATTAAAAATGTCAGTGTTTGCTGTGTGGGCACTTTGTTATGCCAGCCTGGTCCAGAGCAGGGAGGAGATGGTTGAAAATGAAGGATTTCTTCTCCCAAGCTGCACAGTTTGTCCAGCCCCTGCCCAGTGGGCAGCAGTGCCAGTGCAGTGAGACTCACCTGGGCATGGAGCTGGGCATGGAGCAGCTGCTGTCAGTCCTGGCATCACACCCTGCCCTCAGCATTACCAGCACTTCGTGGCCTTGTTTTGATTAAACCTGAAGGTTTGTGGGGGCTGTGCTTGCTGGCCTTGGGCAGCTGTGATGGTTTGGGAGTTCCCCTACTCCCCCTACCCATTTGAATTCACCCAGAATAGATTCAGCCATGCTGGAAATTAAGGACTGAAGCTTTCTGTTCACAGCTTATCACAAGATGCAAGCAGATATTTACAAGAGATTGCAAATATTTACAGGTGTATACATTAAAAAGGTGATACAGAAACATGATGCCCTTCCCAGAGTCCCCAAAAGGGGTTCTGTGATGGTTTGGGAGTTCCCCTACTCCCCCTACCCATTTGAATTCACCCAGACTAGACTCAGCCATGCTGGAAATTAAGGACTGAAGCTTTCTGTTCACAGCTTAACACAAGACACAAGCAGATATTTGCAATACATCACAAATATTTAGAGGTATATACATTGAAGAGGTAATACAGAAACACCACAGCTCTCCCAGAGATCAGAGTCCCCAAGAGAGGTTCTGTGATGGTTTGGGAATTCCCTGACCCCTCCCTACACGTTTGAATCCAGCCTAGGCTCAGCCATCTGGAAGTTAAGGACTGAAGCTTTCTGTTCACAGCTTAGCACGAGATACAAGCAGATATTTACAAGAGATTACAAATATTTACAGGTATCTGTATCAAAAAGGGACATCAGAGCCCCCAAGAGGGGGTTCCAAACCACCCTTCCACCTTCCCCCCCACCCACCGATCTTATCCCAGAATCTGCCTTATGCGTAAGGTGAATTAGGAGGATCAGCCAGGGTGGGGGTTAGAAGCAGAATTGATTGGCTGAGGTTACACAGATCCAGCTGGAAGGCAGAGGGGAGGGAGGGACCAACAGCCCAGCCCAGAGCCCAGCCCAGAGCAACTCTGCCTTATCTTAGTTTATATTCTTGTTTTTATGCATCTGAGCAAACCTATGAGTGAAGCAGCCCTCAGCAGTGTTTTCTTTCCACTGCCTATTACCTAATTTCTCTTGTTAAAATATTCCAATTAATCTCAAACCAGCCCAGCAGGGTTAGATCCTGGGGGGCATCACCAAGACCTCCCCCAGGAGATGCCCAGCAGGGATCCTGCTGTCAGAGCTGCTCTGGCTCCTGCTGCTGCTGCAGTGCCTGGAGCTGCTTCACCCAAGGGACTGTGGCTGGCAAAAAGTCCAGAGAACATCTTTAAGGCACCCCCCAGTAAATTGCCAAGGCTCTGGGCACCCCAACCTTTCCTTAAGGCTCCAGGTGAAGGAAAACTTGGCTCTTTCCAGCACGTCCTGCAGGGCGTGGCAGGGTGACAGCACCATGCCCTGGCGTGCTCAGGGGTGCCAAGAGAGGCCCAGGTGTGTTTGGAGGTGATGGATGCAGTTTGGTGTCTGTGGGTTTATGAGTTTGCAGCTGGGTGGGAGGAGAAGCAAGGTGCTGGGTCAGTGGCTGTGGGTCCTCATGCTGCCATGGGCTGTCCTCTCTGGCATTGCTGCCCCTTCCTTGACTCCCCATGCAGTGCCAGCCCCCACTGGGCAGGAGGCTGGCTGGGCCTGGCACAGTAGGTATGGTCAGTCCCTCTCCTCTCTCTGTCTCTTGGTGGGTGCCCAGCTCGGGAGAGCCAAGCCCTGAGCATCACTGCAGGGGATTTTGGTGGCACGAGGATGATGGCAGCAGGCTCCCAGCAGATCTGGCAGATCTCTGGGTGCTTCCACAGGATGTCCCCACCCATGCTGCTCTCTGTCTCCTTTCAGATGCCCTGATGTCTGCCCCATGCAGAGTCCTGACCTCCCCGGGGGTGGCAGATGTGCAGGCGCTGGTGTGAACCCCCAGTAAAAGGTAACCAGGGCTTGGCTGGGCTGCTGCTGCTGTTGGGATATTTTGCCCTGCTGCTAAAGAAGCTTGAGCCTGTCCAAGGCTGGTGGGTGACTCCCAGGTGCATGCCCTGCCCTGTCCCCTCCCCAGCCAGGTCACCCTGGTCCCCGTGGCCAGGCACGTTGAGGGGTCAGACCACTGTGGGCAGCAGCATTGGTGAGTGGGGCTGCACCTCCCAGCCCTCCCCAGCTTCCACACATCTCTTCTTCTCCTTGGCAGAATGAGTGAGAGAGACATCCAAAGCCTGAGCAAATGGGTTTTTGTGCTCACTCTCTGCCTTACCACACTGTGGGGAAGACTGACACTGGCCTCCAGCCATCACAGAAGCCATTCAGGTAGGGGAATTGGCATCCTTGCCACCTGCACCATGCTCTTGTACCATCACCTTTGGCTTCCATAGTGCTGGTGGTACTCTGGGGTCTCTGTGGGATGCTCAGGGTGGGGGTCATGTGGGGCTGAGCTGTTTGGTGAGGGTCTGCCTCTCATTCCTGGGTGGGGAAAGAAGTGCAGATGATTCTCAGGTTGTGGTGTGCATGGGTTGCAGGAGGGGAGCTGGCAGGGGTCTCCCTGGGGACCAGAGGCCTGGGGGACCCCAATGTCATAGAATCATAGAATGGTTCAGCTTGGAAGAGACCTCAAAGCTCAGCCAGTTCCAACCCCCCTGTGCCATAGGCAGAGACACCTCCCACTAGAACAGGTCACTCAAGGCTTCATCCAACCTGGCCTTGAACACCTCCAGGGAGGGAGCAGCCACAACCTCCCTGGGCAACCCATTCCAGTGTCTCACCATCCTTACTGTAAAGAACTTCCTCCTCACACCCCATTTAAACCTCCCCTCTGCCAGTTTAAACCCATGTCTGGTCCCATTATGGGCTCTGGGCACTGCAGATGAGCATGGCCAAAGTGCTTGGAGCCAGGAGCAGTCCCAGGCTGTGCTGTGTTTGGAAAAGAAGGGATTCAGGGGTTAATGGGAAGCTGTTGGTGCTCTTGCCTGACCCCACCTAACCCTGTCCTATTTCTGTCATTTTTGCCTGCCAGTTAAAGCACTTCTAATCCTTTAATCCCCACCCTCGTTGCTTAAACCCAAAACCTATCTCCCAGAGTGACTCCCCCAGCCCCAACTCATCAGCACTTACCTGCCCTGCCCTCAGCCCTCCCTCACTCCACTGCCTGCTGCCCTCCAAGCCCCACCAAGCCCCAAACTCCTGCTGCTCACTGCCACTGGGCCTTCTGCTTCCATCCCGGGCTTGTGCCTGGCTCTGTCATGCTGCTCAGCCCTCCTTGGGCCACCTGGGCCTTTTTTGGGGGGACTGCTGGTGCCCAGGAGGATGAGATTTGGTGCAGAGGTTTGGGCACTGCCCAGCAGCAGTTCTGTGTGTTCCACTTCCCTTCGTTTCACAGCTCTGCACCAGCAGCCAGGGTGATGCTTTCCAGTGGACTTGTGGAGCTGTGCCCACACCTTTGTGACACCCAAAAATGTGTCATTTCAGGTTTTGCCATTCAACCCACCCACCCCCCCCACACCCCTCATCTTCTGTCACTCACTTAAAGGTCAGCCAGAGCAGGACACAGAGTTTGGTTTGTCTTTTTTTCCATGCAGGATTCTAAAGCCTTCTGCTCCTACAATGCTTTTATGTTTCCATGAGATAAGAAATATTATTATTTTTTTTCCCCCCACAAGGGTTCCAGTGGGGAAACACCAGTTAAATGGCAGGGAGAAGCATGCCAGAAGCTCTGGAACTTATCCCAGGCTCTCTGGGGGCTTCCTGCTCTTGGTGTTAAACAGCATCCATCTGATTTGCATTCTCAGTCCTAGCCGGTGTGAAGTTCCCTGCTGCTCAGCACAAGGAGCAGCAGCTGCTGGAGCTCTGGAGGAGCCTGTCAGTGTCCCTGAGCCTGGGGCTCAGGTCTCTGCTGGCTCTTTCCAGGCATGGAACATGGAAGCCCAAGTGACAGAGAGCTGCTTGGGCCATCCCTTAATGCTGCTGCCCTGCAGGGGATGCTGAACCCTCGGCTCAAGGCTCTTCATCTCCCCTGTCATTAAGAAACAGCAAAGTCCTCCTCTGACACCCTGGGCATGGCTGTGTCTGGGGTGTCTGTGGGGGTATCTGCATCCAGATCACAGTCAGAGAATCAACCAGGTTGGAAAAGACCTCCAAGCTCATCCAGTCCAGCCTAGCACCCAGCCCCAGCCAATCAACCAGAGCATGGCACTAAGTGCCCCATCCAGGTTTTGCTTGAACAATCTGGGAGGCTGCACTCAGATCAGTGTTTGCCAATGCAGCTGCCAGGCAGAGGGACTGGAGGGAGGACTGGAGCCAGGACCAGAGCTTCTCCATCCCGGTGGGCTGGGGAGGTGCCGTGCCCAGCTGCGTGGCTGGCAGCAGCCCCAGCACGGCTGGCAGAGGCCAGGCCAGGGGCAGTGGGCTCGGGGGGTGGTGCGTGTGGGGGACAGCCTGACCACGCTGTTTGTGCCCCTGCAGTGCACGTCGAGCCTGGCACGTGTGAGGTGATCGCAGCTCACCGCTGCTGCAACAAGAACAAGATCGAGGAGCGCTCACAGACCGTGAAGTGCTCCTGCTTCCCGGGGCAGGTGGCAGGCACGACTCGGGCAGCTCCCTCCTGTGTGGATGGTGAGTGCACCACGGGATGGCTCCTGGTGGAGCCAGGCTGCTCTGGGGTGTCCATGCCCCTGGTGTTAACAGATGCCTGTCCAGGGGGTCCCTGCAGCACAGCAGAGGGGGCACAGGGAGTCTCTGCTGGTGTGGCTGTCACCCGTGCAGCACCAGGCTGTGTGCCATGGGAGTGGGATGGTGCTCCAGAGGCTGGGTGGTGCTCCACGTCCATCCCTGCACCCCTGCAGCCACAGGCAGGGCAGTGCCCTCAGCCATGCAGTGCTGTCACCAGCCAGGAGCACTGCGCCAAGCTCAGTGTCTGTTCCATCGGAGGGCATCACGTGGCGATGCCAAGGAGCTGGCAGCAGCAGCTGCAGCCTCTTCTCAGTGCTGGATTGATTCACTTGACAGCCACTGCCCTGTGCAACACCAAGAAAGGCCAGGGGTGAGCTGTCAGGGGAGGCTTTGATTGTCCCAAGCAGCTTCTCTGTGTCCTTGTTCCAAACCACGGGGCAGACTGTGCTCCTTACCCACCTCAGAGGCAGGAGTGATGAGAGCCTGGCAGAGCACAGCCCCTCCTCTTGCCTCCCTGAGTTGAAGAGCACTGTGCTCCCTGCTCTTGCTGGGAGCAAGGACAAGGCTGTCACTCGGCTTTGCAGCTGGGGTCCTGGGAGAAAAGAGGATGTTTGTGGAGCAGCTGGGTCAAGTGAGGCCAGGGCGGGCGAGGAGGAGCTACTTAGCAGGGGCACTGCAAGCGTGGGCCCTGCCAAAGGGTAGGGCTGCACCCCCCACCCCCCCATGCCAACCTGGCCACTGACTCTCTCCTCTCCTCTCCTCTCCCCCAGCCTCCATCGTGCTGCAGAAGTGGTGGTGCCAGATGGAGCCCTGCCTCGATGGGGAGGAGTGCAGGGTACTGCCTGACCTCTCAGGCTGGAGCTGCAGTACTGGCAACAAAGTGAAGACGACCAAGGTGAGTCCCCTGGCAGGGTGCTGGGCAGGGACTTGGCTCCATTTTCCCCAGCCTAGGCTGAGCAAATCCCAGGGATGCATCCCAGATGAGCTGGCAGGGGAAGGGGAGAGCTCCAGCTTCTCCAGGGCTGTTTGTTGTGGATGCCCTCAGGTGGAGCAGAGGGGCTGGGCACTGGGTGTGTTGGTTCTAGCTGGCTTCCCAGAGCCCAAAAGCCCAAAGAATAATTTTGATTTGATTTGGAAGTTAAAAATAAAACTTTAACAATATCTAAAAGGCATTTTAGGTAAGGGGAGTTACAAAAAAATATAGGGAAAGGGAGAACAAAACACAAAATATAGGTATACAGCTAGTGGGTGGAGAAGGGTGGAGAAGGGTGGAGAAGGGTGGAGAAGGGTGGAGAAGGGTGGAGAAGGGTGGAGAAGGGTGGAGAAGGGTGGAGAAGGGTGGAGAAGGGTGGACTCACTATTTGGCCAAAAGCAGGAGGAGCAGGAAGGCAGGATGCTGCTGGCTGGTGATGTAGAGAGGAGGCAAGGAGCAAGAAAGAGGAAATTCCTTTGCTTTTATAGGGTCTCAAGGCAGGAAGTGGGAGTAGGCTACACACTACACCTGTGGGCAGGTCAGACCACCCCCAGGGAGGAGTCAGGGAATCAAGTTCTGACCACCCCACCCCTCCAGGAGGGGTTAACCCTTTACACTGGGGCTGGTGGGGGGTAGCACAAACCCCAGGTGGGCTCCACAACTTTGCCAATCAATACCTGCCACGGGAAGCCCAGCAGCAGCCATGCTGGGCATGTTTCCTGGCCTTGGGCATGTCCTAGCTTCCCCCCAGCACCTCTCTGCTGCTCCAGGACAGCCTGAGCTCATCCTAGCCCAGTGGCACAGCCCCGATTCTGTCACCACCCCGCCCCGTCTGAGGCAGTCAGCTGTGGCAGAGCACTACATGATTATTATTTTCATGGCTTGCTGAATGCCCTGAAGAACAAGGTATAATTAAAATTTTATCAAACTCATTAGTAATTACATATATGCCATGCTTAATCAGTTGCATAATTCTATAATCATTGTTCGCGCTGTTGAGCATAATTATTCCTTATGCTTTACTTTTCCTCACCCCACATCCCCCCTGCCATAAAATTACCCCATTAAGTGACGTCAGAATTTCCTTCATTATTGCCACTATTTTTGTGCACAGAGAGCACTTTCCTGGTCAAGTGGTTGGGTTGGTTTTTTTTTTGGTTGTTTTTTTGTATTGATGTCCAAGAAGGTTCCTCCAGCCTCGGGCATCCATCACTGACCAGGAACTGCAGCACTGCATTGAGCTCGTTGTCTTCTTCCCAACCTCAATATTGCCTTCTCTCAACCCTCCACCACAGCTGCTAGCTCAGCCCAAAGCCTCTGTCCTGGGCTTTGGCAGCCCTTGCTGTCCTGGGCTTCCCCACAGGGATCATTCTCAACTGCAGGACTCCTGGAGTTCTGCTCTGCTCCCTCCAGCAGCCCAGACCTCCACAGTCACCTTCCCAGCACCCTCTGGATGGAGCACTTAGTGCCATGGGATAGGGCTGGGTGATAGGTTGGACTGCATGAGCTTGGAGGTCTCTTCCAACCTGGCTTATTCTATTCTATTCTATTCTATTCTATTCTATTCTATTCTATTCTATTCTATTCTATTCTATTCTATTCTATTCTATTCTATTCCATTCTATTCTATTCCATTCCATTCCATTCCATTCCATTCTATTCCATTCCATTCTATTCTATTCTATTCCATTCCATTCTATCCTATTCTCTTTTGGAGCAGGAAGAGGTGGTGTGGAATCACAGACAGCCTTTTGTTGGCTTTGGGTACCCCCCAGGAGGAGCTGTCCCAGTCCCCTTTGCAGACCCTCCCAGTAGGGACTGTAGCCAGAGCAGGAGCTTCACAAACTGCCCCAAAGCCAAAATTTGTCACATCCACCATGCAAAGAGCAAATCACATTTGCACCTCCTGAGGCTGTTGGCTGAGAACTCACAAGTGGGGCAGTCGGGGGGCTGGGCTGGGCCCCTGCCTGCTGCCGTTTGGCCGCTGCCATCAGCAGGTCTGCTGCACTCTTCTCTTCTGCCTGCAGGTCACTCGGTAGCCACCGTGCAAGGACCAGCTTCGGCACAGGTCCCCCAGTGCTCTGCAGAGCTGCGAGCAGCAGGATGTGACCCAGCTGGGTGATGCCCGTGGATGTGAGATGCTCCGGGGCTGCCAGCCTGTGCCAGAGGCTGGAGCAGAGCATCCTCTGAGCCCTCACTTCTCCGCGGGCTGCAAGTGTGGAACCTCAGCGCAGCTGCAAGGCTCCTGCCCGCTCCAGGGTCCCTCCCTGCCCTGCGGACGCCGACCGAGAAATGAGCTTCTCCTCCCATCCTCCTGAATAAACTCCTGCAGTCACGGTAGAGCTGTTTGCAGCACACAGACAGACAGACAGACACACAGACAGAGGTTCCCCAGATGGGCTTTGCCCAGAGGCAGCTGCAGTCACTGCTGTGCCACCTTTGCTCGGAGCCCAGGATGCGGAATCAGGAAGAGGGAAGTCAAAGGTTGTGTGGAATCCTCTCCCCTTCTGCTCACAGCTCTTGGTCAGATGAGTTCCCAGGAGCAAGCACTGAGCTCCAGCCTGGCCTCCTGTCACCTGGGGGCTGCCCTGAGCCCCGCTGTGCTTTCCCTGCCTGTGACCTGGCTGCTGAGAGCAGTGTGGTGGATGCCTCGGTGTGACCAGGGCTGCCTGGCACCCCAGCAGCCCTGGGGATGGTGAAACCCTCCACGGAGTGTTCTGCTGCTTTCTCCTTCCTCCACAGTCATCAGGCTGCCAGCCCAGAGCCTGTCCTCCACCCTGCCAGTCCCAGCACTCAGCTGCTGCTTGTGTTTGCAGTCCAATTCCAGACCACAGCGTAGGGGAAGCCCTCTCCTGTTCACAGCTCCGGTGGGCCTGGCGCTGGCACTTGCCCAGCCACAACTTGAGCCAGGCTCTGCTGCATTCATTCCAACGAAGAAACACCAACCAGTACCATCTCCTGGCCATGAGCTCCTGACCTTTTCCAGGAGCACAGCACCTCCCCTGGCGTGGCAGCTGGAGGGGGAGAGGATGGAAGCCCTGAGGTGCCACCATTGCAGGACTGGGGGCGCTGGGGCTGCTGCACTGGTGAGCCTGGGAGCACAAGGGCTGAGCAAGAGCATTGCTGCAGGCAGTGGGGCCAAGCCCTCCCCAGGGACCCCAGGCCTACTCTGTGATCCATGCAAGGGATGTGCCAGCTTGGGAAGGGCCAGGGGCTGGAGGCAGCACCACACTGGTGCCACCGGTGGGACTTGGCACTGAGAGGTTTTTGTAACAGGGTAGGTACTACCTGCCCCAGGTGTGATGTAAATACCAGGCTGTGAAATAATAAATTCATTTTAATCTCTGCAAAGGACCTTTTGCTTCTGCAGCAAGGGAAGGCTTGAGGAGTGAGCCTTGTGCCACCAGCACAGGCTCAGTGTTGGTCCTGCCAGGGGTCCTGTGTGGCTTGGCTGCTGGGGGTGGGCAGCAAAGGGCTTTGGTCTTCTGCCAAGTGTTTGGCTTTGGGGGTTTGTTATTATCTGGCTGGAACAGGAGCAACAGAGGGCATAGCCTGACAGAGGAGCCAGCATTGCACAGAGCCACTGAGCTCTCCTGACAAGGAGATGTTGCTGATCTCCTGGTGGAACAGCTCTGGCTGCACAGTGACTTTCTGTCCTGGGCAGATGAATGAGCATAAATACCCTTGAGAGAGTTTTCATCCATCAAAAGAGTGAGACAAGCCTGGGCCACAAGCTATTAGGAGAAGGGATGCACAGCAGGAGGCTCCTTCCCTGGGAAGAAAAGACCAAGATGGACAAAAGCTACAGCAAAACCTCATCAGCTTCCTGAGTGACACAGGACCAGGGCTGGCAGGACCTGATCAGCTGAAAACAGCAAATAGAGGGAGGAAAAAAAAAAAAAAAGAAAGAAAGAAACAACTTCAGAGTAATTGGCAAGAGATTCCTCAGCACTGAGGTGAAGAGGCTGTGTCCTTGCAGAGCTGCAGCCAGACCCGTTCCAGAGCATGGGATGGCTGCAAGGAGCAGGGTGAAGGGCAGGGGACAGGATGGGACAACCTTTGCTCCACTCAGGGCAAGGGCTGGGACTGCCACCAGGCTGCAAGAAGCAGCCAGACAAGCTCCTTGATCAAGTCCTGTTCCCAGCATGAGAAATTAATCTCCCTGCCCCCAGAGGACTATTTTTCCTCCAGGCTGAACTCTCTCACCCCCCTGATCATCTTCATGACCCTCTCCTGGGCCCACTCCAGCAGCTCTCTCTCCCTCTTATGCTGGGGTCACCTGAACTGGATGCAGTGCTCCTGGTGGGTTTTCATGGGAGCAGAGCAGAGGGGCAGCATCCCCTCCCTTGTCCTGCTGCTCACACTGCTTTGGATGCATCCCAGGACACAGTTGCTCCTGGGATGCCAGCAACTATTGCTGGCTCATGTTGAGTTCATTGTCAGTTGCCATCCCCAAGTTCTCCTCCTGCCAGGATGCTCCTGCCATGGCTCCTGGCACTGCTCTCACTATATTTTCAACGCTTTCCTGTGGCCAAGTGAGCAGAACATCTCCAGCAGCAGCATTAAGCAAAGGATGAGATGGGATGAGAACAAAGCCTGCTCCCAGGGCAAAGGCTTTGTGTGATGCCTGCTGCCTTTGTTCCCTCAGGTCCACCCCTATGGCCCCTGCCTTACTGGCACACCTCACCCCCTTCTCTCCATATAGAGCCATGCTGGTGGAGGGCAGAAGAGCCACCTCAGTGGCTTGGAGACCTTGAGAAACTGGCCTTGGAGCAGCCCCATGCCAAGACCCCTCTAAGCTGGATCTTGGCAGGTTGCTGCAGCAACTGGCGGGGAGCTGGCACAGCCCAGGCTTGTGAGTAGCCAAAGGGCAATTAGTCAGAGGAAACTGTCACAGTTAAGGTGCTTTCAAAATCATCTCCCCGGGTATTATAATTACACCCCACTCAATTAGTCTTCAGGTGAAGGGGAGGAAAAAAATAAAAGAAAAAAAAGAAAAAAAAAAAAAAAGCCTTTTGTGTTAAGTCTTGGTGGAGAATTATTAGAGAGCGAATCAAAAGGCAAGGATTCCATTTTGCTTCACAATAATAAAGGCATAATGGATAAAATACATCCCAACACCTTCCCCCCACTCCCAAAAAAAAAAAAATTAAAAAAAACTATGAGCTGACTAAATTTAGAGCTGTGCTAGGAGGTGAAATGAAAGGTAAAAAATGAAGCCCTTTGAGCGGCTCCGACGCGCGGTGCGAGGGGGAGCATTATCTGAGGAGCAAGATGGAAACATAATTAACCACCCCAGCTTTGTGCTGAGAGATGGCAAATTGAAATGGGCGACAAAAATTAGGTGAAATTGCAGAGCAGAGCCTCGTTTAGTCCTGATTTATAAATCACAGCTACCTGTCAGCAGTGATCCGAAGCCGCTCCGGAGCAGGAGCTTCCCATGGGATGCTGCTGGTTGGGATCTCGCCCTGGCCAGGTTGGGATTGCTCTGCAAATCTCTGCAATGGGAGTTGGGAGTATTAGACTCTGGACTCAGCACATCTTGAGTCTTGTGTCCAGTTCTGGGCCACTCAATTCAAGAGAGATATTGAGATCCTGGAAGGTGTCCAGAGAAGGGCAGCAAGGCTGGGGAGGGGCCTGGAGCACAGCCCCAAGAGGAGAGGCTGAGGGAGCTGGGGGTGTGCAGCCTGCAGAAGAGGAGGCTCAGGGCAGAGCTCATTGCTCTCTGCAGCTACCTGAAGGGAGGTTGTAGCCAGCTGGGGTTGGGCTCTGCTGCCAGGCAAGCAACAACAGAATGAAGGGACACAGCCTCAAGCTGTGCCAAGTGAGATACAGGCTGGATGCTAGGAGGAAGTTCTCCACCACCTGCCTGGGCAGCTCATTCCAGTCTAACAGTGCTAACACCTCCCCACTGATTTTTTTTTCCTCTCTGTCAAGTAGACTGGAGCCTGTTGGACCTGTTGGACCAGCTTGCACCCACTGCCCCATCCCCTGGCTCTTGCTGCCTGCCCTGGCTGATGTCAGGCCCTACAGGCAGGACGTGGGGACACAGGGCTGTGGGCACCTTCTCCATCCACCCTACCTGTGGTGGGCCTCCATTAGAGTCAGCAAGGCAAAAGCAGAGCTGTGCAGTGTGTGCTGTGGTTAATCAGCTGTGATGGGGCTGTTGGGAGCATTAGTGGCTCCTCCAGAATGGTGTCCTCATGTTTTATTGATGTGCATTTGTGGAGATGTTCTGGAGGGAGCCAATGAAATATTCATTCCAATGCTGCTGTGCAATAAAAGCAGAGTCAGGGCACAAACCATGCTGAGGGCTTCCCCTGCAGACCTGGCCCTGCTGCCTGGCAGGAGAGTGCTGCTGCCACCTGCCCAGGAGCCCCTCGTCATGTCCCATGGCTCTGGCATAGCCTTCCCTGCACAACCCCTGCTCCATCTGCCCCTGGAGCAATGGGTGCTGGGCAGGGATGCTGCCCTGTCCTTTGTGTTATCTTCTGCCC
The DNA here is from genome assembly GCA_013396835.1 of Psilopogon haemacephalus. Taxonomy (NCBI): domain Eukaryota; kingdom Metazoa; phylum Chordata; class Aves; order Piciformes; family Megalaimidae; genus Psilopogon; species Psilopogon haemacephalus. Next base: position 983,725 of record VWZI01005625.1, read on the forward strand.
AGGGCCAGGCCCCTGCCTCACATTCAGGCAGGTGATGTGGCACAAACCAAGGACCTCTGCAAAGGTGACCCCAAACTGGAAAGCAGTGCCTGTGTCCCACATGGCTGCAGGCAAAACCTTGTCCCCAACTACCCTCCCAGGCTGGCACAAAGAGGCAGGAGTGCTGAGCCCCAGCTGTGGCTATCACTGCCACCAGCCTGGCAGCACTCATCCCTTGTCTCCTCTTCTGGGCACGGCTCCATCTCCCAGTCTGGATCCCAGCCCGTTTGGAAAGTCAGCTGCTCTCCTGCCCCCCAGGAGACAGGCACAGGGAGCTGGGGGGCTGCAGGGGCATCAGCTCTCTCCGGGCAGGCTGCCTGTGCCAGGGGCTGCCAGAGACTCCTCTTCATACTTTGATTTCTGACCTTGTTTCCTGCTGGGGCTGTCGAGGCAGCAACAGGAGCCGAGCCCTGGGCTGGGGCAAAGCAGCCAGGGAGGATGCAATTTAATTTGTGTGCTCCCCAGCTCGTTGTTAATCCCCCAACTGGCTGCTGGTGTTTGATTTCTGCAGCCTTCTCTTCCCCGTAAAGGGATTAGCTGCCAGCTCAGGTCCCCTCTCTGATGCTCATCTGCTGGGGATTACTGAGACCTTTTGTAGTAAGTTAATGGGTCAAATGGGTAAAAAATGAGAAGAGAGGTGTGATTTGTGTTGGCATTGCAGCAGCATTCAGTCTCTGATCCACTGCCTGCTCTCCTGGCCTGCTCAGCATCTCCTGATGCCTGTCTCAGGGGGGGTCCCAGTCCCCTGCTGCTCGGTTCAGAGCCCAGAGCCACAAAGCAGGAGCTGAAAGGGGTTTGCTGGTGCTCTGATGGACCTAAGCCACCAAAAGCTGCTCCAGGGAGATGAAACCTGCACTGGGCATGGGAGGACTTGGCCACCAGGGCAGCTCCTGTGGCTGTGGGGCCAGGCTCACCCAGAAGTGTGAAGCCCATGTGGTGGTGGAAGGTGGCTCAGCGATGCCACAGGAGTTTATGGCACCAATGGAGAATCAGGGCCAGGCTCTGGGATTGATTCCCTGGGCAGAACAACATCTCCTGGCCCCTCTACCAGCTGAGCTGACTTGTCCCAGAGGGGCCATGCTGCCCAGCAGAGCATCTGCTTTGCCTCTCCGACTGCTTGATCCAGCATCCCTCTGGGCTTTCAGGCAGAAGGCATTTCCCACTTCTCAGCCAAGCCAGCAGGCAAAGCTCACTGCCTGCTCCCACCCTCTCCTTGCTGTCTGTGGGGCTCTGCTGCAGCAGCAGCCCCAGGGAAATGCTTATTCACCCTCAGCCTGAGAGGGCAGCCAGGGGTGTTTTGAACAGGATGGGCTTGTGCTGGGACCACAATCACTGGGTGCAGCCATCACTGAGGTTTTTTTTCTGGGCCCTGTGGTGGGCATCTGGCAGTGTCTGCAGGCAGCAGCACTGTCAGGAGGTGTTTGGAGTGGCATGTAAAATCCCTGCGAAGCCTGGTTTGAATTTCTCCTCTGCACATCAGTGGCAGCAGAGGTTAATACAATATTAGCAGGTTGACCCGAATATGGCTAAGTCAGACGGCCCTAATAAATGCCTGCTAGCTCAGAACATGCACAAATTAGCACAGGCTCCATTGCCTTCTAATGATGCACTTTTCTCCAGCCTCAGCCCTCCCCCTGCCCCATCCCCAACGTGTGCTGGGAGCTGGCTGCACCCTAAGTCCAGGACTGGCAACCTCCCTCTCCAACACAGGCTCACAGGATGGTAGGGGTCAGAAGGGACCCAAGGAGATCATTGAGTCCAACCCCCCCTGCCAGAGCAGGACCACCTAAGCTTGATCACGACACCCACCCCTCTGTGGTGGTCTCTGTCCCAGCCCCATCCCCTCTAGGAGCACAACTGATCTACTGCTAGCACCATGCAGGGCACGGAGCAGGGATCAAGCAACAGTCCAATTAAAGCCTTGTGGATGAATTCATACAAGCAAGCTCTGCCTCAATCAATTATTTAAATGCACTGGGAATCACCTCCTGTGATTATTAAAGGGGCTGGAAATCGTGTGGCAT